>OZ023217.1:44454559-44588534 GCA_963995525.1 Escarpia spicata
GCCACCTTCTGTGTATTTACGTTCTCTTTGTTAGTTTCTCTATGTGTCCTGTCCACGGCGATCAGCTCCAAACTTTCTTCATATCCAAGTGTGTTTTCATTCCGATCTCACCTCTTTCGTCCACAATCTTCCTAGTGTCAGATGGCAAACACGTTATATAAAAACATTAAGGGGTCCGAGTCGGTGTGACGAAACAGTGTAGTCGTAACGTCGACGGGCAGACTAGGCTGCATCTGAATAATGTATATCTTATACGTCCAATCGTCGTCAATGCCTTATGTAATGATTACCCGTTGACGCACATGCAACGTCAGGCCATATTGAACGGACCCGGATGCAAACACATGCGCGAGTCGACCGTCGGAAACAGCTACGACAACGTTGATCTTGTATCGGGCCGATCTGTCGCGCTGTATTGATGACATCCTCTGGAAATAGAACAGCTTCGAGGACGATGTGTACATTTAACCTGACGCTGCATCGTTGTGTGTTTTTCAATCTACTTTACATGTCGTGCATTCTGCATGTGTGCGTGATGGTATGACAACGTGTGATCTGTGTATATACACGATGACGGCAACGAGCGTAAGTCGGATGACGGCCGCGAGGTAGCGTGGGTGTGCGTTTCAAAGAGCGGGAAAACAGCGCCATACTAGTTGATTCTGAGTCACGAGGCTGCGTGCGCCGTGCATTGAAAGAGAAGTCTAATCACGTGTTAGCTGTGTCAACCGTTCCGATGACGTCCGTACCCATCTAGATATATACCTACTTGTCAGTTTAACGAGGTGTGTGCGACACTCCTCTTTCAAAGACTCTTTCGGGACAGTATTCAGAGATTTTCCCGCGGGTGTTGCATCTTTTTATGAACAAGATGGGGGAGAGAGAGGGAGTGTGTGTGCGTGCGCGTGAGTGCGAGCTTGCGTGCGCGCGTACGTGCGTGTGTGCGTCCGTTTGTTCGTTCAACTTGGTACTTGTAGTACGAAATGCAATGTACCAAACGAGGAAAGAACCTTTGAGACATGAACAGTATTGTTTCATGATGAGAGTGTTTGTAAGATCGCGCCCTCAATTTTGGAGAAATCATTGTTTGACCCATTTGAGACATGAGCAGTATTGTTTCATGATGAGAATGTTTGTAAGAAAGCGCATTAAATTTTGGAGTAATCAGTTTTACCCATTTGTTAACTCGCTTGTTTCGCGTCTATATGCGGCATGTGTGTGATTTTGTTAACTCATCTTCTGGATGTGAAGTTGCTTTGATATTAGGCTTACGCAAACGTTGGGCGGGGTTGCTCTCTTTGCAACAGAAGAAAATGTAAAACAGATCATCTCGCCGGGAGACCTAGCATCTCGTGAGAGCTGGTATCTCGCGAGACCTGCCGCCGGTACATTGCCTGTTCATGCGGGAACGTAACCACACTAGAGTGTTAGTATCGCCCGAGACAAAACGTAACCGAGCTACGATCATTACACAACATTTCCATATTAATTACTCTCGCCAGTCATCTACTGAGGTTACTAGAAGTTACTAGAGGTTACTAGAGGTTATGTGGCGATGAGAACAAGGGCGGTGACGACGACCGTCGTTGCGAAGCCCGGTGCACTATGGAGCAACGGGGTATTGTATATGAAAAGGTCGTACATCCTCCTAGGAATGTAGAAGGTAAGATTACACTCAGTGAATTTGTTGGTCCGGTTTCGACATATGTATGGAACAGTCGAGCGACGGAGTTGATAACGATAGGTCGAATCCTCCAAGCCCCTGTCGACAGAATATACTACTGATATCACAACGTGTGGGTACGACCCTATGTACTACTGACATTATAACGTGTGGGTACGACCCTATATACACTGATATCATAACGTGTGTGTACAACCATATATATACTGATATCATAACTTGTGTGTATGACCCTATATACACTGATATCATAACATGTGTGTGTACGACCCTATATACTACTGATATCATAACGTACGGGTACGACCCTATATACTACTGATATTATAACGTGTGGGTACGACCCTATATACATTGATATCACAACGTGTGTATACGTCCCTATATACACTGATATCATAACGTGTGTGTACAACCCTATATATTACTGATATCATAACGTCCGGGTACGACCCTATATACTACTGATATCATAACGTGTGGATACGACCCAATATATTACTGGTATCGTAACGTATGGGTACGGCCCTATATACTACTGATAACATAACGTGTGGGTACGCTGGATAAAGAGTTTACAGACCATTGAATTTAAGATGCATTGTGATTGAACACATGTAAAAACAAAGATTCATCGCGCGATGATGATTAAAGAATAAATTGTCTTTGATGTGTGAATCACGCGAACGCACTCACTTCAAAATCCCTGTTATTGGTGTGGTGTGCTTATTCGGATGCGTTTTTATACGCGAGTTCTCGCGTGAACGCGCATCTAGTGTGTAAAGGCATCCAACGTTCACGGTTACATCGACATCCGACTAATTAATTATGCAACAACACCACGCCTAGTGCGCTCGGGTCAACGTTATAAAACCGCGTGGTCTGGCTGTTATTAATAAAATATTATTTACTAGTTCTAACTACTCCTCCTTCATTATAGAACACGTACGCACGTGTGTATGCGTGTGGATAACACGGACCTCAATTATAACTCAAGTTTCAAGTGTGTGCGTACGCGTTTGCATGCGTGTATGCGCGTGTTGTTTGTGTATGAGTTTCCGTGAGCGCGTGCGCTATTACTAAATTTTTTAATAAAAACACCTAATACGCGTCGAAAAATATACATACATCACCCAGTTTTATTGATTTATTTTAATGATCCGAATGTGTATGTAAACGTCTCGAAGTGCGATTTGTTTTACCGTATTTACAATATATGGACTTATTAACTTGGCAAAGCACCTAACAGTGGTACATATTGCAATGGATAGTAATGTAATATATTGATTGCACATGCTCTAAGGAAATGTGTACGGAAAAGCATTGTGGCGGCCTAAGTCCGAACCAAAAGGCAACAAATCAGCGTAATTATCGATGACCGCGCACGCGATCCCTGTGTATGGCAGCCGAGAGCATGTTTCGTAACGATCCGTGCTTCCGTGCACTTGGTGAGACGGCGTACCTTCGTGCAGTGTGTACGCACGGTGAGCGGCCGTGGTTGTTTACGTCAGGTATGTCAGCCCTCAGTCCGTCTACTGGTCGACCGCCGGATGTTTGTTAGTAATAGGAATTGTACAGAAAAAAACAAACACATAAACTCGTCGTCCCGCAAGATATGTAAAGAACTGTCCTCGGCAATCACCGATCGTCTCTGTGTTGTACCGTACTTACTGTAGGTATGACAAGTTACACAACTGACCAGGCTGTAATGTTGAAGACTTACAGGTTCTTCGATACCGCATAGACGTATTCGTATTATAAAAAAGGCATATAGGCCCTACAACCACACACAGTGTAGTACACTCTCCCATCTTATATTCCGACCGGCCACTTTTGAATATAATCATATATGTATAACGAACGCCAATGTTTTTGCTGCACAATCTGACGTCAACTTTACAAACACGTAATTGCTATTAAGATAAGTACTTGAACATTTTAAATTGTGTGTCATCCTCGCTACCTATTTTACATGTATTGCTCTCCCCTGATAGAGCCAGTAACGCCCAGTGAAGATAAAAGGCGTATCGTAGTGCAGGCTGTCGGTAACATGCAATTCCGGTCGTACTTATATTGATCTCAGAATGTTTTATCGGTGCTTTCGATATTGCATCTCGCCAAAGAGCGATATTGAAATGAATCACTGAGCCATGAGCAAATTCTTCAATAAAATGTAAAAAAATCAGCCAACGAAAAATATTTTTTGGGGAAGATAACGAAGTTTATCGCTAAAACGCCTGAAGCTAACGACAACTCGCTGCAATGGGCTTCACCTTTGACGGATCCAGTACGTCACTGTTTTCCTACGTGTCTACCAAGTTTCCTTTCCTAAAATGTTTACATGATCTGCGTTACATCACAAGAGCGGCATGGCATCTACCGAATTAACTCTTCCCGCAGCTAGTTCTCGCTGAAACGACTTTGGCATAAATTATGTGTTGTCGCAAAGAAGTATATTGAGTCCCAGAATTTCTACCAAACGTACGGCGGAATGTTCGCGGCATCCGTTTTGTACGATTGACTGACATTGATGTTAGGCAATAGTTCACGTGATGCATGGATATGTCAAGTGTGACGGTTTCTGTCGCATTCTGGTGTCCTGTTGTGTCTGCCTTACCAGTTCAGTATTTACCCCGACCCGAGTGACACAACCCTTCCTTCGCCAATATATGCATACCACCCACACTCCCATGTCCGTATCCTATAAGAACATTGGATCTTTTCTCCGGACTACTTACTGTCTATTATATCGTATAACCGATGCGATGTTGTGAGGACATCACCAATATAGCATTCTCGTTCTTGAGTGGTCTAAGCTAATATCAAAGCATTTGAATCCGGAAGCACATTCACCCTGGTATATGGCCATCTGTTGCACTGAAGTATTATTATTATGTGTTTTCGAGAATGTAATTGCCTATAGTTACTACTCAAATGCCCAATAAAGTCACATCACTTCACCTCGCCGATTCATTCTAATATTAAAACATGCTTCTGGGTGTTTTGAGCGATAATTGTTAACTCTGAAATGGCAACTTGCATCCAAACCACAACCACTTAGCAAGAGTCGGACGTCTGTAGTTGACGTCGATGTTTGCGCAGTAATTTATTACGCAGAAAACGTAGCTCCGTTCAACGAGTGAACGGCATCAGTTCTTTGTGTGATCAATAAGAGCCGTATATGTCGCCCGAGAGCGGGGACACCATGACGTTGACAACGAGCCCCTGCCGGACCGGCAGGGGCTCGACTCGGTGTCGGCAACAAGCGTTGATTGCAACACGTTCTCCCTGCTCGCCAATAGCGCGCTCTCTTGCTTGAGTACCGCAAGCGGGGAATGGTTCCCAACGGCATATGCCGGCATGGATTTCTTCTTATGCGGCAAGGTATATTGTCCATAATGCATAAGTCTCACTCAGTCTGCGTGCGTACGAGTTCGCCTCTGCACATTGGTATTCGTTTTTCATGCGAGACTGTTTCCATGAAACGAGAATTTCGTATGTGGTGATGGTCTTATGCTGGAAGGTCGTTGGTGGAGCTTTACTCGTGAGAGTGTCAAGCGCGCGCAATTTAAATATTTAAGTCGCGAGCGAGATCTAGACAACAATGTTACGTGTGCGTTCCCGGGCTGGATTTATTTATTTGTTGCGGTGCGGTGCGGGCTGTGGGCCAGGTGACTGCGGGGCGGGGGGATCTGCGGGCTAGTCATTTCTACATGCGGGCTACTGCTGGCTGACTTTTGAACACATTTTGCTCGTCAGCAGCAGCCTTAAGTGAACGATATGGTTAAAGACTATCAAATAGCCACATTTTGTATAATTAATGATTAATAAAGATTATCTATTTAAATGATTCCATGGCATCTGTTGTGGGCTGCGGGGCGGGCGGATTGCGGGCCAAGTTACTGCTGGGTGGGGCGGGCTGCGGGCCAGGGTGTGGCAAAATATGCGGGGCGGGCTGCGAGCTGAGTTGTAATATGCGGGGCGGGCTACGGACTGAGTTATAATATGTGTAGAGGGCTGCGGGCTGAGTTGTAATATGCGGGTCGGGCTGCGGGCTGAGGTGTAATATGCGGGGCGGGCTGCGGGCTGAGTTGTAATATATGGGGTTGGTTGCGGGTCAAATGACATAGTTGCGGAGCAGGTGCGGGCTCCGATTTCTAGCCCGCGCAGGGCTTTAGTGTTTAGTTTTGTGAAAGCTTCTTTCTGTCGACAACAACCAGTGTCGTTAAACATTATATATCTATATAATAGCTGCTGAAAATAATGTTATTTAGGCATTTCCGTTATGCAATTATGACTTAATTTTCTACTTATTGATGTTGTCAACGATTTAACGCTTGCACCATCGTTCTCATAGTAACCCCGGGTAACCCCACGTAGCTCCAGGTAGTTCCAGGCAACAACGTGAAATCTTCATGTAGGCAGCTCTTTGGTCGAACACCATCGACCACAGCGTCGTTTCCGCGCCCGTTCCACAACCGTAACCGGCGGAAGTTTCTCGAATGCATCAACGCGTGCGAAATACGAGTTCATTACTTGTATCTGGTCCGTCCGCTGGTTCTTCGCTTCCACCTGCGTCCATTTCTATGTCTGCCGTAATTCCTGGACGCTGACACAGTGTGTGCGTCACCTATATCCACGCTCCGCCTGTGTGGCCACGAGCGCTGGGGAGATTCGCCAAGTTCTTACGGCTAATGCTGCACAATGACGCATTGGAGTTCGCTGTTTTGACGTCGCAGCGCAGATCTGCCCGTTCTGATCCGGTGCTGCGAGCCGGTTTGAACCTTATTAAGAGGTAATCTGCGGAGAGCTGAGATCATCTTATAATTACCAGCCGCCGAATATCACCAGCCGCCGGGCTAACATGTGCAGATGTGCTAATGCAAATAGTTTAATTCGAGTGAGCCTATCAAACGGACGTTAAAGCTTTTTTAATTAGAATGAATGCTTTAAAACAACGGTTTTATATCATGTATCAATGCTATTGATGTAGGCGATTTGATGTGTTGCGCTTGCATGCGTGTGTGTGTATGCAAACGTGAATGCGTACTTGCGCGCGCTTCTGTGTGTGCGTGTGTGCGTGCATGAGTTAGTGCGTAAAATGAATCCATTGCCATTTACGGAGCAAGTGTGTAGTACCTGTTGTACCTATTATTTGTTCGTGTTGTGAAAATAACACTATAGTATTAATCGTGTTTTACGTCTTTGTTTTCATGTTATATTGATTGATTACTGCGCTTACATTATGTTAATTATGCATCGTGCGTGGGTGCGAGCGAGCGGTTAGCGTGTGAATGCGTGCGTACGAGTGCGTGCGTGCGTGCGTGCGTGCGTGCGTGCGTGCGTGCGTGCGTGAGTTCGTAGATGCGTACAAGGTACGTGTATCTCTTTACAATGACTGTCATTGGCTACGCCTTAACTCCCCTGCACGCCGTTCGAGTACATGGTGCTGCTGACGATCATCGCCAACTGCATCGTGCTGGCCCTCGAGGAGCACTTGCCGGAACAGGACAAGACGCCTCTCGCGCTCCAGCTCGTGAGTACCCACACAGTCGCTAGGGGGAGCAAGGGTAGGCGCCGATACTAGCGACACCGGCGGCTAATCTTTATCGTCAGCCCAGAACGTGACAGTCTGGTCATTGTAGTATCTATCTAGATTAACATTTTAGCGTTTTGTGTATGCAGTTGCGTAAGAAGTACTGCCAATTTGAAAATGTACTTAATAATTTTACAGTCGAAGTAAATGTTTGTTCCGAGTTAACCATGTTCCAGTAACCGCCTATAAGTGTAACTGCACTTAAGAGACGTATTGGCGGGAAGGGAGGTTGGTCCACAACATTGGTGGGATGTCAGAGGTTGGCTTCAAAATAAGTAGGGTGTTGGACAGGGATTAATGGGAGGTGGAGTGAGCTCTCAAAATTGTATTAGTTGGGACATTGCCCCCTAAAAGTGAAGGAAGATGGGAGGCTTATATCCCTGTTACAATACCGAGATGTTAATGCACTTAAGACGTCGCGTAATCCCCGTAGGGAGTGGAATATGACTGTGGGGACTGGAGACTCGTTGTGGCTAATTGTGTAGGTCTAACTAAAGCAGCAACAAATAGGTCTTTTGTCTAACGAATGTGAATATTGATATGAAAACGCACTGATGTTTCTGCTATGTTTTCTTATTTCAGGAGGAAACTGAAGTGTACTTCTTAGGAATTTTCTGCGTAGAAGCTACGTTAAAAATCGTGGCACTAGGATTTGTATTACACAAAGGAGCGTATTTGCGGAACGTGTGGAACATAATGGATTTTATAGTAGTAGTGACGGGGTGAGTAGAACGCATTATTTAATTTCGAAAATGCGTTATGTAGTATTGCACGTATATACACAGACACACAGACAGACACACACACACACACACACACACACACACACACACACACACACACACACACACACACACACACACACACACACACACACACACACACACACACACACACACACACACACACACACACACACACACACACACACACACACACACACACACACACACACACACACACACTCACACAGACACGCACACGCACGCACGCACACACACACACACACACACACACAGTAGTTTGCACGCACCTTGTTATCGACTAATTAATTATTGAAGCGATGTCGTCACGGGTGTCTGCGTTGCTGGTAAAACAAAGGAGGTGTTGAAAATTATACCTTCCAAGCAAACAAAAAACAATATGTGTGACATAAACCAGACCAATATAGTTGTTTATTAATATGCATAGATACATGGTTTGTTTATTTATCGCGTACTAAAACGTCCAATTACTAACACAGTTTCGGGCCTATCAAATGCGATTTGCCAGGTAGTATAGGGCCTACTTTTGCCATTATGTCATAAGAACATTTAATTAATTAATATAAAATAACGGTGAACAAAAACCTCACGATTTATAAACAACACCTGAGTTTATGTTGACGCTCACCTAGTCCATACCACGATATTAGTTCAATAATTAATAGCTGCTTTATTAAATATTTGTGTTTGTCGGAAGTAGGCCTACCGTTCTACCATCAGATTATGTTGTTAGTGCCAGGGCGTTCTCGCGAACTTCCATGTGCCTGGGTGCCCGGTGTACAGCCAATCGATCACCCGTCAAGTCGATCGGCATGTGCAGACATTATTTTCGTGCAGATAAAATTATTAATTTACGAATCAATAATTAGACTGCTCGCCCGTGTTCGGTAATGGAGATCTATCTTAGTGGACTAGATGTAGACAATACATAACAAACATACAAACAAATACGTAACGTTTGCTGCGACCAGCTATGCTCACTGTTTATATAAATTAATATAGTAACAATAATAATTTAATAAGTAATACAAATAATAATAATTATACATACACGCGGTCGCACCTCACATACTCGCGCACGCACGCACGCACGCACGCACGCCCTCGCGCACACACATCGATTTCAAAATTGCAATAAAAACCTCCGCTTCACCTGTTGGACCATGTTACGTTGCCACTATTTATAACTACACCGATATAATATTGTCGTTGTCTGATTATATACTTTATTAACCACGCGTCTACTTTTCTGAGTGATAACAATACATTAGTGTAATCTACCACACTACCTCGGCGACACTTGACATTTTTGACGCACAAACACAAACAAACAATCTTTTTATTTTAACATGTGACTATTTTTGTATATCGTGTGTTATAATAAAGTATGCCGGCAACGCAGACACACCGTGCATTAGTACGGCCTCCTATGAAGGCGCATTGTGTTTATGTTGTGTATCTTTGTGACATTTCGTGCATTCACGTAGACAACATTCATTATTCACGTGCGTTCGTCGATACCATTTGTCATTCTATGCATACAGCACATGCGATTACTGCTACATCTGTTGAGATGCAACGACTGTCATTGCTGTCTAGTGCGAGTGTATACGCAATAACAGTGGATACATTGTCCGTTCACAATGTCCGAAGTGATCATTGATTAGGTTCTCGTGAACCTGGTCGTGAGATTACATGTCGAGCACTGACACTAATCTACGTTGCATTGATCTCACGTAAATACGATTGGATGTACTAATGCTATGTATGAGGTAACTGACTGATATTGCATGTCGAAGCGAATGTTAGGGTGCTGCTAATTAAAGTGCACCAGCGAATGTGTTAACTAACCGGGCTAGCGTTGTACGTAGGCATCGCTGATCCTTCTGTCTACTCTTATGTAACCGACTTTCCTTTGGTAATCGCATTCGTTGCATGCATTTCAATGTCAAATAGTTACACTTATCTCAGTATTTACGTCATGGCAAACCGATAACGTGAAACAAATTTTCACCGTTTCGAAAATGTTACCATTTAAAATGAACATGTTTGGAATCACCCTTCCGGTCCGCACTGCTTTGAGGGATACCATGAACATCGGCTATAAAGACCAACTTGACCGACTCCCAGCATGTCCATGATAGCGAGCGTTCACTGTATGTGATTCACAATATCCGAGGTATTCCACTGGTGCTGAAAACGAGGACAAATGCATTGCAAATAAACTCCGTTAGTAATCTAATGCCTGACAGTATCTTAGTTGGGATTCGTGTCTTAAGCGTCGGGAACATCAGTCGCCTAATGCTATGCAAACGAAAGTCGGCTGCTTCCCCCGTATGCGTTGTAAGATAATGAATGAGCAAACTATGCTAAACAAAGCTCGTGTAATTGATGTTCGTTGCGATTGTATCATTTGTTTTCTAGTCTTCGTGTCTGACAACGGTATTATAATGTCATCAAACAAGAAATACTGGCCACGTCTTTTTAGACAGAACTGGGATCATTGCGGTCCAAAACTAAATTATTATCTTAATATTGCAGCTGAAAAATAAAATGCCAGAATAATCAGCGGATTGATTGAGGGCATCAACGGCAAACAAAAGAAACCACCTTTATACAGTTGTAGTATACTCAATACACCACCTTTGGAAAATACACGTCCTTACTATATTCCAATTCATATATAGGCTGGTAATTTGATTTTGATTTCCATACAACTGGGTCTAGAATTTGGGTTAAAATAATATAGTTTACACTTGTTGCAAATTGATGAGATGTAAGCTGAAACACTACCATAGTAAAGAATTTGACGACAACGGTCGCCGTCTAACAGTACAAGGAACAAGAAATTTGAAGAGAATGTTAAGACAAACCGTAATACATCTGCTAAGAAACGCGGGGTCGTGTCTTCCATAAGTAGTGTATTGTCGATTCGGTCGCGAATGTGAATGTTTAATTTTGCAGAAAGAGCGACATCAGCCAGTAGTGACGTCACAGCTCTGCAAATAGCCGTCTCATACACTGTACCTGTGCGTCAGTATTATGTGTCAACGTACTGATAACATTGCACTTTCTCCTCCGCAGGTTATTATCGCTTTTTATAGAAACATTTGATCAGCCATCTTTAAGAGCAATACGGGTATTACGTCCATTGAAATTGGTAACGGGGTTCGAAAGTAAGTGGCTGTGTCCGACTACACCGGTAGACGTCTCCACTGTAGGCCCCGCCTGGCTCTGTCACCTCACCCTTCCCGTCGATGTCACCACGACGACGCCTATCACCCTTCACGTCACCATCGCTGTCACCAGCCAATGTCACCAGCTTCACGGGCACATGTATATATGTGTCACCCCAAAAATACACTTGTAAATACTTTTCTCCATACGATGTTCACGTCGGTTACTATGGAGAGATATTTTGTCTCTTTTATTTATTTCACATGTGTTCTCATACACTTTAACTGCCAACTGTGGCTGATCTCATTCAAACCGATTTCAATGACAAAAGGCTCAAGACAGCGAGGTAGTTGTGACAAACTATGGCGTCGCCGGAAACACCCAGCGCCCACGGCGCGCGTTCGCAGTGGTCACCCTCGTGGAGGTCGACGCCGCCATCTTAGATCGAAATCAGGTCTCTACTTGCGGTGGTGTGTGGAGCTTCTGTGGGCGGGCGGGCGGGTGGGCGGGCGGGCGAAGGTGCGACTGACTTCTGCGGGGGTGGCTGGCTTACACGCTGCTAGCTCGGTCCTCGTCGGTGTAGCGGAGTCGTGTTTTTCGGTGTTAGCTCTTAGTCGGAGCCCACTCGCCGGCGTCTGCCAGGGCAAGTGCCACTGACTTATACGCCCGGGTTCAAGACCGAAATACCACTGACGTATAAACCTCATGTCCGTGTCTTAGACTGAAATACGACTGATGTGTATACATACAGCCCCGTGTCTTTGATTGAAATACGACTGACGTGTATCTCCGGCCTCATGCATCATACTGAAATACGACGGACATAAACTAACATGTATTTCCGGGCCCCTGTCCTAGGCTGATATACGACTGATGTGTACCTCCAGCCCCATGGCTTAGACTGAAATATGACTGACGTGCATACCTTCCGCCCCGCGCCTTACACAGACATTCGACGTCATAATACATACCTATCCGCGACAAACACAACCGATACTTTTCCTTTCTATTATTTAGTTTCTCTCCCCTTACTTACCAACACTACACGATACATTCTACAACAAACAATTGACAGCACCATCCAAACTATTTTACTGAGTCGTTGGCTGATTTTAGTACCAATTTGTTGCTGAGTTGTGTGTCCGAAGCATTGTTAGCCGTCGACAAGTGGTCTAGTAGTAGCATTAGCGGGAGCACCAGATGCAGCCGGCTAATATTGTTCTGTACTTACGCCTGATTACTAAACAAGGACCGGGAGAGCCAGGGGACTCGCTTTGCTGCTGGCGATTGACCTGTGTCCGCGGAGAGATGAGTACGCTGCCGCGGTCCGGGGAGTCATCACTTCCGGATCTCACTGTATCTGCACGCTGCCCGGCCCGGAATGAAGAAACACTAACCAAGTTGTTTCTCAGAGACGGTTCATGTGTCACCCTGATGGCATGATTAACCATGACGAAGACATTATTGGATATGAAACATTGGAATTAGTCAACTGACTTCAACCTAAGGTCCAATTTCGAACACATGCCCTGCTCATTAACACAGAAAAAAACACCTGACATTGTGTGACAGCATGGCGACATGGAATGTACAAGAGTCTACATAGTAACATCAAATCAGCATTGCAATAGTTTGCTTCATTCTAGTCCTTTCCGCAACATTTTGTTGGCGACATAAATATTAGATTGTGTTGAATATCTGCCCATTCGTCACAACTAATTTGGCCCTCTGTCGGTGGCAAAGCACCACAACTGCGAGCCAGTGACATACTTCCAGTGACAAAAGAGAACGTCGTTTTAGCGTCCGGGATATGTCAACTGGCGACCCCGAGCCGTGCTGTGTTACTGGGTCCGGGAAAGGCTGCTACAGTCGCTGTCAGCCCGGAGACAGGCGAAGAGACGCATGCATAATTGATATCGCAGCAACTAGCCGGCTGACAAACGTCTACGTGATGGTGGCACAGAGCGCATCATGACGATCTACAGTCAGTCCGCCAGCGAATGGGGCCTGATGGACGAAATCGGCGTGTTACGAGCCAAGCGAGGACCTTAGTGTATGGCGGGATAATACATTGTCGCTGCTCAATCGGAAAATGTAGAAAATACGCGCCCCAGAGCACATTTAAAAGCCTGCACAAATCTCCATTATATAAGTTATGGTTCCCTCAAAAATCAACAGTTCTTCAATACCAGCGGTTGTATCTCCAATTCCCTATTGTTCTATGAGATCGACGGTTACATAGCCAGAAGGCAGTTTAGGACACGACCATTAGACCATTCCCCAGTGTCACTATGTCATACAGCAAAAAGTAATGCAGCAAATTAAAAACGCCTTAGTTATGCCTACATGAATACCAGGAATGATAAAGCTATATCTAATTACATGAACATGCTATAACTATACCAAGATTCGTGCATTCCATGTGTCGTGACTGTACACGCCGAGTATCACTTCGAAAGAACGACATGAGTATGTGATTCCGGATTTAGACACACGCATCCGAAGCGCGTAGACCCGACTCGATTGAAGACATCCAGGAATCGATCGGTGGCCGGACTGCACGGTTTCTGATGCAGCTCAACTAACCCAATGCTCGTTTCCTAATATAGACCTCGACCATTCGGACATAATTAGATTGCTTGCCCTGTAGCGGATTCTTGATATCAGGTATTGGTGAATATGCGCCTGCTGCGACAACGTTGAACAAGTTCTTTGTCAACGTTCAGTCCACTTCGGTGTAGCGATAAATGTAATAGTCGGTGGCCAGTCTTGCGAACAATGTGATGGACTAGCGTTAGTGGATGTCCAAACGACGATGACGGCCGGATGAACACCGGACTGGAGGCGTTAACTCGGGGCTAGTAGTACGGTCGGCCAACATACAGCGGACGCTCGGAAGACAAAGGTCGGACAGCATACAAAAGATCGCACAGGAGAAAAACATCGTCAAGCTGTTGCAGTTAAACAAATTCGCAAAACACAAGAGCACGGGGACCGACACATTGCCCAATAACGACTACAACCGCGCCTTTGAATATACGCAAACAACAACAACCACAACCCAGGCGATAAGACTTCAACATTTTAATTGCAACGTCATAACGATTACATTTTATTCAGTCGGTCAAAGCAACCGCCAAAACTGTTTATGGCCCAAACCTAGTTAAATCAATCCTTTACGCTAATAGAGAAACGTACATGTTGGTGGTGGTCTACGCGACTTTTCTGTAACTTTCAGTTTGTGTTCCTCTTTAATTACTGACGCTGCTTCGATAACCAAATCTTGATTACAGTGATGCGCCAGTAACATCGCGTGGCCGTCAATGCAAGATAATGTATAATGACTGTCTACTCGGAAACTAAATGGATACTCTAAAAACCAATGCTTCCGCTCCCAGTCAGAATGATTCCTAACATTCTACGTAGGTGTCACCCCATCCCTCTTCTCTCCGTTCATCTCCTCTTCAGTTTCACTTTTCTCGACATCCCTCGCTGTACTCTCAGTAGCGACATGACATTATATATAGACACCCCTTCTCTCACCCCAAAATAATACGAACGATGACACAGGATCATGACACACGTGTGCGACACACTGACAGCCGCCGGTGACACTGTCTCGCCGCTCCTACAGGTATCGCGAGCAGGGTGACACTCCTTATCTCCCCTAGAGAAACCTCTCTAGCCCCACTCCGCTGTCACCTCCGCCGCCGTCATGGCTCCCTCGGGCGGCTACTCAACCACGTTCTCACTGGAAACATGTTTAGTTGTTGCAGCTATTGGCGAGACTGTGTAGATCACGACACTGAGCGGCCGGGACGCGTCCTACGGGTGCAAGTCGCGATAAGATCAGTTGATTTCAAACTCATTCTTTATTAAAATGAACGTCCCACAGTTAGGCACTGCAGGTGATATAAACAAAAACCTAAGCTATTCAATACAACCACATGCACGTCATTGCAGCCATATCAAAAGTAATTAGTGTAAAGAATATAAGTGTAAACACATCCACTTTCAGCAACAAAGGCGAACGCATTATGTAATTTATACTGTGAATAGTATAACGGTCTATGTTTCCATTCGCTTCATAAAACTACAGACCTCTGTATTCCTTTTTATAATACGTCGGCAGCTTGGCAAAGTAATGCAGGCAAATATTGCGCTCGCACTAATATTTGTTTTTACTTCCAGTAAATACTGTCAATGAACTGTTGTACGCTGTACAATAAATTTGCACATGGTTTTTAAGATATGGGTGCTTCACGACCGTGCTACAATTTCTAAATATTCCCCATAAAATAGATCATCTCTTAGAGAAACATTACACGAGTCACAAGTCAGCGCGCACTTACAGCAGGAAATATATCGCTAGGTGCTTTCAAGCAAAATGGTTGCAACACGGTATTAGCCACGAATGACGTGAAGTATAATTAATTCAACTTCCGGCTGCCGTATTTGGTTACAAGCCAGCGCCATGACTGACAGATAAAGAACCAATTAAGCAATTTCGATACGCGTTGGAAACCAGGCGAAGATCATCGATTTCCATTCGACGCAAGTGAACGTTCTTGTGCTTGGCAACCATTTCGTTCGAAAACAGCATTATAAAATTTAAGTCTTCACGAAATCAACACGTTCTCCGATTATCCAAATAAGCATGATTTACTGACATATTGTTTTCATGAATTAGGTAGGCCCTAACAACAAGACAAAAACTGTTAAATATTAGCTGTCAATACGACAACTGTCCCTTCCTTGTCGTATGGTATGATAAAGAATCACGTTCAGTTATGAAACACAATTTTTGTTGTACCAAGGAGCAACAAGAGGACTAAAAGCAAACCGAAAGTGAAATAACCACAACGTGAAACAACCTGTGCTGTTGTCCAGCTTAACGTGGCCACTTGCAGAAAACAATAATTCTAATAATTTATTTGTGTTTCACACAATAGAATATTAATACAGTAATTAAAATATAGCTCACATAAATATCCGAGAGTGAAACAAAGGGAAACAAGGAGACCAAATTGAAACGACTCAATCTGTTCACTGAAATAAGTAAACAAATGTAAATAACTACCTTTGCATTTTTGAAATGCATAGCCAATTTGGACATTATAAACCAATAATTATTGTCCAATGAAGCAAGTGACCATACAAACTGCCCAATGGACCCGGCGTCTGAAAGGAGATGGCCCACACTTACAATACTCAAAAGTTAGCGTATAAATATAGAGATGAGTTGTAGCGGATCAAGCGACACCCTCGTAGTCGCGTCCCGACCGTCTCACACCATCAGAGATGTCGACACGACATGGCATGTTCCCAATCACTGATGTTGTCCTAATTGTCGTTGTATACGTTAGCTGACACTGTTGGCAATGCGGCCCTCTAGACAAGCAACTCTTCTCACACACGTTAACTCTTTTCCTCCATAGGTTTATTACAATATTTCCTAACGATTCTGCGAGTAGTAGTTTTGATTTGCGAACCCTGCGAGCCGTTAAGGTGCTGCGCCCCCTCAGGCTCGTGTCGGGCATTCCAAGTACGTATGAAGCCGCCTTCCGCATACATTTCGTCTTTTTTGCGCCGCTCACTCTTTCTCCTACGACTTTTATCCTCCGAATGTTGTTGGAAATTTTTCTATATAGTTCTGTCGGCTTCGCAACTGCATATTTGCTTTTCTTGTTTAATTAATCGGTGCCCCGGTCTCTATTCATGGCGTGACCGCGGGGCGCAAGCGTCCTGACTAGAGACCATGGTGTTTTCGTACAAGTTGTTTGCAATTTATACAGCCGCGTTTTTCGTGTTAACTTCTCTGCACAAGTTTCTCAAGCGAGTGTGTCCGTTTTACCCTTTTCAAACGTAGGCACACATATGTGTGATTTATGTTTTAGTTATTCAAAGGAGAAAGCCACATATGACGTAGCCGCTCGGTATAGTCCCCGTTCGTCACTACCTGGCAACGCCCTAGCTTTCAAGTCGGTTCAAAAGATGCTAAATTATGCTCAGCATTCAGTATGCCCAGCCGCCGTTTGACTTCATTGTTCTGTGGCGCTGTTACAATTTGGTAAATTGCGGCTTTCCTTCTTAGATTGTCGTGATTCCTACTGGAGCCGTAGCTGTGTGTTCGATTACTTGCCATGGCGTCGTTAATGAATTATTCACCCGGCGCTTGCGTTTGCTGGCGAAATCTGTCGTCTTTCCTCATATGAACGTAACTGTCAAGAGAGTCGAATGACCTTTCGGCAGGCGAATCAATAAACTGGAAACGTAAACGAAATATAAATGTTCAGTTCAGGCAAATAGCAAGTTTGCAAAATGCTCAAAGCTGTCATCGCCACGGAATTTACATAATGGGAAGTAGTAGGCTTTACACTTCAATTTCACCTAGGAAATTGCGGTAGATAGTTTCATCGTAATGTCACCTATTGTAAAAACTAAATAGCCTATTAGACCCCCTATCTATACAGCACTTGATAGACCGTGAGAACAACGCGCAAGTCCTTCGTACAAGTTCGTAAACATATATTAGTATAACAGGCTTATACTGTTTCCTTGGTAGCTTACAAGCAACCTTTCCAGTCGTTGTTCGTTTGTCTTGGGTTTATTGTTTATCTTGGTTGATGTTTCTTGCTTACTGCTAGTTTACTTGCTTGTTGCATGAAAATTGCACAGTTTATCTTCGGTCTGATAACATATGCATGTCCGCAACGCGGAGAAACTGCTCTATTATACCATACTAACGGTGCTATGCATAATTATGCAACTATGATGTATTGTAACATGTTTTGTTATTTGAGCATTCATTTGTGCAATTATATTTACAATTTCACGCCCCATTAAATCATACAATAAATCGCCTACTCTCGTAATTAAGTTTGCGGCAGTAACCGAGGCGTTATAGTTCTAACACTTGAAAAATGACGGAGGCATTCGTGAACACAACCTGAGCATGCACATACTATCCATTTATTATAATAAATATTATGGCATTTTTATAACTACACAGCTAACGTAGCAATAATGAAAAAAATATGTTGGACAACTAGCAAAGTCATTTGTATCATTGGGTGTTGATGTAACCAGTGGGAGATATGCACAATAATGCTATGGTCTGCATGCTCGATCTAATCCTATGTAAACAGTACACAGTCATGCTTCTTACCGTCGCTGTCAAACTGGCATTGTTTCCTATCAGTTTACAAAATAGTGTTGAGATTACAATGTGTTATTTTGCCTTCACAAACAGGCAAGAATATTTTTATAGTGAAATGCTCCGTTATTATTGCTAAATAGCACCCATGCCTATAGATACCAGATTAAGTTATATTTTGTGTATTAGGCTATAGCCTGCAGATCATGGTGCACACGCCTAATATTCCAGTTGGCCCATTTCTATTTAAAATATAAATTACATTGTAGGTTTATATAATTGTTATGAATACAGCCATAACATGAAGATAACATTACTCTAATGATTAAAAGAAGCAACGCATTTGTGTACGCAGGCGCCTAAAATGTTTAAAGAAAACTACGGGGTCCATCGATTTAATTGTCCACGGACGTTTCTTTTGATTGCAAATTTTCATCTTCACATTATGCATGCGCAACATAATATTATTGTAGGATGAATGTTTTGCATGTGCACGTTTCAACATTTAGCCGGAGCTGGTTACTAATCGTATTTAAAATAATTATGTGGTAGGCTTATATTTTCGCTTTATCTTAAAATAATTGCAGTTGCACGTATAAATCTACTAGCTACCATTTTAATTTAATTTCCACTGCAATTCATTTATTCTATCGCGAATAAGGTTTGTTGATATTCAGATATGTAGTGTATGAATGTTTGACTAATATTTGCAGTCGGTTTAATCCAAAAGTGCGTACTTTGGTTGAAATCGCTTTAACAGTAACTTTAATCGTTAGTTCATTAATGCATTTTCGTTTTCTCGTAGGCCTCCAGGTGGTTTTAAAATCGATCATCCGTGCGATGGCGCCACTGCTGCAGATTGGCTTGCTCGTCTTGTTCGCCATCGTCATCTTCGCCATCATCGGCTTGGAGTTCTATAATGGTGCTTTTCATCTAGCCTGTAGGCGCACAGATAATGGTTAGTATCAGTGTAAGTGATGGAATTTATGAAATATTAATGTAACATAAAACGTGGTAGCTAAGAATGTTATTTTACTTTCAAGCGGTTCCTCTCGAGTGACAAGATTCAACTTCAAGGAATGCAGCCAGGCAAACTTGCCAAATCGCCAAATGGCAAATCAGCCAAATGTCGTCTGCTAAAATAAATTCGTAAGACAAAACTAAATCTTGACCAACATACTCTTCCGACTGAATCCCAAATGTTCGTACGTGTCACTGCAGAATATGTGTTAATACTCAAAGCATTGCATTAATAACTTCGAATATAATTCTTCAAAATATGGTTGGAATAATGTTTTTCAACTCGAATCGATACTTACCTCGGCTCGATAGGGAAGTCACTCACTGACTCAGGTCAGTCAAAATAATTATATAATAAATCATCTACAAAATGATTTGTACACAAATTTAATTAAAATGTTTATTGATGGTGAAATAGCTATTTTGAATAGTAAAAATCACAAGTGACCAAGTCCCACACCACGCACCACGTACTAGTGACGATGGGGGGTGGGGGTTGAACCATTGCTAAACGCATAATTTACTTGACTGTGAATTCATGAGACCATTCCTTAAGTATGATATGCCTCACTTGTCCATTTGCCTGTTTGTTACAGATGAGTTTGACTTGGCCGGGGAAGAGACTCTCACACCATGCGCTCACTCGACAGGGAAGGAATCCACTCATGGGGCTTTCCATTGCCCAGAAAACATATCTTACTGCACTCCTTACTGGGAAGGTCCCAACTTCGGGATCACCAGCTTCGACAACATTGGCTACGCCATGTTGACAGTGTTTCAGTGCATTACAATGGAAGGCTGGACCAGCGTTTTATACTATGTAAGTAGATCAGTGGCCAGTTTCATTATGGTTCTTATAAGCTCATTACCACGATTTTCCTCTTCAAAATCGATTTCGCTCCTTACAGAGATCGAGTGTACTGAAAGCTGTTAACACCAGGTTCCGCCACCAGGACACTTTCGCCAGTGTCTCACGGAAATAGTGTCTTCACTGTACTATGGTGGAATTTTAGTCCTTTGGGCTGAAAGTCCGACGGACTTATGCCATCACTCTGCGTGTGCCGTCTGACGTCCACCGTTAGCTGCCATAACTGAGAAACCGTTCAGCGACTGTTTCTCTAATTTTGCATAAACATATCTTAAGATACTGCCACTGTGCACGAGAAATCTGTATTTGATCGAATCAGTCTAACCTCCAGGGCCCCCCAAACTGGTAAATTTTCACATTTTGCCTATTTAAAAAAAAAACTTTTTCTCCAATTTTGCATAGACATTTCATGTGGTAGTGCCACTATACATAAACACATCTGTACTTGATTGAATCACTCTAAGGGCACCTCAGGGCCCCCCCAAAATGAGATGTTATGTAGTGTAGTGTGTTTATCACACATTGGACTGGTTGCTAAGACTGTTCTTAAGAGACTAACACAACACTACACAGGCTGCTTGCCATGACATTGGGCAGATTAATGATGTGTCATTGAGGGGCACTGGATTCTGCCTCAAGGACTGATGTAGTAAACAGGCAGTTGCTGAAATAAAGTAGCCCTGTGAACTAGTACCACTGTGTTGAGTATTGCCTTCATTGCTATTGTATGATGTGTGCTACTGCGTAGCAAGTGACTACGTAACACTAATGACAATGCATGTTTTGTTATACCATGTTTTAATTCCTAATTCTGATAGCATGTTGTATTAAAGACTGAAACAATAATTACTGTTTTATTGCTTTCAGACAGATGACGCAAGAGGCAATAAATACAACTGGATATATTTTGTACCATTGATCATCCTGGGATCATTTTTTATGCTCAACTTAGTTCTTGGTGTCCTTAGTGGGTAAGTTCTCAAGACAGTCACATACAGCTCTATAGTAAATGATAATAAATTACATTTAAACTGAATTAATGTCTTAATTTGGAGGAATATGTAGTAATCTTTAACCATTAATTTGGAAGAAAAACATGTAATGATTATGAATAAAGTTTCTGTTGAAAAGCCGTATAACCTTATATAAGCAAAAGAAGAATTTACCTTGTAAATAATATAATACAGTATGTAATTCAATAATATAATACACTATGTAATTCCCCATACTGTATACATGCTTTGTCATATTGCATGTTTACAAGGGTGGGTCAAGTGTACATGTATGTGCTGTTGTTTCCAGTGAATTTGCTAAAGAGAGAGAAAGAGTAGAAAACCGGCGAGCTTTCCTGAAACTGCGCAAACAGCAACAGATTGAGCGTGAACTAAATGGCTACTTAGAATGGATCTGCAAAGCAGGTACACACGTTAGACCAGAAACGTGCTCCATATATTACATATGTGTTCATACCAATATGTCAACCTTAGTGACAGGAGGTCACGGACATATTGTTAGAACAATGTAGCATTCCAGTTGTTCCACACCAAGTGAATTACACTTTACTTGCCTGCATGTTGACAACAATGCTGTAATTTGACAAGATTGTTGAATACGTAAAATCTTGTCAACGAACAACACTCGGAATAGCTAGGTTTGACTAATGAGCCATACTCAGGGATGTCATTAAATTTTTGGTTTTGCAAAGGTGAAAAAGATTCATATCACCACAATGTTTGTGTGACTATTTGACATTTGCTCTAAGTTCTCTAACCAGAAAATGGAAATGTTGCTGGAACATTTGTGTTGGTAAAAATTTTAATTTGAATCTTTGGTAAACAGAGCTGACCCCCGCAGATCTAGCACCACTTCCCATGATTGGTGGTACAATTAATGCATTGAAAAGAGGCTGATTTAGTTTTCCTCTTCACTATTTCAGAGGAGGTTATTCTAAATGAAGAACGGACGACAGATGAGGAAAAGATGAAAATTATCGAAGGTGGGTGGGCACAAGTAGCTCTGAAGACATTCTGCCTTCTAGAAGTTCCATATCAAATGTTAGTAAAATAGAAATAATAGTTGTGCACTCGTTCAATTGTTCATTTGAATTGAGGTAAGTTACATTGTGTCTGATATGGAAAAGGAAAAAGTTTGTCATATTGACATAAAAACTGGACATTTCTTATACAAAAGCATCAGTGTTATATTTGGACAGGATGGAGACATCTTGTAAGGTACTAGACCTACCATACTGAATATGTTGCCAATAAACAAACGTAAATGTTTCATATAATGAGAAAACAGTCATGCTGTAAAAAAACTGGCTTGTTCATGTAATGTAGCAGTGTTAGTGGCCTGCGATGAATCACAGAAGCCCGTTTCTAGATGAGATGTCAGAGGTGCCAAGTGATGTTTAACAAAGACAACAACTGGTAGATTTACTGCTTCTTCTGATGTGAGGCAGTAGATAAAGGCCCTACAGATCTCACACTTCGACCGCAACAGGGACCGCTCAAGGGGATTTCTCCACTTTCGTAAAGATTTTTAGTTTCATGGTACATTTACTAAATTGTGTAACATTTCCAGCGCCTTCCCTTGTGATATGTTGTGTTGGTGATATATGGATTTAAAATTGCATAGATAAATTTTGTCACCTTGTCATTATGGTTTGGCATAGATTTTGGCTCAAAACAAAAAAAGTGGACAAAACTGATGTCATTAACCACCCATCACATGAAACTCTTAATTTTTCACCTGTAAAACCTCATCCTGCATGCTACAAATTGTCACCATACCAATGTAAACACTACCATAATCATAGTAGAATATGATTCATCAGAATACTAATAAATTGGGGAAAACAAATTTTTTTGGTGAAAAATAAATCGAAGTCGGATACTAAGCAAAGCGGCTGCTAACCCACTTATGAATGAAAACTATTTTGTATAATATCAATCAGCGTACCGGGTAGTTTCTGTGACAAGCAAAGAAAAAGCAGTAGTTCTACCTCACTATTGTGGTAGTCTTGGCACCTCTAAGATAGCTATGCCACCAACTTGCTGGTGACACTTGATATTGTGAGCCACTGCATGCCTCTCAATGGTGTTGTCTCGTCATACATACAACTTAGTCCAAACATCCTATGAGCCATCTCTGTGTACTGCATGCCATGTTCCAGGACTTAATGGGGGCACCTGAGGCCAGTTTATAGCAAAATCACTGCCATCGTTTAACCCAATAATAATAACAATAACATGATCGTATGTAGCGGTATCTGTCAGAAGGTGTTCATGGCACTTGCTTCATTATTAGAGCAAGTATTATGGCAGCAGCTAATGCAGTGCCCGCATAGGTTTTTGTAGATTGGGTCTGTGAATCCACAATAAGTTTTTCATTTCCCTATGTAGGGATTTTTACTTCCAGGTAGGAAGGTCCAATTAGTGTTTCTTCCAAAATACACATGCAAAATGGGCTGAACAAAATTGCTCAGGTATCGAAATGGCGATCGGTAGGTGTCCTCTTGATTGACAGTTTGGCCCTCTACCACTTAACAACAGCAACTGAATAATCCTCAAGCCAGCCCTGAAGTAATGCCTCAAGTCCAATAAAAACTGCTTTATCACGTATATTTAAGTGACACTGCTTCCCATATTGACCTCAATTTTCTTGTTTTGGACAAATTGCTAATGAAACTTATTACAAATCTATAGAAATAGTCCATCAAAAAATTAACATAATTTACACAAATTGTTATCAAGTCAACCTGACCCACTTGGAGATATGTGATTTATGAATCTTATCAAGTAAGTCATTCATGATATCGTCAATTAGGCCTTGTGACATGATATCACTAATAATTCATTTATCACTAATTAATGCATAGTAGAGTTAATAAATAACCGTTTCAACCACCTGTATATTAATTACAGAACCTTACTAATACTGCATGGAGAAATTCAGTTCAAGTATTTGTGATTAAATAACCAAAACATATTAATGTTTTCTGCTCTCTGTTGGGGTTATTACCCAGGTAATCTGACCTCAGGGGTCGGCTCACAGGGTCACTAACAAGGGTTGGCTGTGACGGTAACCTGTACATACCTTCAGCTAGGTTCTAGCAGCTAGTTGATAGTGCCTCACTAACTGTTGAATGTGAACATAGCATGCTATTGTGATGTGCTTACCCAGGAAAAGGAGGCCTGCTTGGAAAGTTTCAAGGTAACCTGTCGCTCTAGGAATGCTCAAACTTACATGATATGTCAGCACTGCGTGCATGACCAGTTCAGCACTGACAAGTTATGTGATGGTAGACAGTGATGGTTCCTACAGATGTGCATGTTTTCTAGCTATCACATATGCCAGCATCATAATCAAACAAAAATGCCTGTTCCAAATTTTCAACCAAACTGCAACATGTGATTTAGTACATGTACAATTTTCTTAGGACCTTGTCTATAACCATTTAACAGCTTTACCATCATGGCGGCAACAGCATTATTCTACATGTTGCAGCTGCAGTTATCAGGAATTGTATTCACCAGTACTAATAGAGGGTTAACAAATACATCTGATGAACATCAAATATTGACACGCTGGCATGTATGCTAGTATATACGATAGCTAATTGCCAATTTATCCTCATTCACAGATGTACAGAATTTATGTGTCACCTGCTTTCCCAACACGGACTGGCCTAGCACTCCATCAATGTAGATACATTGTCCAAGTGACATGGACACTTCACGTGCACCAGAATACAGCTCAAAAACTCTCTTTTATGACCCCTTTTCCTGTACGGCCTGGCAATTCAAAATGTCTATTTGTCTTTTTAATGACATCATTCCTAGAAGTTGTGCATTTGAATCACCATCACTGAGATCAGTATGACCATTTCAATGTCTAAATTGATCTGAATATGGTTGGAAAAGAGAGATTTTGATGTATTGATTTTGACAAAATAGTATGTAATAGCCACTTGCAGTGTGTATGTGCAAAGTATGTATTTTATGTGACATTTTAAGTGACTTTTATGTGGTACTTTATGTGACATTTTATGTGTCTGCCAGGTTTGTTAATTGGTGTTCCAGTCAATGGTGTCAAACATTGTAAATTGTTTTAATCAGATATGCATATTTTTTATATTGACTTTATTTTTTCTCAGAAACCACTGTGAACATATCTTTATTAGACACTATGTAATTCTCAGATGACATCCTCAAAATGTAATACTTTTTATGTTTGATTTTGTTTAAAAGCAAGTATCGTTTATATATGAAACAAAGAGGGCATGTGTTTTGAATATTTTATCTTCTATGATGCATATTTCCACGTTACCAGGGAGGATGGAATTAGACAGATTGTCACAACCAGGGACATGTCACAGCAGTAACTGTTGGATGACAGTGATGGTGTTTTTTTTATATAAAACTTATTTTGACGAACTAATAATTTGTACATGTATGTGTTGTTAGTGTTTGTGACTTCCCCTGAATTTGTTTGGCATACATGCATACATATTCAATAAAATTAAAAATTAAGGAGCAATCTCAAAGACTGAATATATGAGACACTACATGGAACTGATGTCAGCAGTTACAGGTGGGAACATTAATGCTACCAGGTACCTCTGTCAAATTTGTGCAAACAAACTGTTGTTTTGAGTGAAGTATTTACAAATACACCAACAAAAGTCTAAATCTAGACACAATGCTGTCAATCCTATCTGTGCTGCAGACTATATGTTGCCAGTGCGTGCAATGTGATTTGTATGAGATCAAACAAATCCCTATGTATTAAGATAGGTGTTACAATGTGAACTTTTAATGACCCGGTTTTAGGCATGGCATAGAATTTTCAGTTGTGAGTATATACAAAACTTATGTCACCTGTGAAAATGTCCTCCAGTAGACTATGATTTGAAGTGGGATCGGAAAATATAAAAAAATACATTGACATCGGATGCTAAGCAAAACAGCGGCTAAGTCCTTCAGAATGAAAACAATAGTGCCTGTAACTGTGTAAGTCTTGCGCCTCGTTTTCACTTTGGAGTCAGCTGGCGACATCTGTTGCGCTGTCGCCTGTATAGGGAATAGAATACATATTTTCGTGTGGGGTATAACCACAGGAATGACACAGAAGACTGGTGAATGTTCCTGTTTCTGACTGATGGAAAGAAATCAAACAGGTGGGAGAAGTTTTGTAAGTAACAATGTTACAGTAATCATGTTTAGTGGTGGTTATAATTGGATACCTGTAATATTGCTCGGGTGATGTGTTTACGTCGTAACTTGATGTAAGGCAGTTTGTGTTTCATTCGGGGATACAACAGTCACATGACATATATACAACCAATCTCGCTAACACTGTTGTGTGTTCCTAGGCATTTAATGCAGTGGGGAAACTGTTGTAGGTAATTATGTTCACGGTAAACGAGCATTTTATCAGCCTTACGTATGTATTACAGGTATCCAGCTATAACCACCGCTAAAAGGATTACCATAAAATGGTTACTTACAAAACTCCCCCCATCGCTTTAGTTTAGTTTTATCAGTCAGAAAACAGAACTATTATCAGTCTTTATATGTCATTCATGTGATTACATGCCAAAACAAAAAAACATCCCTAAGCAGACTCTGAGTTACTTCCTGTCGCCAGTCGGCTCCACTCACGTGGAATCTCGCCATGTATTGTGACACAGGCCCTATTTTGTTAAGTACCAATCATTGTTTTGAGGTGGCTCCTAATTGATTATGTATGCTCCACCTGTATGCACACAAACGATAATAATATATATATATATATATATATAATATTGATGATAGTTCACTTATATTTACGTTACTGTATAAGACCCAACTTTTTTGGTTTTGTTTTCTAACAATTTGAGTTGTTTGGTGATTTCATCCGATGTTTTTTACAGGTACATTGAAAAGATTATCAAGATGATTGTGTGAAGATTTAAGTCATGTTAATTTTCTTGTTCTTGTAAGTCAATACAGTATAGACTGAATATAGATGAGCAATGTTGTCAATTACCTGACAAATCCTGTGGTAATTCTGCATGCAACTGTTGTTTGGGTGATTTCAGCGCGGAGACGGGCAGCATCGAGGAAAGTGAAGCAAATGAAACAATGTAGCAAAGACACGGAAGACTTAGAGAATGAGGACAACGAAGATCTGTTTGCCGATATAGGTCAGGACAAAATATTACGACTTGAATGCATTGGATGCTGGCGAATCAGTTCGCAAAGTTCCCCAAAACGTAAAGCATTGCATGTGGGCCGGTGGTCAGTTGGTTTTCTCTGCGTATTGTGGGAATGTAATAACACCACCTATTGAGTGGAACATATATTAATGCACGTTGAAACTACTGAGGATATAAGAACCAGGCAGTGTGGTGGGTGATGTCTTGGCTGTCGTGTCACTTCAGTTGAATCTGGTGGTGTTGAAAGTCTTTGTATTGCTAAAAATTGCAAGTCCCAAACCCCATATCGGTGGTGGTGGGTTGTGGTTTGTACCAATATGAAATGTGTTAGATTTTCTGGACTTTGTAATGTCAAGAGATCACCCCTTAGCTCTATCGATGTCAAGTATTTTTTGAATGAAACAGCACTTATTGCAAAATATATTTGTAATTTTGTTTAATAATATTCAGTGGTGAATTTTTTATGTAAACTAAGTTTGACAAAATAAGTTCAAAATTGGTGCATACATTATAGTTGCAACACCACGTGAATGTACAATACAGAATTGATTGTATGCTTCACTAAAACTTCATTGCAAAAATTGAATTAATGTATACACCATTTGTGATCAATGATGGTTCACTGAAAGTAGATTACAGTGCTTTTGGTTGGATAAATGTATGTTTTCATTGACCCCTTATTGCTATTTGCGGTTGCAAACACTATGTAAATAATCAACAAAGTAATCAAGTAGTCATGTATAAGTAACTTGTTGTGCTACAGGAGGAAGTCCGTTTGCCAGAAATGTAAAAGCGAAGCAAGCAAACAGTCGTTTCGCAAGATGCTGGAGGGCAGAGAAGAGATTCAGGTTTGTTAATGGCAACATTAATTAAACTAGCAAAAATGCCATCTTTCGGATGATGCTACATTCAGACAGACACGAAAGATGGTCTCCGGAAGTGATTGAACCTGACGTTGAACAAACTTGGTGTAAATTTGAAATTGTTTACTTCACTGCGTGTGTCTTCTATGATTACGGCAAGTTACATAATGTTCCCTAATGATCCCTGGATGGTCTACACAGCTGAAATCAACCTCAGAAAGCACATGTAACATTGCTCACAATCACCTCGCGCCCCGTATGAACAGCTTAACACACAGCAACTTAGAGAGAACAAATAAAGCCTTACTTTCACCTCGCGTCCCGTATGAACAGCTTAACACACAGCGACTTAGAGAGAACAAATAAAAGCCTTACTTTCACCTCGCGTCCCGTATGAACAGCTTAACACACAGCGACTTAGAGAGAACAAATAAAAGCCTTACTTTCACCTCGCGTCCCGTATGAACAGCTTAACACACAGCGACTTAGAGAGAACAAATAAAAGCCTTACTTTCACCTCGCGTCCCGTATGAACAGCTTAACACACAGCGACTTAGAGAGAACAAATAAAAGCCTTACTTTCACCTCGCGTCCCGTATGAACAGCTTAACACACAGCGACTTAGAGAGAACAAATAAAAGCCTTACTTTCACCTCGCGTCCCGTATGAACAGCTTAACACACAGCGACTTAGAGAGAACAAATAAAAGCCTTACTTTCCTTTCCTGACTTCATCGTCTCGATTGGCACACTAAGTGCATTATCACAAACAAGTGTAAGAAGTCGATTGGAAATTTAAGATTTTTACATCCGAACAATGTGGTTAACATTGTGAATTCTCCATTGAAGATGTTCCAACTTAACAATAACTTCCTTTTGTACTGGTAATTAGCCATCTGCCACTTTTTCAAAAGGTCGGTTGCATGCAGTAACTGAATCATAATGCCAACAAAATTAATTATGTCGTAAGTGGCCTAAATATATAGAATCATTTGCATGCATGTTTTACTGTTGTCATCTGGGAGAAGATAAGCACAGACGTGCATCTGTCCTCCCAGATAATGTACAGCCGAGTCGTTCAGAGAACCATATGTGAACCCTATGTTTTTTAATATTGGGGATGCCAAGATGGTTAGCCATTGTGTGAGGTGAACTGTTGTTTGATGGCAGGTTTCTGGTGCGCCACCTCGTGAAGTCTCAAGCGTTCTACTGGGGCATCATCGTTCTTGTCTTTCTCAACACCGTCTGTGTAGCTGTGGAGCACTACGGCCAGCCGCAGTGGCTTACGTACTTTTTATGTAAGTTTGCCGACTATTTGCTACAGAAACTATAAGATGTGTTGATGAATGTTGTGTAGTCCTGATTTTTAGGTAGGGTACAAGATGGTGTTCGAGGGAACAGGTCTGTCATGGGCTTGATGGGTAAAGTGCATTGACTGATTGAGCAATTGTAATGACTGGATGCCTCCTGAATAAACAACAGTGATGCACAATACCTTAAGCATTTTAACAGGACTATTTTAATTTATTGATGCCTGTGCAAAATATGTTAATATATCTTTACTGCATTATATAATACATCACTTTCTGTAATTATCTATGTTAGCAGTTATACATTTACCTGTATATTTATGTTTAAAACTCACAACCATTAGGAAGAGAAATCTGTATATCTTATAAGGTTCACAGTTACTCAAAACTGTTTATTATTACTGTTACTATTATATGAGAACTTACCTTTACTAGTCTTGTTTATTTTGATTACAGATTGCTCAGAGTTTGTGTTCCTTGGTTTCTTCATATTTGAGGTCTTCTTAAAGATGTACGGCCTTGGTGTTCATCTCTACTTCCAGTCGTCCTTCAACATATTTGACTGTTTGGTAAGTACACAGGAGACTTCCCACAAACAACTGCTGCTTTCTGTGTACATAACGATCAAATGTACACTTTGTTCCTGCCCCGAGTATGGTGGCATAGCTTGTGTACACATTGTGCTGCACAATGTACACTGTTGTACACCCATTCTGATGTCGGCAAAGTCAGGAATTAACGACTGTAAATTGTGTGGAATTTAGCCACTTCAGTGATATAATAAAATTCCATTACTTTTTGCATTAACATTGTTCTTAAATTTCAGTGAGAAGTTTGTACGTTTGTGTGTAGTGTAACTATACAAAATTACGAGTGGTTGTACAAAGTGTGCATTGTTGCTGTATAAAACTAATACTTATTGACAATATTATAGTTATGTGCTCCTGTACAAATTGATAAATATGTATATTACAGAGAGCATATTAATTGACTTAATTGATTTGTTCAAAAATGCTCGTACTCATCACTTAAAAGTATGTATAATGAATTTGCTTTTTTACCAATTTTTTTAATAAAATGTAAAAAAATGCATTGCATTCCTTTCTGGTTTTGCTTAACTGTGTTCTTGTCAATTCGGTCTAGAGCTGTAATGAAATCAAGTCTGTATATTAATAAAATTAATAAAAGAAACTGAAATGGTTCAATCTGCCAAATTATTTAAAATGATTTAGAGATATTATTTAAATGTGGCTGTGTTTTAGGTTTACTTTGCTCAGGATCGTCTGATTATTAAAAACCAACACTCATATCTATTAACCTGACAGCATTTCTTATTATTTGCATCGGTTAAACATCATTAGGAATGGTGTGTCAACATTTAATTATTGCAATCTTTTCACTTGGGTTATTTGTGCATGTTTACCTTAGAAACCACAATCATTTTCACTTGTTGAAATTACATGTAATCCAGTTATGATATAATTATTGTTACATGCTGTTATTGCTGACGCATGCAATTATACTAACATTTTCTGAAGCATATCTACAAATGTTTCTGTAGAAAGTTGTAGTTGATAAAAATCAAGCATTAAAAATAATGATGTTTTATTCATGCCAGACTAACTATTATATCATATGACAACACAAGTGTATTTTAAAATGTGTTGAATGATAAGCTTCTTATCATGTATCAAAACAATGTTCATAGCAATACATTCCGATGAAACATTTTGAGCACTAGCTGTAGCGTTTTCTTGCTGTTTCCAGATTTGACACCTGTATATACCTGTATGACTATAACATGGTTTTATATGTTTCTACCATTCACGCACTAATTTGCATGTACAAAGATATCCATTTTTGTAGTTGTGATTTTTCTGCCTTCTATCCCCTAGGTGCATTTCATCTTAGATTTGACTATGCTATCACCTTTTTGAGATTCTTATCTATAACCTAAGTGCATTGCCTGCTAAATTGACCCAGTGAAACGGTGGCAAGCTGAGGTGTAGATTGAGCACTTGTCAGGTAATATTGATGCTTCCCAATAAAAAATTCTGTATAGCTTGAGAATGAATCCAAAACAACCTTTCGCGTATAGCACATACCGTGAAGGGTTCCAGATTTTATGATAATCTAACATCCACCTTTGAAAACTATTTTGAAACAATGAAGCCACCGCCGTGTTTCAACCTCAACAACCTGACTGGAATTTTAATTCATATTAGCTGAACAAGCGGTCAATTTGCAGCTATTCCAGCTCTTTTTACCAACACATTATCACTGTCAGATATTTAGATCACCATTGCATGGTTTCTTGAATGACCGAGGGCATGGTTTAGAGGTTTTGATGCAGGCTTAGCGTGCATAGTCTACGTAGTTATACCGCCAAAACGAAATCACATCTTACCTGAAAAATTGCCCCAGCTACACATTTCCTGTACAGGTGAAAACTAACTTGTCTGACCCCGAATTTGAAGTGAAAATTTGCTGCCATCTGAGGCAGAAGTGGTGCTGCCCTTTGGTGACTAATAACTGTTGTTATTATTAATTATCACGTTATTCAAACCTCATTGCCAGCAGGCAGGTTTTGTGACCAGAGCAGTTCTTTTTACATCGTCCTTGCTGTCGATTTTTCAAGGTGATAGTGGGCAGCATATTTGAGGTGATCTGGTCAGAGTTCAGGGAAGACACCTCGTTTGGTGTGAGTGTCCTCCGAGCGTTACGCTTACTTAGGATATTCAAGGTCACGAGGTAAGGGTGTCATGATGGTGGTGACGCGTCGTCGTGCGTCAGTCCGTTGGTTCACCCGTCCGCCGTCATCATCACCAGACTTAGATGTTGATGTCGTCAGCGGTTGTTGTGTGTGCACTGCATGTCGCATGGCTAACTTGCATGTTCTGTTTGTTCGCGCTGCATGTTAGATCTCTCTCAGCACCACGCCCGTCACCAGTTGCCTGACCTTGTCTGCCTCGACAGCATAATTTCTACGCAGCGTTACCTCCGCTGACAAAAACGCATTTACAACTTATGATTACAAGGTCAGGGGACCGTTTCACTGAGATAATCAGCTCATAAGAAAAATCCAATATTAAGCAGAATCCATTGTAAAATTTCAGGAGCATTTAAAAATGCAAAAAGCCGCTGCGGTACCACAGAGGACACTATTCCATGACACACCGGTGACAATATCCCGGTGGTGACTGTAACCTTTTTATATCTGCGAAATGCATGATTACATCCACTAACAAAAACTCTGTTACGACACATGATTATGAGACCAGAAACCCATAAAGTCTCAAGTGTATTTGATGGTTATGGTAGCGGTAACCCGTAAAATCACACTTACAATTTATTGTTATGATAGTAGCACCCTCTAATGTTTCAGTTACGATTGCACTAGTAAGTAAAGTAGAGGTTTCAGTGTGATTGCGTCATCTTCTTCTTGGTTATGAAAGACAGTTAATTCTAATAATACAGTGACATTTGACAAATCTAGAGACCAGGAGATTAAGTGGAAACCAAATATAAGTTTTTACATATTGAAACCTAAATAAGTTTGTACCTAGGTATATCTAAAGAGCAGCAAACACAATTAATAAAAAACTGTTGATTGGATACGTGAAAGTATTGTTATCATGATGATAAATTAATGGAAACTGTCTATATACTGATTATCCTAACAGTGTCAGTCTGTTTCAAAATAATATATCTGATCAATTTCAGGCAGGCTGTCCATAGACGGCAATGGGGACTTTCATTTACCATCTGTAGCTTGTTGCATTATATCTGAAGCTGCCAGTAAACAAGTATTTGTTTGACTGAATTGAATTACACATTTCAGCACAATTGCTGAACTACCTTTTGGACATGTTGTTATGTAATTATAATAAGTATTTGTCTGATTGTATTCCTCTTGTAAAACAGACCCACCATTGTGACATCACAAATGCTTAATATGTTGGAAAAAAATGTACAAATATCTCAGAAAGGCAAGTTACACATACAATCAGACTTTGCTCAACCTTGGAAATACAGCCACCTCGCAATTATTATGACTCTGGGACAATCCCAAAATATTTCCGTAAAAACGGCATGTAGGAAATTAGTAAGGTCACCTCACTATTCGGGTCACTTCGGCCCAGTCCATAGGCTGACCTTAATAGTGAGGTTCAACTGTACATAAAGAAAAGTTGGATTCATGATAAGAAAAATAGGCTTCCTTATCCACTTGCCACCTGGGATATTACGCTGGATGGCAATCTTGTTAAGTATTCTGATGTTGCACACTTATATTTAAATGATTCTTCGACAAACGTCGACCCCGGGTCAGGCAACTGGAGACAATTGGTGCATTGGCTTTCAGCTGCTGCTAACAGGTGAGTGCTTGTTGACCCTGGTTGAGGGCGTAGCATGATTCGACCCCACAGCATGGCGTGCTAGTACCCTCCCATGAGGACCCTCGGCTCCCCCCATCCCGCATGGCTCGGCAGGGTAGAATTGCGAGGGTGCGAGACCGCCGCTGATGCTGTGTCATCTTTCATGTCTGCAGGTGATTCTAGGCAGCTTGTTTGAAGTAGTGTGGGCAATGTTTTACAACACGTCCTTCGGGATTAGTGTGCTGCGAGCTATGCGGCTACTTAGGATATTCAAAGTGACCAGGCAAGTAATATGCACACGCATGCACACACTTACTGACATGCATGCACACTGTGACGACCGTGTGCGCACACTGTTATTGTTATTGCCTACACTATGACATGAATGCAACATATCACCATGCTTTGACAAGTGAACCTATGTGGCTGTCTATATATATATATATATTATATATGTCATGAATTACCCCTTCCGCTGTAACTGTGATGGTCGAGATCACAAGAAATGCATTTCCAAACTAACAATGATTCCACTGTGGAAACCGACTAACTCTTTGTGGCAGTATCGCTGCATTTTGTATTTGGCGTGTTTAAGAAATTAAATATTTTGGCAAATAAATACACACAACTATGAAGCGTGGAGAGTGAATTGAAGGCATATTGCAACTGCTTTCCCAGGTGTTTTCAAATGTTATTTCTCTGACATAACTAAGAGTGTTAGAGAGGTTTTACTACACTGGGGATATGATAGAATTACAAAGTAACTAACATTATGTAGCTGCAGCCATTAGTGGGAAGTTGCTGACGTACATTGATTTCTGAAGTGATGGATATTTAGGCTGGTGACTTATGTAAGGTGTTTGATTGTAAAGCTGGTTTGAAATGCCACTTGCTTAGATTTTCTGTGTAGATTGCACATGACCATTGTGTGCCCAAAATTGATATTTGTGATGTCTAATTAGGTAGTTATGGCTTTAAAAGTTTTTCTATTTCCAGAAACTGATAAAGAAATACTTTGGATCTAACGTACACTATATATGATGTGCATGAACATGTAAACATGCATGAACATGTAAACTCTCTCTCTCTCTCTCTCTCTCTCTCTCTCTCTCTCTCTCTCTCTCTCTCTCTCTCTCTCTCTCTCGCTCTCGCTCTCTCTCTCTCTCTCTCTCTCTCTCTCTCTCTCTCTCTCTCTCTCTCTCTCTCTCTCTCTCTCTCTCTGTCTTGATAGATTTAAAAATAAAATTGACATATATATCAGAAAAGCAGTTAGGTTACCCATCATATACATGATAATGTAGGACTCTCGGTAAGCCAAAAGCTTCCTTGTCCACATGCCATCTGGGTATTCTTGCTCTGGAGGGCAATCTTGTTCAATCGCATACAACAAATTCTGAAACATGGCCAGTTGCTATAGCAACCTCTCGTTACCGTAGTAACTGACAGCCAATGAGCTGAGCCGATGCAGAGCTGTGTAGTGTTGCCACTGGTGTTGTGCTGCTGCTACTGATGTTCTCTATCACCGTGTCTCATGCGGTCCTGTCTACATAGCAGTGTTGTTGATCTGCTCGGCTGGCTCTGTGCAGCTCTGTCCGTCCGTCTGACTGTCCGTCCGTGTACTGCCAGCACCACTGTGGTGTCGTGCTCACTGTCTGCTTGTCAACTTGTCACTAGAGGGCGGTGCTTCTTAGTTCGGCATCTCCGTCTTCATAAGTGTATTACTATTGTCGCTGCTGTTTTTATTGTGAAACAATGGGTAGTGTGCTCGTTTAAATGTGTTCTTGTAAAGTCCTATGTGTGTTTAAATCAAGTTAGCTTTCATGGATTCTAATTCTAATTAATGGAATTGGCTTCCAAAGGTGACACATGTCTTATGTCGTACATTTAGCACAGCATAGATGTGAACAGAATAATTCATGTTGTGGACTAATTAATCAGAAGATATTTAGCAAAGTTTCTTACAGAATCTATCTGTAAGAAACTTTGCTAAATATCTTCTGATTAATTATATGATGTGAAACTGTTAGAGGAATGACGACATTCAGACCTTCTGTTTAAATGAATACGGAGAGTGGTAAATACCCAAACACCCTTCCCTGGAGCAGTGAAGGGCATATCATTCCTTTCTTGGTGTAGCAAATAAAAATGGACTTCTTGAACAAAAAAGTTACAGTACCTGCACCTAATTTTGGCTGTCATCTTGTGGCAACAGCGTGTAAGGCTTAGCAGAAGGTACATGTGTGGAGTTTGTCAGTATCCATGTCTAAGTTGTTTCACATAAACCAAGCCTGAACATGCGAATGCCAGAACATTTCATAATTAGGATAACTTTGATTTGTTTTTACCAGTACTTTGTGTCGAAGTTGCTCCTCGTAAAGCTAACCAGTACATACAGATGTTAGAACATTTAATAATTCTAGCAATTTTGAGTTGTTTTTTTCCAATACTTATTTATCTGCATGGATCAGAGGATGAGCTCTCCCGTTCAAAAATAACCAAAAGATGCTAGCTATGTTTTCTTACGTTTCTACTTAAGTAAAATAAAAATGTTATACTCTGGCCCTGCTTCATGTAGATATTCAGGTGGAAGAGACGTCATATCGATATTCAGGCAGAAATGACCTCATTGAGGACATGATCTGATATTGATACTGATATAGAAGTGACAGTGCATTGATACTCAGGTATCTTACTGATAGTCAAAATAAAAGTGATCTATCTTTTAGTACTGAGAAGTGACCGCATTGACACTTACATTAGACAGCGTAAGAGATTGCGGAGTCTTCCACTGCTACTGACACAGGGCTCGACATTAACTCCCAGAATGCACTTGTCTGGTAGGACAAGTACTAATTCACATTAATTTTACTTGTCCCAACAGAAATCTACTTGTCCCAACAAAAATTGCATTAAACGAAATGCTAGTGTTATTGCTGCAAGTGCATTAATACATGTAACATAGCAGTACTAAATACTACTACTGGCATTTATACAATCACGATGTGCCGGTGAAAGGTTTTTCTTAATGAAGAATGACAAAAATGCATCAACTTCAAAGTTTTTATCCTAACATCGTTGCTCTGCCTAGTCACTAAAATGGTTTAAAAAAAGTACTACTGGCACCATCTGGTGGTGATGTTGGCATTAAGTCTTATCATGAAGTGAAAGCAATGTAATCATTAAAAGTAAGTCTCCTGAGATTTATGTTAGAAGCATGTACATTAGATGGTAATGTGCCCAGAGCTCTGGCAGTGATGCTGCTTGTACTGGTTGTGGTACAGCACCAGTATAATCCTCCTGATCTTGGAACAGATGGTCTGAATGTCTCTATTTTAACATCAGGCATATGAAGTGTTTAAGACAGATTTCTTAATGGCCAATGTTGACAGTATTTATATTTAAACAATAGTGAGCAGATAGAAACTTTATGGTTTGACTTATGTTGGACACTATTGCATTCCATTGCATAACAACACGCCACACACAAGCACATTAATATAATATGACAATATATGGGTTTTGTCAGAGATGGTGTGTGTTCAGTCCTATAGATTTTACACAAAATCTGCAGCACAAATTTTAGATTCATTTGGAAGGATTGTAGGAACTGTTATATAATATTGCAGTGACACTGGTAGGCTGCTTTCATTTTATCTTTACACTAACATACTAACATTTGTATTAAACCACTTTACATATTAACATTATTCTGTAGTTACTAGTTAGCAATAATATTGGTTAAGGAGTACAATTAGCATCCTAATTAAAATAGTTAAAAGACAGTCTAAATAGTTTCTAGAAATAACCAACATAAGATTAATATGATACTAACACAATAACCACAATGTCTCTATGTTGCCATTGTATCTCAAAATGAATTTAACAGGAAATTATACTTTGAAACTCATTGATTGAGATAAATATACATATGTAACATAAAAGCAATATATTATATAGTTTATATAATACAAAAATAAATAATTATATTATCATTAATGTACTTTATTATTATAATATTTAAGACATATAATATGTAATAAATAACTAGAATATAACTAAACTCCTAAAACAAATGGCTCTAATATTATATTAAAATTAATTTACAAAAAAGCATATATATGTAATAGATAAATGAGATGTGCGTTATGGGGCCTGACAATGTTTCTCGTTGTAGGTACTGGGCCTCCCTCCGCAACCTCGTCATCTCACTGCTCAACAGTATGCGTTCCATCGTATCTCTGCTCTTCCTGCTCTTCCTCTTCATCCTTATATTCGCCCTCCTCGGCATGCAGCTCTTCGGGGGCGAGTAAGTACCGCGTCATATTAACTACAAACATCCCGTCTAGAGCTAATGTAGGAGTTGTCTGTTTTATTGTCTAGATTTAGGGAGTCCACTACAGGTTACAAATATATCTCTTGCATATACAGCAGGTAGAAGGGCCCAACAATTTCATTTAATTACTTGATTGATCTTAAAACAGCAAATAGTTTAATCTTAGATAGTTCAGTCTAGTCAACATTTAGCCGATACCATAAGTAATTTATTTACAAATGTATATCGCATTAGAATCTTATTATATTATACATTTTTATATGTAGAATAAGTATGTATTGTTGTAATGATGATGTTTTAACAGTATTGTATTTTAAGCACCTTTGAGCAGGTGTTTAAACCCGGAGATATTGAATGTGCTACACAAATAAAATTATGAAGCTTAGTATCCCCTCCGAAATTCAAGCGATATGGTGTAAATTAAAAGATCCCTTTAAACACAATGCTGCTTAAAATTATGATATTTCTGGTGTGTGAAATAAAACAAGTGTTGAAAACAAGTGACCATTGATGTGTTGATTTGTAGATGGAACTTTGAGGATGGACGTCCTGCAAGCAACTTTGACACATTCCCCATTGCACTGCTGACAGTATTTCAGGTGAGTGTACTGCTGACAGTATTTAAGTAAGTGCACTGCTGATGGTATTTCAGGTGAATGCACTGCTGACAGTATTTCAGGTGAGCACTGCTGAAGGTACTTCAGGTGAATGCACTGCTGAGAGTATTTCAGGTTAGTGCACTGCTGACAGTATTTCAGGTGTGCACTACTGATTATATTTTATGTGAGTGCACTGTAGATTTTCAGATGAGTGCACTGCTGACTTTGTGGGCCAGTGCACTGCTGACTTTTTAGGGAGTCAACTGGATTAACTAATAAATCACTAGTTGCATCAGCAGATAAGATACTTCAAGCAAAGTATAACATGTTGCCGTCTCACACCGTCGTTGCCTCTGTTACAGATACTGACTGGTGAAGACTGGAACGAAGTGATGTACTATGGCATCAAGTCTATGGGAGGCATCAACGATGGAGGCATGATCTACTGCCTCTATTTCATCATCCTCACGCTCTTTGGAAACTGTATCCTTACCTGATTCAGTCAACAGAAATTACAATACGTAATTGCTTACAATTGTATATACACATACAAGATGAAAACATTAATATAGGCAATTAATACATGTAATGACAGTAAAACATCTATACAGCTATTGACCATTATAAATTATTTATATATAAAGATACACACATGTGCCTTGAGCATGCAGGTAACAAAAATACTAATTATTAAATAAAATACATATTATGCATTTAAAGTAAGAATTGTAGCTGGTAACTCATGGCATTATGGTCACTAAGATTACCCTGATCTCTTGTTATCACTGACCTTGACCCTGCCCAGACACACTGCTCAATGTCTTCTTGGCCATCGCCGTGGACAACCTGGCAAATGCACAGGAACTGACTGCTGCAGAGGAAGAGGCTTCTGCAGAGGCCGCTGAACTGGTATTATGTCAGGGTCATGATGGATACAGTAGAACCAAGTTTTGTTTAGAGAGGTAGCTCCATTAAGGTAATGTTGGGCAGGGTGGATACATTGGGGTCATATTGGGCAGGGTGGATCAATTGGGGTAATGTTGGGCAGGTCTGTTCGGGCAATGATGGGTAGGGTGGAGCTATTCAGGCAATGTTGGGAAGAGTGGATCCATTTGGGTCATGTTGTATAGCTTCATTTTGGCTAACGTGGCTCAATTGGGGTCAGATTAGGCAGGGTAGCTTAATTCTGGGCTGTCTGTATCCATTTTTTTTTTATTAGGTAAGGCGATTCCACTGAGGTGGTGTTGGGCATGGATGTTCCACGATGTGGTGTTGGGCATGCAGGTTCCACTGAGATGGTGTTGGGTATGGAGGTTTCACTGAAGTGGTGTTGAGTATGATGGTTCCACCGAGGTGGTGTTGGGCATGGAGGTTCCACTGAGGTGATATTGGGCATGGATGTTTCACTGAGGTGGTGTTGGACATGGAGGTTCCACTGAGGTGATATTGGGCATGGAGGTGTTGTGTGGCACTCTCTATGACACCCAGTATGAGAGAGTAGTGTTTGTGCTGCAGAAAGAGAGAGAGGAGGCGGCGAAGGCTGCAGCGGCGGCTGCAGCAGCCCAGCTGCCTCCAGTGGGAGATGCCATGTTCCAACTGATGCCTGGCTCCATCGAACCACCCATGGTCAACATCTGTCCTCCCTCTCCACAGAACAACGTCGACCCAAAAACGGGAAACTTCTCACTGTAAGTACACATTTAAAGAGACGTCTGTTTTGGTCACATCAGTTTGCAAAGTCCCAAAGTATGTTAAAAGGAGGCAGTCTGTTCCTGGTTTTTCATGTATTAATTAATATAATGTTCGTAAGTCTATACCAACTATGTTGAAGGTATACTGCCTGCCAAAGTGTGTTTAGTAAGCCCGTAATAATGGTCATAGTTTAAAGATGCGACCACGGGTACATCCATTTTCAAAACAAGCTTTATTGGCAATATGGCCAGATCAGGCAGAGTTAACTGCTATACCCCTTGATGTTCAACTTTCCTAGATTCAACACAGTAGACTTCTTGTTACAAATTACTCCGCCCGATAATTCCGGGCAGATGAACAGACTACGTCCCTTTAAGCATTACGTAGGCGGGGTTTCACGTCATCACGTATCATGGGGAAACTAAAGTGATACGGTGGTACCACCTAGCGAGAGAAAGATGTTAAAGGAAATTGGTTTGTAAAAATTGCAAGTACAACACATATTTGGAGGGGGTGGAACCAGTACTGACCACATAACATTTTGTTTTCCTGTGCGAACTCATTGGACTGCCCCTTGCACTCTATGTACAGTTTATTGTTATCATAAGAAGAATGTCTTATTACAATTTAAATATAATAATGCAAAAATTTTGTATTTGCCTTGATTAGAAGTTTAGCTAATGTAAATTGTTTCATTATCACACTGACTATGAGAAATGCATCAGAACCATTGTCAATGCTATTTGAGCATGCACAAATATAATACCACTTCAGATGCCTTGGTAAAATATTTTCAGAAGTGCATCCAATACTAAAACATTTTTGTACAGTTAGATATATTTGCAAATTGTATTGATTCCTAAGATGTTGCTTATCTGTGTCGTGTACAAATGCATGCCATTATAGAATAAATTATTCCAACATTGTAAAGTTAATAATAACCTGCAATAAGATTGAGTGAAAAATTGCAAAGAATAGTTTTTACAACTTCAATGAATAAAGAATGTTGGTTTGTGTTCTCTGGTTGTAATTTCACTGTTGTTTCTTAGTATGTGTTAAGCATATCAGCTAGCTAAGGTATAAGATAGACTGATATGTAATGTTGTTCTGACTAATAAATGTTGTCAATGATTGGTTAATTCACACATCCGATCAGTTAATTGATTACAATCTCATGTGATTGATGATCGTTTCAATTATAAAAAATGTCTGTACATGTATTACCGAATTACCAAAAATTATTTCAATCCACATTTTTGTTAAAAAGACACCATTGGCATCATTCAAAATTGCTACTCTTATGGTGTGTTCAAAAACCTCCTACAATGTACTAAATATATGTAAACTTCGAAGACTATTTAATAAATTTTCCTGTGGTAATTATTATGAACAGGCGCGAATATTTTCCTCAAATATTTTGTATGTTTATGTAAACTGCCACTATCGTGTCGCACTGTTACTGACACCTAACGATCAAAATCTTCCTTGAATGGCCGCCCCCAAAAAAACAATAGTGCAATCGATCATCGATCAGTTTGGCCAAACCAATGATTAATTAGAAAACAAAACCGATGATTGATTAGAAAACAAAACCAATGATTGATTAGAAAACAAAACCACTGATTGATTAGAAAACAAAACCAATGATTGATTAGAAAACAAAACCAATGATTGATTAGAAAACAAAACCGATGATTGATTAGAAAACAAAACCGATGATTGATTAGAAAACAAAACCGATGATTGATTAGAAAACAAAACCGATGATTGATTAGAAAACAAAACCGATGATTGATTAAAAACAAAACCAATGATTGATTAGAAAACAAAACCACTGATTGATTAGAAAACAAAACCCATGATTGATTAGAAAACAAAACCGATGATTGATTAGAAAACAAAACCGATGATTGATTAGAAAACAAAACCACTGATTGATTAGAAAACAAAACCGATGATTGATTAGAAAACAAAACCAATGATTGATTAGAAAACAAAACCGATGATTGATTAGAAAACAAAACCAATGATTGATTAGAAAACAAAACCGATGATTGATTAGAAAACAAAACCACTGATTGATTAGAAAACAAAACCCATGATTGATTAGAAAACAAAACCGATGATTGATTAGAAAACAAAACCAATGATTTATTAGAAAACAAAACTGATTTGTAAGAGACGTGATGTGTGAGTGTCCTGTTGGTCTCTTGTTGTTTGTCTTCTGCCTTGTGTTGTACATCCTGGTGCCATGACTCTAAGCTGGCTGTTTCACTCACAGCATTTCTTTTAGTGACAAGACCAAGCAGAACAAAACCGTTGCCACGACGACAAACAAGAGCAATCTAAAACAGTCGACTGACGATGCTGTCGCAAAGACCAACGCTGACAAAGTGATCACCATGGACATGGAACATCACTCGGACTCAGGTAAACCACCACAAGTGACATCATGTTGACACAAGGTAGAAATGACTTTAAATTGACATTCGGAAGTAATGTCACATGACCTTTGGTAGAAGTGACTGATACTCAGGCAGAAGTGACCACAAGTCATTGCTACTCAGGCAGAAGTGACCACAAGTCATTGCTACTCAGGCAGAAGTGACCACAAGTCATTGCTACTCAGGTAGAAATAACCTTATATAAATATGCAGGTAAAAATGACCTCATATTGATACTTAAGTAGACTTGACCTCATAATGATACTCAGAGAAGTGACCTGATATTGATATTCAGGTAGAAGTGACCTTATACATTGATACTCGGATAAAGTGACCTCATTGATACACAGGTTGAAGTGAAGATATCAGAGCTGGTAGAAGTACATTTATGTTGTACTTGAGTAAAAGTACAAGTAAGTAGGAAAAAAGCTACTCAAATAAAAGTAAAAATATGTTTTTTTAATGTACTTAAGTACAAGTATAAAGTAAACAATTGTACTCGACATAATACAAAAAGTACTTTTCTAATTTAATGGCTTGACAGTTTGTTTTGCAACTTGTACACCACCTGGTAATCATGCCCATTAATGGTAATGAAGCAGCCAATGAGAAAATATTACCACTTGTAGTTCCTGCTGATATCTATATATAGATCTGTGCCGGGGACAGACAGTTCCTGGTTCCGGCAGAGATAATTTGTCGGAAACATCTTAGAAGTTCCAATGTGTTAACACATAAATTATTATGGTAATTCATTACATGTATTCAAAAAAGTACACCTTAATTGTGAAAGTGAAAATACTTCTAAAAATGTAAGAAAAATCAACTTTTCTGCTTAAATAAAGTAACGAAGTAAAAGCTCTGCTTGAAACAGATATTCAGGTGAAAGAGACTTCATAACGATATTCAGGCAGAAATGACCTCACATTGATTCTAATACAGACATGACTTCATATTGATAATTATATAGAAGTGACATTGCATTGTATCTTACTGATAGTCCAAGTAAAAGTGATCTTTTAGTACTGAGAAGTGACCGCATTGACACTTACATTAGACAGCGTAAGAGATTGCGGAGTCTTCCACTGCTACTGACACAGGGCTCGACATTAACTCCCAGAATGCACTTGTCTGGTAGGACAAGTACTAATTCACATTAATTTTACTTGTCCCAACAGAAATCTACTTGTCCCAACAAAATTGCATTAAACAAAATGCTAGTGTTATTGCTGCAAGTGCATTAATACATGTAACATAGCAGTACTAAATACTACTACTGGCATTTATACAATCACGATGTGCCGGTGAAAGGTTTTTCTTAATGAAGAATGACAAAAATGCATCAACTTCAAAGTTTTTACCCTAACTTCGTTGCTCCGCCTAATGACTAAAATGGTTTAAAAAAGTACTACTGGCTCCATCTGGTAGTGATGTTGACATTAGTGTCTCACGGTGAAATGAAAGCAGTGAGCGATGTTGCATGTGTGCGAGATCGAACTGCATGGTATCTGCATTAATATTTGATATTATGTCAACAATTTAAATATTTCAATTGTTTTATTATAATACCATCCCAATAAACTGTATATATTGCGACTCAATCAACTTGTCCCTTCGGACCAATTTCCTGGAAAATGTACTAGTCTAACATGGGTAACTACTTATCCCGGAGAAGCATACAAGCATTGATGTCGAATCCTGCTGCCACAGTGTCTCTGTACATGATCTGTGTCTGTCTGCAGACAGTATCGGCAGCGACGAAGTGGGCAAAGCCACTCCACCATCATTTGGGCCCAAGCCAATGCTTCCTTACAGTTCCATGTTCATTCTTGGGCCTACAAATCCGTGAGTAAACTTTGAATTTTAGTTGTATCAGAGTGTACTTAAATGTTTTACTGTATTATGTTAAATTAGTATGCAGTTGTGGTATTTGGTCTAATAATGTCAGCTATTAATTTCAGATTTTGATGTTACTTTATAAATCAGGGCATATCAATGATTTAAAAACTAATTAGCTAGAACACATCAACTTTTAGAAATCTGGGTGTATAATTGATTTAATAAACTTTATTAATGTACAACATACCGTGGGGTGAGTTGTTTTTAAAACGTGACATGTACATTCATCATAAATATATAATTATATATGTATTATATATGTATACATTAAGGAGTTAAATAAATAGTAATGACTTCTGAGGTTGACGAGATGTTTTGTGTTTGTGACAGGGTGCGTCGGTTCTGTCACTTTGTCGTCAACTTGCGATACTTCGACCTGTTCATCATGATAGTGATCTGCGCCAGTAGCATAGCTCTGGCCGCTGAGAACCCGGTCGATGAACACTCCTACCGCAACACCATCCTCAACTACTTCGATTATGTCTTTACTGGAGTCTTCACTGTAGAGATGCTACTCAAGGTAGGTGGAACAATGGTGGTGGTGGTGGTTGTGATTGCATTGGTGTTTGGGTTAATTTCTTGGGGTGGTGGTTTGATTATAATTTTGGTTGTAGTGGTGGTGTTGCTGTGGTTGTGTTTTGGTGGTGGTGGTGGTGGTTGTGGTCAAAGTGATGATGGTTTTGGTCAGTTGGTGTTTGGGCAGGTGTTTGTGTTGGTGATGGTAAATGTGCTGAGGATTGAAGTGGTGGTGGTGGTTGTGATTTTGGTGGTTGTGTTTAGTTGATGTTGGTGGTTGTGATTGTGGTGGTTGTGTTTAGTTGATGTTGGTGGTTGTGATTGTGGTGGTTGTGTTTAGTTGATGTTGGTGGTTGTGATTGTGGTGGTTGTGTTTAGTTGATGTTGGTGGTTGTGATTGTGGTGGTTGTGTTTAGTTGATGTTGGTGGTTATGATTTTGGTGGTTGTGTTTAGTTGATGTTGGTGGTTGGGATTGTGGTGGTTGTGTTTAGTTGATGTTGGTGGTTGTGATTTTGGTGGTTGTGTTTAGTTGATGTTGGTGGTTGTGATTTTGGTGGTTGTGTTTAGTTGATGTTGGTGGTTGGGATTGTGGTGGTTGTGTTTAGTTGATGTTGGTGGTTTTGATTGTGGTGGTTGTGTTTAGTTGATGTTGGTGGTTGTGATTTTGGTGGTTGTGTTTAGTTGATGTTGGTGGTTGTGATTTTGGTGGTTGTGTTTAGTTGATGTTGGTGGTTATGATTGTGGTGGTTGTGTTTAGTTGATGTTGGTGGTTGTGATTGTGGTGGTTGTGTTTAGTTGATGTTGGTGGTTGTGATTGTGGTGGTTGTGTTTAGTTGATGTTGGTGGTTATGATTTTGGTGGTTGTGTTTAGTTGATGTTGGTGGTTGGGATTGTGGTGGTTGTGTTTAATTGATGTTGGTGGTTGTGATTTTGGTGGTTGTGTTTAGTTGATGTTGGTGGTTGTGATTTTGGTGGTTGTGTTTAGTTGATGTTGGTGGTTGGGATTGTGGTGGTTGTGTTTAGTTGATGTTGGTGGTTTTGATTGTGGTGGTTGTGTTTAGTTGATGTTGGTGGTTGTGATTTTGGTGGTTGTGTTTAGTTGATGTTGGTGGTTGTGATTTTGGTGGTTGTGTTTAGTTGATGTTGGTGGTTGGGATTGTGGTGGTTGTGTTTAGTTGATGTTGGTGGTTGTGATTGTGGTGGTTGTGTTTAGTTGATGTTGGTGGTTGTGATTGTGGTGGTTGTGTTTAGTTGATGTTGGTGGTTGGGATTGTGGTGGTTGTGTTTAGTTGATGTTGGTGGTTTTGATTGTGGTGGTTGTGTTTAGTTGATGTTGGTGGTTGTGATTTTGGTGGTTGTGTTTAGTTGATGTTGGTGGTTGTGATTTTGGTGGTTGTGTTTAGTTGATGTTGGTGGTTGGGATTGTGGTGGTTGTGTTTAGTTGATGTTGGTGGTTGTGATTGTGGTGGTTGTGTTTAGTTGATGTTGGTGGTTGTGATTGTGGTGGTTGTGTTTAGTTGATGTTGGTGGTTGGGATTGTGGTGGTTGTGTTTAGTTGATGTTGGTGGTTGTGATTTTGGTGGTTGTGTTTAGTTGATGTTGGTGGTTGTGATTGTGGTGGTTGTGTTTAGTTGATGTTGGTGGTTGTGATTGTGGTGGTTGTGTTTAGTTGATGTTGGTGGTTGTGATTTTGGTGGTTGTGTTTAGTTGATGTTGGTGGTTGTGATTGTGTTTAGTTGATGTTGGTGGTTATGATTTTGGTGGTTATGTTTAGTTGATGTTGGTGGTTGGGATTGTGGTGGTTGTGTTTAGTTGATGTTGGTGGTTGTGATTTTGGTGGTTGTGTTTAGTTGATGTTGGTGGTTGTGATTGTGGTGGTTGTGTTTAGTTGATGTTGGTGGTTGTGATTGTGGTGGTTGTGTTTAGTTGATGTTGGTGGTTGTGATTTTGTTGGTTGTGTTTAGTTGATGTTGGTGGTTGTGATTGTGGTGGTTGTGTTTAGTTGATGTTGGTGGTTGTGATTGTGGTGGTTGTGTTTAGTTGATGTTGGTGGTTGTGATTGTGGTGGTTGTGTTTAGTTGATGTTGGTGGTTGTGATTTTGGTGGTGGTGTTTAGTTGATGTTCGTGGTTGTGATTGTGGTGGTTGTGTTTAGTTGATGTTGGTGGTTGTGATTGTGGTGGTTGTGTTTAGTTGATGTTGGTGGTTGGGATTGTGGTGATGGTCTTATGGTATTTGAGTGCTAGCGGCAACAATCTATTGGTTCTGACAATGGTAGCACTGCAATACCATTATCATTGTCGTAACTTTTTATTAGAAGTGTTCATTCACAAATGCACACTGTGATCGTGTGATTCCTCTTCCTGCCGCCAGGTGGTCGACTTGGGGATCATCTTCCACCCCGGTGCTTACTGTCGCGACCTGTGGAACATTCTAGACGCCACCGTCGTCATCTGTGCCCTCGTTGCATTTGGCTTCACGTAAGTCTACCCCACTACCCTCTCCACACCCTGTGTGAATCACCTGAAGGGTAGAGATTATTCTGATCTTCCACAGATCACCAGAACTCTAAGGATTTACATGATCCACAGATCTCCTGAGCCACAAACATCAGTGTGATCCTTGGCGGCACCAGCAAACTGATGTAACCAGTTAACTTGGCCCATTTTGATTTAATGCCAGCTCTAATATATAATAAACATTTATGATTGACTGGCCATATTTTTGTAGAAAAACAAGATTACATGCATTGATGCTTATATGAATGAACTGTCCTTACTTCGAAGAAGTTAAAGTGGTCAGTACAAACAAGGGTAACATGTCATGTATTACCATGTTTATTCTTATAGATTCTCGAACCTGATCGATAAACAGGCACAGTGATAACTGCTTTGCATTTTTTTCTTCTATCTGAGATTCTATGTGGCGTGAATTTTAACAAGACCTGTAGAAATGTGATTATCTCAAAACTAACAGAGGGGATAAACTAAAAGGCAGGCAGGTATGCAAAGGCAGACAAGATGTATGGAGTGATTTTATTCTCATTTAAGTAATTTATAAATCCAAATTATGTATACAGTATGAAAATGATTTGGTTGGCTAAGTCTAGCCATTTTTGTAAAGACTGGAGCAACTTGACTCGTAAATATATGTCCGCAATGTCCTGTTGGCTGAAATGGAATGGTTGGAAAAGGAATATATTTATATACAACAAATTACAGAATCCTGATGTTTTGAAGCTGACATTAGTACAAGATAGATCTTTTATGGAATTTATATATGTGCTTATGTATACAGTTTTATAAACACCTGTGACTGGGGCATTATTATGCTGGTGTCAAAATAAACTTTTATTATTAAATAGTTAAGAGGGAAACATTTCCCTACTGTAAGCACAATTTGGAGTAATAAACGACTGAAATGAGAACAGAATAGATCTCAGTCTGCCTTTTAGGTTGTCCCTGATTGAGGGCCAACTATGTATAATGATTGTCCTAGCTGCAGTTGGTCTCTTGTGCTTTCTCGTCTGCCATCTCACAGGGCGAAGATACTGTGTGCAAAGCTTGCACTCTTCGCCAGTCGCTCCAGATGCTAACCTGACATTCTTTTTGCTTTCATCTGCGGTGTGTGTCTGTTCCTAGGTCTGATGGAGGGTAATATTTCAACTTTGGAATGCCATCTGACATTTCATGCATTTGATCATGTCACATGGCGCTGTAAGTGGGTGTGGATAGCTGGAGGGGTTCATATGTGGGGTATTTTTTCAGCCACGTAATGTTTTTTAAACTTTTTACAATAGAGACTAGAAATTGCTATACAAAATGTGACCAGCATACGGTTTTCTCTATCTCCTAAATTAAAATATCCCTTCATTTTCTTAATAAATTGTGGCGATTTGGAGAGGTTAACAACATAATTGTTAACATATTCTAACATTACACCTATATTCCAATATTTCTCATATATTTTAAATTAAGAATGACTAAATTTCCTTTAAAAAATGTTAGGTCAAAAAGGATGGGCACCCTGCCTAGACAACATAATTGTTTAAATTTGTTATGCCAACAGTTTACCCCTTTTTAACACAAAGGTGGCACCCAGTCTCACACCTTCCCAATGATGCCTTCCTATCAATGTCTTCCCGCCCACTTACAGAGCTTCCAGACACCACACGCAGTTATTTCAGTTACTTACAACCAAAGGCACGAAAGCAGTTATTTGCATCAGCATATATTGCATCCTTGAATGTACTACCTAGCATGTGGCCTTGGCACCCGATGTGATGTATGAATATACCATCACAGCATGGCACTCGACAAGTATACTGCAAGTTCTTGTTTAAACTCCTGTATTTAAGCTGCTCCTGATATTGGGCCCATTAGTTTTGTTTGTATTCAGATATGTGCTGTGGGTGTAATAAAGAGTAATTTTGTTGAATTGCACTAAAATATGAGTTGCACTACAATTATATTGTCTATCTGTATCACATTTCCCTGTGTCTTTGCAACTAAATAAACTTAGTATTATTAGAAAACAAAATAAGAAAGAATTTACTTTGTTCAGTAGATTGTGTTACTTACAAAAAACAAGGAATTGTTTTGTGTTAATTTATACAGAGCTGCTTCACTTTCACTTTTTTATTGAATTTTGACCAACTCTGGTCACATATTTTAATAGTTTGTCCAATGAATTCATGAAGCAAAATAAGAAAATTATGGAATCTTCTACCCTTCTACTTATTAATGTCATGCTTCTACATCACCTGCCAGTCTAATTGGTCTATCAGCATGGAAACAGAATACGAGGCGAATGATCACAGTCAATGTTTTGACCAACACCATTTCTTCATCACAAGAACAAAGATATTTAGTAAACGTCTGATTTGACTGTATAAACATGTGATATCACAATGAGCACCTTATGCCTGCTTTGTCACAGAGCATCACAACATCACAATGTGCATGTGTATTGTGGCAGCAATCAGTATGGTACACTTGGCTGGTGCTGACATCCTATCAGGAAAACATCACAACAGTTCTACTTTAGTTCAGCTGTAGACCATGCTTGTATGAACTATCTTTTGTTGTTCGTTACATTCTTCAAAAAGGCAAACTTTGTACAACCTCTACCTTTGTTTTGTCGATCGAACCCCCGCTTAACTAACTGCTGCTGTTTTATCAAGATTCTATCGGGGCCCCATGGGCCATTATGCTTCATTTTGCTTTTTTGTTGCTGCATCTGATTTGCTAATTGCAACCATCTATCAAACAATTATTCTCCTAAGACCTTCCACAATGGTATACCATCCCTGCATTTACCAGGTGGCAAAGCATCGGGGCTTGAACTCTGAACGAACAAATTAAAGTATACAAATTTTCTTTACTACTTTAATATGTGTACTTCAAATAGATTACGTATGTGTTTGTAATATATCTTCTTACTGAGCTTTATACAATGTTGTCAATATCTTCTTACTGAGCTTTATACAATGTTGTCAGTATCTTCTTACTGAGCTTTATACAATGCTCTCAATATCTTCTTACTGAGCGTTATACAATGTTCTCAATATGACCTGAAGAATGCATTGCAGATGTTTTTTTATTGAAATAATTACCCCTGAGTGGATATGTTACATCAGTTAATATTTACCTTTTTTTTATCAACAGTGTTTAATAATCTTGTCTTTTGAAAGGTTACTATTTACTAACTGCACAACTACCAGAACTAATGAAAGCTACACATCTAAGCAATAGTGCTGCAATAATAATCTAGCCAAACATACAGCAAGCACAGTGGACTATAAATGATTCAAGTATGAACATACCTTTAATGCCATTATGAATGTTGTCGCGAACAGTGACATACAGCTATATGTTGTGTGACATGAGTTGAGACAATGTTTTCCTGTTGACTTTAGTGACAGCGTGTCAGGAGCAAAGAACCTCAATACAATCAAGTCACTTCGTGTTCTGAGAGTGCTTCGACCTCTCAAGACTATCAACAGAGTGCCAAAGTTAAAGGTATTGTCTCGTATACCATGCTGCAAAAACTTAAACTTTCAAAGAACAAATACAATTTGTGATTCTAGACTTCTTAGAAGGACCTGAAAACCCTTCTCTTTAATCAAGTAATTTAAATATGTGTATATACCGGTAGAGTGCAACCCGCTTATAACGAACACGGATACAACAAATTGACAGATATAATGAACAAATTTCTTACGTACAGATTGTTCCCCTATCTTTTCCATTATAAGCGTTTACGCATATTACGAACTCGGGTATAACAAATTCACGGTTATTACAAACACCCTTTCCCGAAAAAATTTCGCTGTATAGCAAATTTCTGACCTGGAAGCCATGCCTTGGCTGCACAGAGCGCCAGTGCCAAAGTAATCAGGTCAATGAGAGAAATCATATGTAACAGGGCTTTGCAGTCAGACGACGCTGCAGCGGACTGCGACTAGCTTGAGTATTTCCTGTTGTCTGGTGCCCTAACCAACAGCAAACAAACGACAATGGAGGAATTCTTCACAGCAGATTAACTGGTGTCATTCTGTGTGTGTTGTACAAGAAGTAGCAGTTACTGCGGGTGTGGCTCAATGAGTCAATCCTGTCACAGATGGACGTGATGTGTTCGCCTATGTATTGAAGTCATACAGTATTTAGTTACTTTTTCACAGAGGGTGGTCTGCGATATTATACTATAACTTCACTTAATAGTAACATTTGTAACTGTTTTATGTGTCATCTAAATAAATGTTACATAACAAAATATATTTGCGTTTGATAGACACCTGGCGATTAGTTTAAAAACTCACAATACTGCCACCTAGCGGGTAAATGCGTACACGCATATAACAAATTCACGGATATAACGAAGTCATTAGCTACCCACAAAGTAGTTCGTTATAAGCGTGTTGCTCTGTATATGTATTTTTTAAGATTACTTTCTGACAAATATGAGATACGAAATGCCAAAATAGAATGTCAACTTTGAAATTCACTGCGGATATAAGTTATGTAGTATATTCAGACCATCAATGCTGCCACCTGCTGCCTTACTGAGTACTGATTTCAAATGTAACTGGCCCCCTCTGCAGGCGGTGTTTGACTGCGTCGTCAACTCGTTGAAGAACGTCATCAACATCATGATCGTCTACCTGCTCTTCCAATTCATCTTTGGCGTCATTGCCGTGCAACTATTCAAGGGACGCTTCTTCTACTGCACTGACTCCTCAAAGAACACAGAGGAGAAGTGTCAGTAAGTACCCTCGACCACGCTCTACCATCTACCACGCCCTACCTCCCCTTTTCCTGCAGCCCCGGTATTTCTTCCCCTCACAGAGGAGAAGTGTCAGTAAGTACCCTCGACCACGCTCTACCATCTACCATGCCCTACCTCCCCTTTTCCTGCAGCCCAGGTATTTCTCCCCCTCACAGAGGAGAAGTGTCAGTAAGTACCCTCGACCACGCTCTGCCATCTACCACGCCCTACCTCCCCTTTTCCTGCAGCCCCGGTATTTCTCCCCCTCACAGAGGAGAAGTGTCAGTAAGTACCCTCGACCACGCTCTACCATCTACCATGCCCTACCTCCCCTTTTCCTGCAGCCCAGGTATTTCTCCCCCTCACAGAGGAGAAGTGTCAGTAAGTACCCTCGACCACGCTCTACCATCTACCACGTCCTACCTCCCCTTTTCCTGCAGTCCTGGTATTTCTCTCCCTCACAGAGGAGAAGTGTCAGTAAGTACCCTCGACCAAGCTCTACCATCTACCACACCCTATCTCCTCTTTTCCTGCAACCCCGGTATTTCTCTACCTCTGCTCTTTGGTAGTATGTCCGCCTCCATCTCCTCAAGTGACCTAAGGGATATGCAAAGTCCAAAAACAAGTTGTCTATTTAGCATTGGTTCAAAGTCTTCACCAATGCATAGTGTGGGACTCGTGTTTTTTGTGATCCTAAACACTGTGTGGTGCCACTGTAACTATTTTCTGTGCAATATGTGTTGATAACCAAACCACCCCCGATTGCAGGGTATTGCTTAGTGTATTTTTGTGAACTTATGAGACTACCCCTAAACGCCCTGCTGTATGTTGTAGGGGTGAATACTTTGTGTATGCGGGCACATCAAAGGAGCCGACTGTGCAGGCACGGGAGTGGAAGCGGTGGGATTTCCACTACGACAACGTCATGGATGCTATCCTTACTCTCTTCACCGTACAGACAGGCGAGGGATGGCCCGCGTACGTACCTCACACCACTCAACATTGCACACACTTAATACCTTTCAGACAAATATTTCTGATTACCCGATCGACACTAGTAAATGTAGCTGACCCTAAGAGTTCTTATAACATGACAAGAAAAATACATTTGTTTGAGTCCCTGTATAAATCTAAACACAAAGAGAACATAAATCTTTACCACATTAATTGTCAAAATATTGATAATATGAGTTCCTCATTTTATCTTAAACAATTATTAGAGACATCTTTGCAACAACAAGAAATAACAATAAAATACTCAAATGCAGATCTATGCTAAAATACCCCCACCCCTACCCTGAGAAACTAATAGAAAATATGTCTTGCCCGCCGGCCCTGAAGTTGGAGAGCAAGTAACAAGAAACAAATAGTAATTATTATTATTATTATTATGTGCACTTTCGCGTGGCAGACGTGATGTAGATCGCGTCTGTTTCGCTTGTGCCATTCCGCACGAAATATATCATCACAGTTCTTTGTAGAAGTGGACTAAATAGACATGTAAATAAATAAAAATATTTAAATGAATAGATACATGAATAATTAAAATGTCCATATGATATAAACATATATAAAATAATCGTTAAAAAAATGTCAGTAGAAATTGCACTAAAAAGTAATAAAAATGTAAATAAATAATTTAAAATGGTCAATTCCATGGATTCATATGGTGCTTTCTTATTTTGAAATGGCTAGCCCCAATTGTCGCCACTGTTCACGGTCGAGTGCGCGCAGAGCGTCGACATCGGCACGGCAACGTAGCGTACGGCCTATGCGTCACAGGTCCGCGCTCAACGCTGTCGGCAGTGTCGTTCGCGGTCGACCCATGTATGTCGTGACACCTGTGTCCACGGCGAAATAGTTGTCGATCGCTCGCTGAGCGGGTGCATCGGGTGGCATACGGAGCACGTGCCCGAATAGACTCCATCTTGCAGTTATGACAGCTTCGCTGATGGGACGGCATCGGCAACGGTGGTACAGTGCCTCGTTGGAAATGCGATGTGGCCAACATATGCCGATGATCTGGCGTAGATGACGACGGTGGTACGCATCCAGATGATCTAGTTCTGATTTCGTGAGTCCCCATGTACCCATGTTGTACGTCAGCACGGGCACAACGAAGGATGCATATAGCCGTAGCCGCAGCTGTAGAGAGATCTGTGATCGCCTGAACCACAGTGTCCACAGCTTGCGGAAGGCGACGTTGGCCAGCTGCTTTCGGCGAGCGACGTCTTCGGCTTCACCGAGGAGCGATCCAAGCTTGCGTGTCATACGCCACTCTTCCTGAATGCGGTCAGCGTGTCGGCTGATACTTGTTCGTTCTGTTTTCGACGCGTTGATCGTCAGCGACCACTCCGCCAAGCAAGCTGGCGCGATGCGCTCGATCTCGTCGAGGAACGAACGAGAAGAGCTGACGAAGTCCGTATCGTCAGCGTACTCGACGTCCAGCGGTAGGGTGGCATCAGCTGGTGGACGTGTCGGGAGGCGCGAACGAAGGTCACGGAGTGCCGCTTCGAGGTATACAATGAATAACACCGGGCTGAGGCTGTCGCCTTGCGGCGTCCCGATGGATGTGGCGAATGAATGACAATCGCCTGTTGAGAGACGCGGCTCGAGCGACGTGGCGGCGAGTAGGAAGCGAATCATCCGCATTTCCGACTCGCCGAGGAATGTTTGTAGCGTGTCAAGCAGCTTGTCGCGACGTATGGTGTCGAAGGCGCGACTCAGATCGATGCCGAGGAATTCGATTAATACGTGCTGACGCTGCGCTTTAGCACAGAGCCAACGATACCCGAAGACTACGTCGGCCGTGCTGCGTCCGCGTCGGAATCCCGATTGCGACGGCGACAGGAAGTCGTCAACTTTCGGCGCGATCCTCGATAGTACGATGAGAGACAGTGTCTTTCGGAGCACCGATAGTAAGACTATCGGACGCACACTCGTTAGTGGACCTATTGGTTTGCCCGGCTTCTGTATTAATACGAGGACACCTTTGCCTAGGTCGAGCGGTTCGTGTTTTTCCAGTGCATCGTTGAAAATGCTGGCAATTGTGTCTGCTAACAGGCAGGCCGTGCATTTGAAAAATTCGGCCGGTATGCCGTCTTGCCCGCTGGCTCGGCCGCTGTTCAATTTCCCGATCGCTCGCTTGACTTCTTCTGTTGTGATTGGGTCTGCCAGTCGCGATGGTCTTCCGGTGAAGGCAGGCAGTTCTTCTATAGCTTCGTCGCTGAACTGGCGACTAAAGTGTTCGGTGACCCGCGCGTTCAGTTCGGCTTTGTTACAGATAACGCGTCCAGCGTCGTCGTGGATCGTTAGTTTGACGGCAGGTTTCCTCGTCATTTCATGAACGGCACGAAACATTTTTGCGCCATCGTGGAGACGTTCAACTTCTGACGCTAGTAGTAATGCTCACAGAAAGTTTTTCATCCATCACATATATTGTTTATTATAACTGCTACATAAATATTAATGAAAACTGCAGAATAGTCATGCAAGTGCATCAGTTTGTTGCTGACAGATAGTAGTTAGCCATAGTGCGTCACTGGTACAACAAAGCATTTTTTGACTTACTCCTGTAAGTAAACCTATTCAGCTTCTATCATTTAGTTCTGACTTTTTTGTTCCTAGAGTCAACACTAACATTGGAACTATGCCTTTTTCTGTTGCTGTTATTGCTTAGAGTATGCTGCCTCTTAGTGTTAGATTAGTTGATAATATTACACAATTTTGCTGTCATTTAAAAACATCTTTACAACCTTGCTTATCCACCATAGCTCCCCGGCGTATACATCCATCTGTTCACAACTTGAATACTGCTTATCAATTTTAAGATTGACAAAACCTTTTGGTTTCAAGGATTTAGGTGCAATAGAAGTTACATTATTATTATTATTAAAGGTTATGACACATTGTCTGTTTGCAGTGTCCTGAAGCACTCGATGGACGCGACGTTTGAGAACCGTGGTCCATCGCCGGGCTTCCGCATGGAGATGGCCATCTTCTACGTTGTCTACTTCGTTGTCTTCCCCTTTTTCTTCATCAACATCTTCGTTGCTTTGATCATCATCACCTTCCAGGAGCAGGGCGAGAACGAACTCATTGACCAGGACCTCGACAAGAACCAGGTGAGAACCAGGGGCTTAGCCAGAGACCCCTCTGCGGGTATTCATGACTGGCCAAGACAGGTAATTACAACTGATAAAATTAGTGGAATTTAGAGGGGGCCAGCTGGTCACTAGATTAACTAATAGTTTCAAGTCTAGGGTCCGACATTAACGACTGTCATTGGCACAATTGGTAGTGAAACAAATCAAATTGATCAGTACTAATTAAATAAATGGCTCAAATGATGTAGGTTTATTATTAAAAAACTAAACTGGCAAATAATGGCTGTGGTGGACATAAATGGCTTCCACGCAGGCTGTTCACGTGTTAAAAGGCACATCGATTTCAAGACTGGCAAAAAGTTATTTCTGGCCTGGTGAGAACGACTGTCGGTTTACGGTCACTCACAATCCGCTTACTGTCTGTCTCAGATGATGTTTGAATCCTCTTTGTTTCTTAAGTCCGAATACATCTCCGCGCAGGCGTCGAGGTCTACTCTCTACTTTCTTTGTTGATTCGCTGCCTGAGAGTAGGGCCAATCTCAAAACCTGAAACAATTGAGTGGTGATCAACTCACCAGATGGGTCGAATGTAAATGAGTGGTTTGTTGCTTCGTGGGTGGTGCATAAATTGATGACAAGTAGTAGATCAGAGGCCAACGGTCAAAGGAAGTAAGAAAACATAGAAAGAGTATAGTTGAACTCGGCACCTGGGATGGTATACAACCATTCTGCCACAAAGTTAGCGCATTAACCATTTCGACGTGAACCACCTGCAAACGTCCAGACATCCGCTTCCCCAACTGCGTGGATCTGTCTTTTAGTTTTACCGTTAACAACGTGTGGAAATGGCGCCATCTTCTGGATACTTATGTAACTTGTGCCTGATGTTTTAGTGTATCTGCTGTGCATTAGGAGTATTTTACATACGGCTTGGTATTGGAAGTTTTTGAATGAGCGCTGTTTCAAAATATAAACTGACAAAGAGTTTATATATATATATACATTGCATTCTATGCAAACACACACAGGCACAACATTTCACATCTCACACATTTAGCTATAGGGACCCAGAGCGCATTTAGCTATAGGGACCCGGAGCACATTTAGCTGTAGGGACCCGGAGCGCATTTAGCTATAGGGACCCGGAGCGCATTTAAGAAAATAAAGTGGGGTTTAAAGAGTTAATGTCTAGATTTCTGATAAGTGTTTGGTGGTTTTTTCAGAAACAATGCATAGACTTCTCGATCAATGCGAAGCCAATCAGCCGCTACATGCCAAGTAACAAGGACTCACTGAAGTACCGGGTGTGGAGACTGGTTGTATCGACTGTCTTCGACTACTTCATCATGGTGATGATTGCTCTCAATACTGTCACGCTCATGATGAAGGTTGGTGCACTGAATCATTCATCTACTAACTCATTCTACGATTGATTGTCTTGCAGAATAACGCATTATTTCTTGTAAGTTGAATTGGCATCACCAGCAGATATTCATGTGAATTTATTCTAACTAATTGCATGTTTTCTACACATGATACTGATGCCGTTTAATTAGTATATCTATGTCTGCGTTTTGTTGTTATTAGCCTTCTCAGTATATATACATGACTGTTTCAACCATAACATTGACATATTTGTACATATTTCAGTTCTTGAATACAAAGAAAACATTTGTTAAGGTGTTTGGGGCAGCTTTCATGGACTAATTTTTTTTATAATTTTTCCCTCATAATGTGCCCAGAAATATTGAATTGAACATTTATAACACATAGAATCATATGTTACTAATGTCGTATTTCACCAATCGTCCTTAAAACTAGTATTTACTTCAGTATAAACCCAGTTAGATTCTTCGAAATCACAGCACTTTTCCTGTCAGAAATATAAATTCTCTTATGATACAAAATCAGCTAAACTCTTGTTAGTGACTCTGACATAGTTAGATGTAAGTATTACAATTGGTGTCATTATTGTTGTGTATTTCTCAAAATTACACACTGGCTTTGACCTTTTTAGGAAAAAATGTAATTACAAAATGTAACAAAGAGAACCTAAAACTTGAAAGTGTTACTTATCTGGAACATTACTTGATATTTCTACTGATCCTATTCAATTAAAAACAAGTATAGCATAGCCACTCCAGCCATCTTAATAAGTGTATTCTGCCCATGTGACAGATGACGTTTAATAACACCAAACATGTCTACTTCTGTGCGTAACTTGCCAGCATTGTGGATTCCTAGGATGTTGAACCGGAGAAACAATTGGTGCTTGATTAATTATAGCCTTTCTTTTATAGTCATTCACTTTCTACAGCTGTCGAACGAAGGCCATCTCCTGACCTACAATGAACCTGTTCTTTTCTTAGTCTCTCAGTTGTAAGGAATGTGGCTTGATGCCGACAGACAGTGAATGTTTGGTTGCCATGGAATAGATACAGCATCTGACACAGCAGCACATCCCATCCCTTCTTCCCAACACATCCATACCTTCTTCCCAACACATCCATACCTTCTTCCCAACACATCCATACCTTCTTCCCAACACATCCATACCTTCTTCCCAACACATCCATACCTTCTTCCCAACACATCCATACCTTCTTCCCAACACATCCATACCTTCTTCCCAACACATCCATTCCTTCTTCCCAACACATCCATACCTTCTTCCCAACACATCCATACCTTCTTCCAAACACATCCATTCCTTCTTCCCAACACATCCATACCTTCTTCCCAGCATATCGAAGGCCTTCTTTCCAGCACATTTCATGCCTTCTTCCAGCACATCCCATACATGTTTACAACACATCCCATACCTTCTTCCAACACATCCTATACCTTCTTCCCAGCACATCCCATACCATCTTCCCAACACATCCCATACATTTTCCCAACACATTCCATACCTTCTTCCCAGCACATCCCATACCTTCTTCCCTGCACATACCATACCTTCTTCCCAGCACATCCCATACCTTCTTCCCAGCACATCCCATACCTTCTTCCCAGCACATTCCATACCTTCTTCCTTGCACATCCGATACCTTCTTCCCAACACATCCATACCTTCTTCCCAGCATATCGCAGGCCTTCTTTCCAGCACATTTCATGCCTTCTTCCAGCACATCCCATACATGTTTCCAACACATCCCATACCTTCTTCCAACACATCCCATACCTTCTTCCCAACACATCCCATACCATCTCCCCAACACATCCCATACATTTTCCCAACACATTCCATACCTTCTTCCCAGCACATCCCATACCTTCTTCCCTGCACATACCATACCTTCTTCCCAGCACATCCCATACCTTCTTCCCAGCACATCCCATACCTTCTTCCCAGCACATTCCATACCTTCTTCCTTGCACATCCGATACCTTCTTCCCAACACATCCATACCTTCTTCCCAGCATATCGCAGGCCTTCTTTCCAGCACATTTCATGCCTTCTTCCAGCACATCCCATACATGTTTCCAACACATCCCATACCTTCTTCCAACACATCCCATACCTTCTTCCCAGCACATCCCATACCATCTCCCCAACACATCCCATACATTTTCCCAACACATTCCATACCTTCTTTCTTGCACATCCCATACCTTCTTCCCTGCACATACCATACCTTCTTCCCAACACATCCATACCTTCCCAACACATCCATACCTTCTTCCCAACACATCCATACCTTCTTCCAAACACATCCATACCTTCTTCCCAACACATCCATACCTTCTTCCCAACACATCCATACCTTCTTCCAAACACATCCATACCTTCTTCCCAACACATCCATACCTTCTTCCCAGCATATCGAAGGCCTTCTTTCCAGCACATTTCATGCCTTCTTCCAGCACATCCCATACATGTTTACAACACATCCCATACCTTCTTCCAACACATCCTATACCTTCTTCCCAGCACATCCCATACCATCTTCCCAACACATCCCATACATTTTCCCAACACATTCCATACCTTCTTCCCAGCACATCCCATACCTTCTTCCCTGCACATGCCATACCTTCTTCCCAGCACATCCCATACCTTCTTCCCAGCACATCCCATACCTTCTTCCCAGCACATTCCATACCTTCTTCCTTGCACATCCGATACCTTCTTCCCAACACATCCATACCTTCTTCCCAGCATATCGCAGGCCTTCTTTCCAGCACATTTCATGCCTTCTTCCAGCACATCCCATACATGTTTCCAACACATCCCATACCTTCTTCCAACACATCCCATACCTTCTTCCCAGCACATCCCATACCATCTCCCCAACACATCCCATACATTTTCCCAACACATTCCATACCTTCTTCCCAGCACATCCCATACCTTCTTCCCTGCACATACCATACCTTCTTCCCAGCACATCCCATACCTTCTTCCCAGCACATCCCATACCTTCTTCCCAGCACATTCCATACCTTCTTCCTTGCACATCCGATACCTTCTTCCCAACACATCCATACCTTCTTCCCAGCATATCGCAGGCCTTCTTTCCAGCACATTTCATGCCTTCTTCCAGCACATCCCATACATGTTTCCAACACATCCCATACCTTCTTCCAACACATCCCATACCTTCTTCCCAGCACATCCCATACCATCTCCCCAACACATCCCATACATTTTCCCAACACATTCCATACCTTCTTTCTTGCACATCCCATACCTTCTTCCCTGCACATACCATACCTTCTTCCCAACACATCCATACCTTCTTCCCAACACATCCATACCTTCTTCCCAACACATCCATACCTTCTTCCAAACACATCCATACCTTCTTCCCAACACATCCATACCTTCTTCCAAACACATCCATACCTTCTTCCCACCACATCATACCTTCTTCCCAACACATCCATACCTTCTTCCCAGCATATCGCAGGCCTTCTTTCCAACACATTTCATGCCTTCTTCCAGCACATCCCATACATGTTTACAACACATCCCATACCTTCTTCCAACATATCCCATACCTTCTTTCCAGCACATCCCATACCATCTTCCCAACACATCCCATACATTTTCCCAACACATTCCATACCTTCTTTCTTGCACATCCCATACCTTCTTCCCTGCACATACCATACCTTCTTCCCAGCACATCCCATACCTTCTTCCCAGCACATCCCATACCTTTTTCCCAGCACATCCCATACCTTCTTCCTTGCACATCCAATACCTTCTTCCCAACACATCCCATAACTTCTTCCCAGCACATTCCATACCTTCTTCCTTGCACATCCGATACCTTCTTCCCAACACATCCCATACCTTCTTCCCAACACATCCCATACCTTCTTCCCAGCACATCCCATACCTGCTTCCCAGTACATCCCATACCTTCTTCCTTGCACATTCCCCACACCTTCTATGAACCCATGTTCACAGGCCTTACCTCACCTATGTTCAAATTATATAAATATGTATCATGGACATAAATCATAAAAAATCTTGAGAAGCCTTTCAGGATTTGAGAACTAGTTTTGTGTGTTCTGATAGCCCTCCAAACTTGTATCCAGACACAGCTGAAGAAAATATCCTGGGCAGCATATTGTACACATCCAAAATATCTCAATAATTACTGAACAAATGATTTTAAAAAAAATGCAATGTTCTGGAGTAACAAAGAAGGCTGTTTCTAGTGATCATTAGAAATGCACAGGCACAGATACTGATATTTATGTCCATGATGTATATTAATATATATTTGCATACTTATGTGCACCCAAATACACTTGTAATAATTATGCATCTAGATGGTGTTAGTTGATGGTAAATTGTTTGCTGTTTTATACGATGCACAAATAATCATTGAAAACAACCAGCTCATGGTTCGTTTTCAAACAATTTGTGGCTTTGATTTTTCACTTCATCATTCTTATAAGTTTTTCATAATTTTTGATGCTGTTCAACAACAAATTTGGATTTGCATCAATTTCAGCTCCTATAAGACAAAGAAAATAATGTTGTGCACCATTCATGTTGTTTGGCTGTCCTAGTGTTTGATATTCCTCTGATGTCATAGCTACGCTTATGTCGAAGGAACATCAAAGTTTGTCTTTAAATGTGAACTGAGTGATATATGTGTCAAGTTGCCTTTTCCTAACATAAAATGACAATAATAATAACAACAAAATTATTGACTGTGTTGTGAAGATGCTTGCCAGCCTAACTGAAGCTATGTTTCTACTGTATATGGATTGGACGTTTGTATCCAAACCTTACACTTAAAACTGCAATGTTTGTTTCCGATTTTTCTAAATCATTCAGTGTTAGAGATATCACATTTTGCAGGTTAAACTTGTCTGTTTCCTGTAGCAGATGCATTGTACCATATCAGTCATATGTACTGCTGTCATTTATTGATTAGGACAAGCAACATCTATTAGCACAACCATGTTATGCACTAGAGAGATAATTAACATTCAAGGTCACTGCACAAAAAATGAGTACAGGTGAAGAAAACAATCATAACGTCACCGAATCTTGCTGGTTGAATTTCTAAGAGATGGCGGTTGAACACTCTCTCAACCATGTCCTGGTGCCCCTATTGACCTTGTTGTCTTGTCGGTGACCTTGAATGTCTTTGATATTGTTTCCCTTGTTGCACCCAACTGTTTGCACGAATATGAAGCGTGCGTATGTGCACTTCATATGTAGCGTTCGCAGCTGTATGTCATGTATGTGTTGATGCTATTCACTGGCTCCATGCGCTCTTTATCTGCCCAACAGTTTTATGACCAGCCAGAAGAGTATATAGAGTTTATGAAGAACCTTAACACTGCATTCACCCTTGTCTTTACCATTGAGTGTGTGCTCAAGTTTATCGCTTATGGCCTACGGGTAAGGGCATGGTATGTCTTGATGTTGATTGACACGTTGTCCGATAGCACTCCGTCATTTCTGCTCCGTTGTCACCTATTGTCCTTGAGGCTGTGACTGAAATATATTACTTGATGTCAGGCATAAGAATGGCTTTTGTCAAAACAACTTGCATCTGTAGTATTTATTAAATATTTCAAAATTTGAATGGTAGAACTTCCGGGGGTTATCAGCTTCCGATGCAGTCACACATTGAAATGCTTATAAAGACATTGTCTTCAGTGGTTGTTGTTGTCATTGATGTGGGGACAACATGGGAAATGACCGAGTGCTTGGACGTTGGTTTGCTGCGGTGATGTTTTGTTTGTTGAGGGAATATATCAGAATGTCAGAGCGAAGCACAAATACATTCTCACAACTGACGTTTGTGCTCGAACTCTGCCCTTTTGTTATAGGCCTTTTTATATTTCAGCATCTTCCTCATAATAACCTGTGGAGAAGTAGACTAGAATTGTTGATCGGTGTGAATCACTGAATGCATTCAACAAAACTGGCTCTTTGAGCCCAGGGCTTAATAATTGATAACTCACATAAGGAAATTTGATCATTTTCTGTGGAAAACACAAATTTTTTCGGCTCATTTAAAAAAACAGTACATGGAACATTATATACAAAAATGTGCTTATTGTGGCCATTGAAGAACTGCATCACAGGTTGTTAGAATCTTTTGACATTTTTGCACTGTTTGACTATATTTACTATAGAAATGTTTTTGATTCACGTTTGATATGTTTCGTTTCTTTGACTTCTGTTGTTTCATATACAGTACTACTCTTATGACAATAAAACCAACTCCTACAAGCAATACTGTAAAACTCTCGACATCCTGAACATGGCATTCACAGTGCTCTTCTCTATTGAGAGCCTCCTCAAGATTCTTGCATTCGGACCAAAGGTTGGCAGTGGCTATTGAAGTCGCTAACAAATACTACGTAATACGTGTTGTAATGGCTAGAGTTGTGACATTGTATGTCAGTCGTGTATATAGCCATCTGATGATAACCTGCTGAATTGGACTCTGTCATTGCCCGACTGAAAACTCCCACTACCAACAGAAGCCCTTTTCGTCTCGGTTAATTTGGCCAGATTTTTGCTGCATGAGATTTGTCATGCTCAGTCGTTGTGGTTTGGTAAAGTTATGTTAGCGAGTTTTCTTGTTGAAGCAGCATCAATTGCTTTCTGCTTAATTAGGAACCTGTTTTTGTTAATTAGTTATACAAATTTGGCTTCAGTGACTGTTTGTTAAATATGAATATTTTGTCGACTTCAGTCACGTGCTCTATCATGTCTCTGCCCCTGGCTCTATCTCTCCGCCTCTGTCATTGTATTCAGTTAGTTGTCATGTTGTATGGTACAATATCTCCAAACCAAATCAAGTGTTTTGACAATGCAAAACCAGTATCGCATTCTGAACTTAACACGGACTGATTCGCCCGTGGTTTGAGACATCAAGCGTCAGTAGTGATATCCTAAGATTAATTGTGTTGAAGAGACGTTCACTTCAGCAGGTTGTTAAGTCGTAAGCACAGCATGTCTCACTCTAGGCAGAAGTGTTGTATCTCAATGTTCATACACTCACCCATGGCAATAACTCTAGTCATGAAAAATATGTAGCGTTAGCATATTAGATGTAAATCTCAACAAAAGTAAACGCTGTACCCCCCCCCCCCCCGGGTAATAATTAAATGTCATTGTTGTTGCACCAACCCCATGTAATGTCATAGCATAACCGCCCTGTTAATAAGTAAATTCACTGTCTGTTTATATATTGAATACTCGTACTTGCCATTGACATCCAGGTACATTATTGCTTTTGTGTTTCAAACTGCATGGTTTGTTGAGCATTTGCATTATTCTCAAATGCATGGTTTGGAAACTGTAAAACTTATAGATTTGTTGGAAGATTATTAATAAATTTTTTTAAATATGTAAATTTGCATCAGTTAAGTTGATAATAAGGACATAAAAACAATGTCTACTTGTTTTATAATGTATGTTGGTTAATCGAATCTTCTATTGATGTTTGTGTTCTGCTTATCTAGATACATTTTTGGTATCTTTTTCAATATAATATGCTTTTTTATGTTGCCATAACATACAAAATATTTTAAAATAGAACACTTAACTACCATAACATTTATAGTCATCTTCTCCCATGGAAATGATAGTTGTACATGTTTCATGATTTAGTTTGTATCCCTCAGATAGAGCATGTGAAGACATTGTGTATTTGCTATTATGCTTGATTCTTTCTGGCTTATTCTGTAGCAAGAAATTTACTTAATACCTAGTCTTAGGCATCTTGTTTAATTCAAATTTTTACATTATCTTTTACACACACAGGCAACTGTAATATTACATTGTTAAACTGTGTTGTTGCAATTTAAGCATGTTCTGTTATTGCATTACCTTGTATAATTCATAGTGCGTAACATGTTGCACTAATGAATCAAAGATTCAAGAGAAGATATTAATTGTATTATATTTTATATTATTATTATACAAATTATGACTGCAGAAGCAATATTTGTTCATTTCTTTCTGGAAGAATTTATTATTTATGAGACATGTTTCCAGTTGGTTTCACAATATGATATACTAAGTCGTCGAAAATTACAGTTATGGTGTTGACTGAATGTCCTATGTGCATGACATTTGTAGCAAGCAATCCCTAACTGTAGTTACATGTTGCCATTATAGAACTACTTCCGAGACGCCTGGAACATTTTTGACTTCATTACTGTCCTTGGCAGCATCACTGATGTGCTTGTTACCGAGTTGAGGGTAAGTACTGACACGGTTACATGTTACTCTGTCTAGAGATGTTCTGTGCTTCGCTTTGTCTCTGTGATTACGTGTCGCTGGGAAGAGTTCAGGAACCCTTGTTGTTGTCATTGTCTTGTAACACCAGCTCTCTCGCGCAACGTTTCGCGACAGTTCGAACTGAATCACATACTCGTCACCATCACAGCCACTCGTGTGACACTCCAAATTGTCATGCAGTGATCTGCTTGTGATTGTTGATCAAACAGTTTGCAAGGAAACCGTGGCTTGTTGTCAGGCGGACTTTCGCGCTTGACTGGCTCTCATGCTGGCAACATGCTATGACCGCTGCTGTTTTGCGGAATGGCCAAAACTATTTTGTTATGTCTTGATACAGTCAAAATTTCAGTGCTTTAAACAAGCATGAAAACCGACTGCGGCAACAAAGTAGAGAACATAATTGCCAACACCGAGAAGTGTGAAACAGATTTTGACTGGTACCTTTGTGACCTGCATTCTCCTGTGATCGTGTACTTCACGGTGGCATAGTAGCACCAGTAATCGAATGTGACCATGTCCGATTATTTGTGCTACTATGCCACTATGTTGTACAATTATTGCTGCATACAACTTGCAAAGGTGTAGTTTGATGTAAAACACAATAGTGATGTCCATAGTTAAATTTATGCAGATAATCTTTCAAGGAGAGTGCTTCTATGCGATGAAATGGCCACTGGGGCCCCGGATATGTTATGACAGACTTGGAAGGTTTCAGTGAATTGTAGGGGTATGCTTGGCAGCCATTCTGGTGTGGTTGCTAGTGCCTGGAAGTGTTGTCCATACACACAATGATTTCTAAGAAATCTGTTGTTCACCATGAATGTAAAGTTTAGTTAGTACACTGTCACCTGTTCCTAATCTCAACCATTTCTGCAAGTGGCTAAATGAAATGTACTCAAATCAAACTACCCTAATTTAACAGATTGTCTGAATTGTTTGCCAACACTGAAGTAATAAACTAATTTACTTTTGAAGAAGAACATATCAATTTGTCCTTGGTGAGATAAAATTATTTGATTAAAACTTAAGACGATGGCGTGTGACACAACACATCAGTAACTGAACTGTGATTTCTGTTCATTTCCCCAGGCAGAGGTAGGCATGAAACATTTGAAACACTACTCGCTTTTAACTTGTTGCATGTGGAAATGGCTTTGATTTCTACTCTACTTAATCTCAGATGAAACTGGTTGGTTTATCGGTAGCTGGAAACTTTCTTTTCTACAGACATTGTAGGATTGCGTAAGTGCAATGCAAGTGAGCATGTTTTCACTTTCTCGAGCCACCTTCTACGATGAATGTTTTAAGTTGCGGGAGTGGGTAGCTGTACCAATTGTGTCATGTGCAGGTGATTTTGTTGTACCATTGTCATTAGTGCTGCTGACTCGTCATTTCAGTCTATACTAATTGTGTTCTCATGTTTCTTCCAACTGTCTCCCCATCCCATCATCTCCGACCTTATGACTTTTCGCTGTTAGTCAACCAATCCAGAAGATCCAACGGTATGTCATTCGCAACATTAAAGTTACTGTGACATCACATTTGCCAAACAAACTGTACCTATGAGAAGAGTTCGCGATTTTCCACCAAATTAATAGCTGTTTTTACATTTTAATCAATTTTGTAATAATAAAATGTTATCATCTCTGACTCTTTTTTTCTGAAAAAAATGTAATCATGATATTTTTATGAAATTGTGTTTTTTATATTTTGCAGCATTGGTAAATTAGGAATACTATGATTTCAATTTTACCTGCCTTCCACCCTCTGGAAAATGGGTGTAAATGGAGAAATCGGCTGGGATTTACATCTTATAGGAAATGAAAACTTAATTTTGTTGGAGGCAGGAATGGAGGGTTTGTGTCCTCGACAGGTAGACTAATACATCCGACCAACACATTCCTCTCCACCAACAAGAATTGAGTATGAGTCATACGGTTTGTTTGGCTGGTTTGATGCAGTCACACTGACTAGATTCGCTTTACATGATGCTGCTCAGTGGAGTTTGTGGTATGTGCGCTTTCCCACCAACACAGCTGGCTTCGTAGCAACGTAACAGTGCTGTCTTCACCTAGTTCAGGTCGTCAGAGGTAGACATGTGACACGGGCAGCCATTGCCGCCCCATAGGCCAACAAAGCGCTTATGTCTAGTGACAGTATAATGTAACGCACTGATACTGAAAAAGGGACACATGCACACACACACACACACACACACACACACACACACACACACACACACACACACACACACACACACACACACACACACACACACACACACACACACACACACACACACACACACACACATGTACACACATACAGGTACTACCCCTGGTAGTCAGGGTTCCTGCCCCCTAGGGGTATCCAAAAATGTGGTTCTGTTATCAGTGAAAGCAGATGTGCTTCATCTGTCAGCAACTCCACTTCCATCTACAGTTCAGTCTCTCTGGTGAGGGGTCAGATGGACAGACTTAAAGTAATTAAAGTATTCACAGCTACTAAAACATTTAAGAAATCATTACTTAAGGCATATGTTGCAGATATTGACATTACCTGGTATACTAAATTCTTTAATTAAGACATTTGTACACATACGGTGATACGTGGTACATCTGATCAATGCTCCAGAACAGTAATAAAATACAGATAGATACCATGGACGCTCGCAATAAGGAATATGTCCAAACTTGGTCATACTGTTATTTATATCCAATGTTCCTTTTATCCATGGCTACATAAAACAGTTCAGACCAGAACGCGATTTTAAAACTTCCCTTTTAAGTGGATTTTCTTCATGTCAGGATTCCTTATAGCAAACACCCACTGTATGGTGTACAACAAAACTGTCATTCTTGTGAGCTAAGAAATTGACTTGAGAAGGTTTGAGCAGCCCTGACAACAACAGCTGAATGTACGCATTATGTGCGACGATCTATGGACCAACCTTTGATCTACTGAATTGAGATCCCTCCAATCTACGCTAAACCTTTGATCACATGTTTAATAAACGTTTATCGTGAAACTTTCATTAGCGTTCACAACATGTCACAGTTTGTGTTGAAAATGTTCTCTTGCCTTCTGAATATGTCAACTAATCATTTTCGTTAGCATAACAACTAGATAGGTATCTGTTGAGTTGATTATTAGTTATTTATAATCTACGTAGAGGCTATATGCATACGTGCAGAGGTTGGTATGCATATAGTGTGTGGATTTGATGTCTCTAGGACCTATGTTTGCTTTTCTCATTTCGTTTTGCAAGTAGGGCAATCTCACGCTTTGCTTTTGTTGGTAATGCGGTAACATTGTAACAGGGGATAATATTTACTCTATGTCCCATAACTCCCAATTAAATATCTCTTCTTCCACGATACATTGTCCATTTATCAATTTTTTACTTTTAAAATTGTGCTTTTTCTGGTTTGAACAATAAATTATTTCTTACTATAAAAATACTTCAAGTGTCGTGACATTATAGTGAACATCATAGCAAAATTGATCATATTACAATAATAATTATTCGCAAAACGATTAAAAAATTAAACAGTCTTTTATACAACATGCTGTTTGTTTTTACGTACAAAAAATGGTATCAACATTTTAAATTAAAGTTGACCAGATTCTGCAGCATTCACAAAATTATATAAATAGCCATTTTATGTTTTAGAAATTATGTATTTCTAAAGGCATAGAACTAAATATACGGATTGAACAATAACAAAGTCATTAAAAGTATGTGATATCTCCAGATATTAAGTTTAGTTATTAATTTCTGTTTTGTTATAATAAATATCATATCTGTTGATGTTCTCATCCCATTATGATTAACTTGAGAAACCCCAATCATTATAAAGCAAGTGAAATGTTCTTTACAAATAATTTAGTTTTACGTTGTTTGAAATAAATTATGCATTTGTAATGAGTATGTTTCAATACTCTCCAGTATAGATCATGTTATACATGTGTCACCACATTGATACAAACTTGTCTCAGGTGACATTTGACACTCACTGTCAATGTTTGCATTGTTGAGCTTTGCAGAAGTTGCTATCACTAACACACAGCTATTTACTCTAGTCATTTTGACAGTTTCACTCCCATAATACATCACTAAACTCACTCAAATCCACCTGACTCATTAACCATGATTCCAATGTGGAACAAGAGTCAATTTTATTTTCACCCCGTCACGTGCACAGCTTTGGTGATGGTTTGTGTGATATCGTTCTTTGCATTTATCCTAGACTTTGCACTGGCTTAGATATTTGTTGCACCGAGCTGGCACATTTGGAGCTTCTCCGAATGTTGTGCCTTTTGTAAATAGACAGTAGCGTTTAGAAACACGGTCATGTTTGTACATGCATCGATTTATGCTTCCGTTTAATTGGACAATGTAAAATGTTGATCATGAAATTTTGAGGCAGAAGTTATTCTGTAAACTTTGGAGGTGATATCTTTGAATGCTATATGTTTTTGATGAGCATTATTTGTGTGCAGCCTTTTTGTGGTGATTCGTAATTTGTTTCTTCACTGATCATCAATCTTGTGTAAATGGCTGCAGTTAAAGATGTCAGAGCACTCTTACCTATCGTACATCTTTGGTAACTGGGGTTGTATGTTTCATCAACGGTGGGTGGGTGATCAGCACAGGTATAAGGCGCCATCTGGTGAGAGAGTGTGTACTAGATGTGTTGTTGAGTTGTGTCACCGGCTTACAGGACAGCTTCATCAGTCTGGGTTTCCTGAGACTCTTCCGAGCGGCTCGTCTCATAAAGTTACTGAGACAGGGCTACACCATTCGCATTCTACTCTGGACCTTCATACAGTCATTCAAGGTAAGTCACCTTCATACAGTCATTCAAGGTAAGTCACCTTCATACAGTCGGAATCGAGGTCAGCCTCATCCGTGGTGACAGGGAATCAAGAGGAGATCAACAACAACAAACTTCATACATGATTGTAATCATGATTACATGCCAATGTTACTGTCTCATTGTCTACGTTATCATACTCATAATTGTATTACGTGTAAAGTAGTGTAATCATAACAATCCAACATTGCTGTAATAAGTTACTCAGTCTTGTAAGTAATTGTATTCGTAAATGTAATGTAATTGGTTACATTCCTGGTGTAATCACCCTGTGTGTGTTGCAGGCCCTGCCGTATGTCATCCTGCTCATAGCAATGCTATTCTTCATCTATGCTATCATTGGCATGCAGGTCGGTCGTTTTTCCTATTTTTGTGTACCCACTGTATATCATTATAGTCATACTTTAATTTTGCACAGATAATTTTTACCAGTATCTCTACACAGTCAGCAAATTTCAGATGTGTAACTAGTAAACTTCTCAAGTTAGTGGCATCTTAAACAGGTCAAAATAACGGGTGTGATTTGGGATGCTTACCCCTTGTTCACATTGTAGGGTATTACAGACATGTCTCCAGGTAAATGCTTAGCTTTTTTAGCAGAAGTGCTCGACGGTCTTGACAATACATATGGTACTTGATCATTCATTTTGTTTTTACGTATGCATTTGTTTTATGCAGTACTTACACTGTTATTATAAACTAATTATATAAACTATGTTGGACTTTTTAAATGATATTGCACTTTTTATTATTGTATTGAATTATTAGTTTGTTTAACTTTCATTTTCAGGTATATTTTGTGTGTGCTTTTTGTGACAGATAAGTTGTGATAGGGTCAAAGCGAAGATATCGTTGTGCCAGTTGCAGCGTATGTGGTTTGTTGTTCACAGGTCTTTGGGAACATTGCTCTTGATGCTGCAACCTCCATTAACAGACACAATAACTTCCGTACCTTCTTCCAAGCTGTCATACTCCTCTTCAGGTACGTACAGCACCTTCTTGCAAGCCACCAATGCTCATCGTTATATACGTCTCACATGAAAAACACTCAAACTAGCCAAATAGGGTGGTTCGGGACTGATATGCAAAGCTCTCTTTATACAGGCATTTGTATAGATGCAAGTTGCATTGGTACAACTTGCAACAGTACAACAAATACATGACAAGACAATTTATACCAGTACAATATGCATTGATTAACATACCTTGCACCACTTTCGGAGAGATGATGCTTTTTAGTTTATTGCACTTCTGAATGGATTTATCTAGATTTATGGCGCGACATGAGTGTTGTTAGTATTAATATTGTACCAGTACAATTTCCTACAGTTTGCTTATGTAAAGACAATTAGTTGAACCGTTACAAGTTGTTCCGTAAGACATTTTAAGAGTGGACGTAAATTGCCTGTCGTCTGTGTAGGTGTGCGACAGGAGAGAACTGGCAACAGATCATGTTGTCGTGCATGAGTGGCCGACTGTGTGATGAACTCTCTTCCAACCGCTACAAGGAAGAGTGCGGAGTCGACCTCGCCATTCCTTACTTCGTGTCATTCATCTTCTTCTGCTCCTTCCTGGTACGTCGACCATCATTACTGCATCAGTCCAGCCAAACTGCCAACACTGTGTGGTTTGTCATGTATTTATTAGTACCATACTAGCAAGATTGCCCATCGTCCGGACGTTGCTACATACACACAGGTGCTGAGAACGCTTTCCCCGAGTATTCACCAACGATGTTTATAATGACGTAATGCTTAAAGGTAATGCAAGTTACTTAGAACGTCATCAATGCTTTTCAGAACAAATGCAGAACATACACGTAATGTCACTAACAATTGATTTACGTCCATCTAAAATGTGGTACTAACCCTAAAACCAGTAAGAACCAACTGTGAATTTAGAAAAGTAAAGGTATTATTTTTCTTCTGAAGGGTCATAGTTGAATACCTGAAAGTTTGGGTCCCAAGATGCTAACTGTCCAGGAAAAAAACGTTACACGGGTGTGCACACACTCACGCATACACACACACAGTAGCTAGATTATAGTGAGATTGGAGAATTATAATAAATAAACAATATTATAGTGAGATTGAAGAATTATAGTAAAAAAACAATATTATAGTGAGATTGAAAAATTATAGTAAATAAACAATATTATAATGAGATTGAAGAATTATAGTAAATAAACAATATTATAGTGAGATTGAAAAATTATAGTAAATAAACAATATTATAGTGAGATTGAAGAATTATAGTAAATAAACAATATTATAGTGCGATTGAAGAATTATAGTAAATAAACAGTATTGTATCAACCTGAGGGACAGGAGACTAGTATGGGCTCAGTCACAGGCCTGGCCTTGGGATGTAGAGCCCACATTTCTCTCTCTAACTTAATCTCTTAATAAACGTCATTCATTTGGCCTTCTTTCATCACTATTCATGACTTGTGTTGGTGCTTGCATAAACAGTATTGTAGTGCGATTGAAGAATTATAGTAAATAAACAATATTATAGTGAGATTGAAGAATTATAGTAAATAAACAATATTATAGTGCGATTGAAGAATTATAGTAAATAAACAATATTATAGTTAGATTGAAGAATTATAGTAAATAAACAGTATTATAGTGAGATTGAAGAATTATAGTAAATAAACAATGTTATAGTGCGATTGAAGAATTATAGTAAATAAACAATATTATAGTGCGATTGAAGAATTATAGTAAATAAACAATATTATAGTGCGATTGAAGAATTATAGTAAATAAACAATATTATAGTGAGATTGAAGAATTATAGTAAATAAACAATATTATAGTGCGATTGAAGAATTATAGTAAATAAACAATATTATAGTGCGATTGAAGAATTATAGTAAATAAACAATATTATAGTGAGATTGAAGAATTATAGTAAATAAACAATATTATAGTGCGATTGAAGAATTATAGTAAATAAGCAAAGACAAGGAGTGTATGTGGTTGTGAGTGGATTGAATGCTGCTTTGCATGTGAACTTGCATGCATGCACACATTTGAATCGTGCATGTAGGCGTAAGTACGTCCATGTGTTCTTGTTGATCGGAATATATATAATGTAATAATAATAATACATTTTTTTAACACTTCAAATCCGGGGTTACTGCCCCATTCACGGGTGTGTACAAACATAGTACATTCTAACTAGCTTAAAATGTATTGAAGTAAAACTTGTTTGTTGATAAAAAATAATAATACGCTGTAGAATGTTAAAAACTGTAGCAAGACATGCATCAACTTATGATGTGTAGTTGTTGTTAAGACATGCATCAACTTATGATGTGTAGTTGTTGTTAAGACATGCATCAACTTATGATGTGTAGTTGTTGTTAAGACATGCATCAACTTATGATGTGTAGTTGTTGTTAAGACATGCATCAACTTATGATGTGTAGTTGTTGTTTGAGCAGACAGCAAACAATGACAACTGTGCTGACGACGATGTCTATAATGATGATGATAACTATGTTGTAGATGTTGAACCTGTTTGTGGCTGTCATCATGGACAACTTTGACTACTTGACGCGTGACTCGTCTATACTTGGGCCACATCATCTGGACGAGTACATCCGAGTGTGGGCCGAATATGACCCATCGGCCACGTAAGTCTTCACAAACTTTGGTAATTTTGTTCACCCCACATTGCCGTGGTTCATTCATGCGGTGTAAATGAACCAAACTCAGAGAAGGATATATGTAAGCAAACAGGTCTGCCAGGGGGTGACATGTTATGAGCAGTCTTAAGGACCGGATACTGCATTATTCAAGAATTTATCTTTTTATGTTGGCTGAATAAAAGCTGGGAACTATGAAGGTGTTCACATAAGTGTGATATATTAAAATTGTTGAGAGGGGTCGAAGATTAGTTCTCATTCTTACGCGGGGCTGTAAATGAATGGAACCAATTATCTGCAGTTTGTATAAATGCCAGCAGCATGAACATTAAAAACAAAATTGACAAATATCTCGGGAACGGTGGATTACACATGGATATAAAAATAAGACTCAATAAGCTAGTAACGGCATGTTCACTTCTTTTCTGTTATTTGTTGCATCATGCATGTTAATCTTATGAAATCCTTAGTTATTTAAAGCATATTCTGAATGTGTTACATGATAAATATATTCACATAGTTGTAGTAGACGTAATGTTGACAGTACCATCATGTATGGTGTGTTTGCAGGGGCCACGTCCAGTACGCTGATATGTATGTTGTGTTTGCAGGGGCCACGTCCAGTACGCTGATATGTATGTTGTGTTTGCAGGGGCCACATCCAGTACGCTGATATGTATGTTGTGTTTGCAGGGGCCACGTCCAGTACGCTGATATGTATGTTGTGTTTGCAGGGATCACATCCAGTACGCCGACATGTATGTTGTGTTTGCAGGGGTCACATCCAGTACGCTGACATGTATGTTGTGTTTGCAGGGGTCACATCCAGTACGCTGACATGTATGTTGTGTTTGCAGGGGTCACATCCAGTACGCTGACATGTATGTTGTGTTTGCAGGGGTCACATCCAGTACGCTGACATGTACGAGATGCTCAGAAACATGGAGCCTCCTGTTGGCTTCGGGAAGAAGTGTCCTTATCGCCTCGCCTACAGGGTTAGTTGTGTAATTCTATCTATGGATAAATAAAACAGATATATCAATCATATAAAATAAAGGATAAATAGTTCTAAAATATTACTAATATAAATGCTAGAAAGTTAGTTGTGTAATTATAATATTTGTAATATTTTAGAACTATTCATCATTTATTTTATATGATTGATATATTTGTTTTATTTATCCATTCTAATTAATTTATTTATTAATACTTTTAGTAGTATCACATTGCACAATATTTATTTATATGACCGTTTTTGTAATAGTATTTTGGTTTATTGATTTTTAAATCTAATGTATTGTAAAGCACCATGAACAGCTGATGTAGAACTGATGCTATAGCAAATGAAATATATGACATTTCTCGCCATTGTTCCTTGTAATTGTAACACAGTTCTTGATTAGGTCCCCATTGTTCCCACTCATTATCTTATGACAGTTGAACACATTCCTCATTAATAATAATAAAACACTTTTTTCACATTAAGTCCTCAGAAACTAAGCTCAGAGGCATATAAAAACAAAAGGATTAAGCAGTCTTGAAATCAGTAAGTAATATTAAAATTAATAACAGTTGATGGCTAAGCTAGGCAGCCTGGGGAGGGTGTGTGGTTACAAAGATAAATCATGAAATCATGATGAAATTAATAATAATAACAATAATATACCATGTTTTGCACCTTGAGGCACATCAAGACAAAATGGTTACATTTCTTAGTGATTTGTAAACAGTTAATGAAGCTGCTGAGAAGGCCTAAGACCCTGTGTTAATGTCATCTCAATGTTATAGTATTCGAGCAGTTACCCCACAAGTGAGGACGAATGTTCACTTTTCTTTTTGCTGTTGCGTCTTCAGAAACTGATTCGGATGAACATGCCGGTGTCTGAGGCAGGCACTGTACACTTCACCACCACTCTGTTTGCCTTGATCCGTGAGTCGCTCAGCATCAAGATGGGACCAGGTAAGTCCTCAGACACTAAGTAAGACATGTTCCATTTGCCATGCTCTGTAAATTGCTTGGTATCAAGATTGGACCAGATCAATCCAATACATAATTACCAAGATGCATGTTGCTTAACTACACGTCACAATATAAACTCTGTGTTTTTTGTACGATGTTGTCGGACTATGATTAAAAGATAAATCCCACATTACCTAGTAAGGATCATAACAACTTGTAAGATATCGTGCATATCAAATATTGCATCACACAGAAGTGATACGTATAGATTGATACTATCAGTGACTGGTAGTTTTATCTTGGTGTACACAACAGACAATGCAGACAAAACAAAATAGAAGATCCTGAAATCATATTTGTGTTTGCAGCTGAAGAAATGGACAAAAAGGACATGGAACTTAGAAAGACCATTAGGACGCTGTGGCCAATCCATGCAAAGAAGATGGAGAAATTGCTGGTGCCGCCGAATGAAGGTAATTACCTTCATTGTTCCTTGCTTCCACGGACTGTGTTGTGGGACAGTTAGTGATTATAGCACTCTTCAATGTGGCTTGTCTTCATCATCAACATGTTGTGGTTCTGTTTTGTATTGGGCACAACAATATTGTATTAGTCATGGATTTAAGCAAAATGTCCTATCTAGCTGCCATATATCTCCTTAAGGCCAGTTTATTTTTGTAATTTATGTCTGAACTGTCAACCAAATTGGTGTTATGCGATATTGTACTGCTAGATTCAACTTCGGAAACACCTAAATTGGCCAGTAACCTCTGCTACCCATTTGCAGAATGATTTTGTTGGGGAGAAATGTGGATAGTGCTATACGTAAGATCTAACTGTTCATTCTGGTTTTGAGGCAGTGACCAGGCAGAACTCAGTGGCAGGTGTACTCATGCAATGCACAGTTTCCTAAAAGTGGTAGTCACAATTAGTCTTTTAGCTTTATACTTTGTAGCTAGAAATATGTGGACAAAATCACTTGAGTAAGCCAACCTTTAGTGTATTGCCACCAAATGGTCATGAGGTTGATCTGGTTGTCAGAGTTGACGTATCAGAAGATGACGGTGGGCAAGATCTATGCAGGTCTGCTCATCGTTGAGAACTGGCGCGCGTACAAGCAAGCAAAGAGCAGCGGCATCATGGTGGGTAACTCCTGCCAGCAGTCTAACCTCAGTGCTGCAGTTAGTGATGTTGTAGGTACAGTGATAGCGCTTTCTGTTAGATCTGTAGAACAATAGACACGTAGGATCTGCCATGTTCTAGTCTCACCTGACGCAGACGTATATTACTATCTTATGTACAACACAACATGTGTAAAAAAAATTATATGAAATAAGCAATAATATTCTGTTAGGAAAACAATATGTATAGATACATCTTAAAATACAAATGTCAGACTTGGGAGAGCTCTTGAGACCTCCACAGTCCCTTATTCAGTGTCAGAATGAGCTGCCCTCTGTTGTCATGTGACATTGCTCATGGTTGTCACATGACAGCAGTTCCAAGAAGATTGCGGGAAGGTTTAAACCGGTGTCTCGATTAATAGTTGTGTTCCTCCCGGATTTCAGTCACCTCACTGTTGCCTCATTATGATGCCGAAGAAAAGACCAATAAGGTCTCGATAGTTCTGTTGAACATGACATTTAGATTTTCAGAGGTTTGCCTTGTTTACCAAATGCATCATATAACAGAATCCCGAGGCAATGTACATGCCGATAATAATGTTCTGTGCATTAGCATCTACATCTAATTACCTTCATGCCAAATCTTCCTATTTTGTCAGAAGATTCCCTGTTTCTTCTAATACTCTGCTTTGCCTTTTGAATATTTGCCATTTAACTCTCCCTACAATATCTATTTATTACTTATCTCTAATGTTGACATGCTGTTAACTTTCATTCTGCATCTAGCTTTAATATGTTGTTTTCTTGCAACTTTGACATGTTGCAATAGGTTTAAGTGCAGAAGATACACATCTGTTTATATTTCAGTAAAACTACATCGTATTGACAACAGTTTAATTAGCATAAGAATATTTCAGTGGTTGGTGTTTTTGAGAGAAATGAGATTACTAACATTATTATCATATTAGATGTGTCCACATAAAATAATTACTTCTGATTCATAATAATAACAAGACAGTATTTGATATAGACCATAGACATAAATAGAACTTTTTAGAAGTAGATTGAGTAGAATGCATGAGCGTAGACACGAATGAAAGTTGTCATGAATCGTATCACATTTGACACATTAGATATCACAGTTATCACTACACTGACCGTAGTTTCACTCACATTACCACAGAACCAGCCGGTCAAAGTGATTTGTTCATCTCTTTCAGGAGAAGACCAATAAAGAAGAGGTAGATTTACTAAGCACTGTTGCACTTTCTGTCTGCTTCTCACAAAGCCTCATGTGCTTTCTGGTGCATTTTGCTATCACACACGGTTTGAGTTAACTGGAATAAGATGCACGTCACCTTGTGTCGGCCACACAGCTATATGGGGCAAAGAATAACTTTGACAATCTCACCTTGGCTAATGCAACTACACACTGCATGCTGCATAGTTAATAATGTCTTATAAATTGTTGAGTTAATTCGATAAAATAAAATAATGCATGTGATAATTATAACAGCATTATCTTGTGCCTCTCAAAAGTTTGGTTTTTGTCAGTGACTTTTCATAGATTTTTCATTTGCGGTCATAAATTTCTGGGGATGATCTTTGACATGTGCTTACGAGAACTTGGTGTTAACAAGGCACTAGAAGTGTCTCTAAGTTGACGTCATGCAAGTTCTTCTTTTCTCGTTGCTTTTTTTATGCTACGTTTGAATGTTTCAATTACATCTTTTTACAATTCGCACTGCTGTGTCGTGTTTTTGCGACTCTTGGGTCGTCTTTTAGACTGGAGGAGGAAGGTAGAGTGGGAAAGGATTGTTTGTTTGATACAAGACTATAATACATTAGTTAACTGTAGGCCTACTATCTAACTATCACACTTACTCATTTTCTTACACTGCCAAATAATTATCAGGAAGGGAATTTTTAAAATATACCCACCTTCAATTATAAAGATATCATATTTATATAACATGCTGTATTTTTTCATAAATATATAATTTCTTCACTTTTTAGTTAATCCTTTAGACCTCAGAGTGTTTCTGTGTAAAACTTCTGGTTCTCAGAGAATTAGGTCACATTCTGAAAATTGTTTACACAGTGTGGTCCTCGTATGTTTTGCGATGGCTCTGTTGTTGTAATATTTATTGGTGAAATGAACATAACAACACATTAAATATGTGGAAGTGATTGTGGCAACTAGTTTGGGAAAAGTGATGATTTATCATTTATATTTTTATTTGCATAAATATCTGAATGTCAGTACCAGTCATCTGAATCCATACAGTGTAGTCAGTTTTAGGTAGTTATCTTAACATATTGATGTGCGTTAACTTCCATCGCAGGTGTTAGTTACCAGTACACTTGCATGTGTGTGCTTTGTGTTTGTAGCAACCGTCACTGTTCAAGCGTTTGATGGGGGTGATGAGGGCTTCAACAGGACACTCCAGTCAAAGTCTCAACTCAGATAACTCGGGCGATGTTGAACTTGGTGTGAATGGCATCCACAGGTAACATTAACCCTTCAGAATGTTCACCAGAACAATTTGCATATAATACATGTGTTGTTATTAAAACAGAATGTCTGTTCTGTTATCCAGAATACATTTGCATATAATACATGTGTTGTTATTAAAACAATATCGTCTGTTCCGTTACCCAGAATATTGAATTTTATTTGTATAGCACCATATCTTCGGATGTAAAAAATAAATCAAAAATGCTTAAAATACAACATTGTAAAAACATAATCACTATAATACAATAATTATTTTACATATAAAAGTGTGATATATAATAAGAATTAAAAAAAAATTAATACACAATTGTAAATAAATAACTTATATACCATAAAGTATCGGCTAAATATTGACTAGACATAACCATATAAAATTAAACAATTTGCCACATTATAATCAACAACTTAATCAGCCGGGGTTGGTAATTATTAGGACATGGTTCGCTGGATTAGTTGTACTCTGTCCCAGTTTGTGGTGAGGAGTGTGGGAACCAGCCAACTTCAAAGGTATTTACTTGTAGGAGTGCCAGTACCTGTTTATAATATAAATATTTTTTTTACAGTTGGAACATTTTGTGGACACAACATTCAAAGTGTAAACAATGTTTTCGGTTTATTAAATGCAATTTGGCTGGCAGTGTAGATTCAAATTAGTTATTGTAGTATTAAGAACATTATATTAAATAATAAGGAACAGACAGCCTCAGTGTAAGTATAGATAATGTGGTTGGGATACACATGAGTTGTGTGTTCCTATTAACGACTTGGGGATCAAAGAAATAACCAACTTCAGAAAAGGGCCATACAGATAATAACTTTTATGCACATATTGACTTGTTTTTATCACAAATTAAACTTACTAAAAGTGAATGATATATTAGCCATTCATGAATTACAATTTTTTATATAAATTTATGCATAATAAATTACCTACCTATCTACAACATTGGCAGATAGCAACTAATGATTCATGGTTACAATACACGCAACCAACAAACAATACACATTTACGGTACAACCCATACAGCTACAAAACATTGTTCTTAAATACAGTTTACCACATACAATCAACAATACCTCCCAAAGAGTGATAGACAAACTTTATACACACAGTTTGCAGAATTTCTTAAATTATGCAAAGTATGACATCATTAAAAATTACAAAAACATGTGCACAAACATGTTCTGTTCTATTAAGAGTAGATCATCATTGGTACTTATTTAATTAAATTGGACAGTATGGTTGGTATGTACCTGAGTGATATTATAATATTAAGTATAGACAGTGGGTCATCTACTTTAGTGGAGCGCTGTGGTGCAATGGCTAGAGCTTCGGACTCGTGACCGAGAGAACCCATGTTCAAATCCTGTGCTGAGGTGTCGATCCTTGGGCAAGTCTGTCCACTCTATATTGCTTCAGGTTACTCCGCTGTATGAATGAGTACCTGGCTATAGACAATAATATATAGACTGTGGATATTTGTATATGAATAGTCTTAGCACATTAATTGCAGCGTGGCTCAGTGCTTCCCAGAGAAGTCGAGATGGTGTTTCTTTCAACAGATCTGCCAGGGAGTAAAGTGTAAAACACTTTGAGCAATCCTGAGGACTGGATACTGCGCTATATAAGAACTTACCTTTACTTACCTTTCATCTATGAGTTGTGTGTTGGTTGCAGTGCGTCGGGCAGTCCAGAGAAGGGAGGTGCAGAAATGCTACAGGGATCCAGCAGGAAGGCTCTCACAGGCAGTCAGGTGGGTCTACCTGACACATGGCACACATGACAGACACGACACACATGACACACATGACAGACACGACACACATGACACACATGACAGACACGACACACATGGCACACATGACAGACACGACACACATGGCACACATGACAGACACGACACACATGACACACATGACAGACACGACACACACGACACACATGACATGCACAACACACATGGCACACATGACAGACACGACACACATGACACACATGACAGACACGACACACATGACACACATGACACGCACAACATGCACACACAGCACAACATGTACGATACACATGACACAGTCACCACCTAGATCTTAGTTATATCATCAACTGTGAAACTCCCGAGTAACTGTCACTAAGCGTCACCTCTATCCAGTGTCGCAAGCATGTTGTGACAATGAGAGCATGTTGGAAGTGTCCTTTAATCGTCATCTCAATTTTACAGTATTACATCTACCATTCTACCGTCCAGTAGATGATTTCTACTTATACTTTAGTCATCCACAGGTTTTGATTAATAGATTTATTATACATTCATAACTGCTAATTTTGCACAAGTTGTGCATGTGAAATAACATTGTTTTACTGCACTTTAACATGTGTGACACAGTATTGGTCACTGCATATGCACCTAGTTAGCACTGCAAGAAATCCTGTCACAATTTGTGCATGTTTTGAGAGACACCTGCAGAAAGCTACATCAAATCAAATTGGCTTACTCAGATATAATCTGCAATCTCTGTTATATTCAGTAGGCTGAGTTTATTGACCGTTAGCCGTGTAACAGTCACCAAGAGTAGGAGGTTAGCAGTGATAATCATAGTTTTGTTGTTCCTACTATTTCACTCAGACCACACACTAAACTTTGCCAGATTTGTCATCAATGATAATGCTAAATGGGGAAACATTTTAATACACTACAAATTTCTGTGATCACCCCTTAGTTGTCAGTGGTAATGATAAATTTTTTTGCAAGTTAGAAACATAATTAAACCCTGTGTTCTTTATATATATATATATATTGTGAATGCAGCAGTGTTATTGTTGTCATGCCAACAGTTTTATTTATTGTGTCTGTATATAATCGATGCGTATCAGTTAACGTCACCTTGACTTTGATACGCTGTCCTTGTACACATGGCTGTCCCAATGACATCTCCGTGCTGTTTATTACAGAGACATAGACACTTGGGCTTCCTCAACCCTGCCTTTCTTCTTACCCCCGAGTTCTATGAACCAACATATGACACCTACACGCCCCAGGTACCTCGCAGGTGGCGGGGTTAGATAGCTACACTTACCAGAGGTGGAGGGCTTAGAGAGGTTCACTTACCAGAGGTGGAGGGCTTAGAGAGGCTCACTTACAAGAGGTGGAGGGCTTAGAGAGGTTCATTTACCAGAGGTGGAGGGCTTAGAGAGGTTCACTTACCAGAGGTGGAGGGCTTAGAGAGGTTCACTTATCAGAGATGGAGGGCTTAGAGAGGTTCACTTACCAGAGGTGGAGGACTTAGAGAGGTTCATTTTCTAGAGGTGGATGGTTTAGAGAGGTTCACTTACTAGAGGTGGAGGGCTTAGAGAGGTTCAATTACCAGAGGTGGAGGTCTTAGAGAGGTCCACTTACAAGAGGTGGAGGGCTGAGAGAGAGAGAGATTCACTTACCTCGCATGTGCGGGGTTAAATAGCTACACGTACCAGAGGTGGAAGGCTTAGAGTGGTTCACTTACCAGAGGCAGAGTGCTTAGAGCGGTTCACTTACCAGAGGTGGTGGGCTTAGAGAGATATACTTACAAGAAGTGGACAGTTTAGATAGCTACACTTACCAGAGGGGGAGGGCTTGGAGAGGCTCAATTACCAGGGGTGGAGGGTTTAGATAGCTACACTTACCAGAGGGGGAGGGTTTAGATAGCTACACCTACCAAGGGGGCGGGCTTACAGAGGTTCAATAACCAGAGGTGGTTGGCTTAGAGAGGTTCACTTACTTACCGGCAGGGTTAGATCGCTGTGGTGGGCTTAGAGAAAGATACACCCACTAAAATGGTGGGCTGCTAGAGATGGTGGAGGTCCAGATCTATGCAGCATGTACAAAATTAATAGGTGATGGTGTTTTTGTTTTTTAACGACAGTTGAAATGGTGATGGCCTCCAAGATGATTGCTGTGCTTCCATTAGTGCTTGTGTCTTATTCAGTTAGTTTGCAGTAGCAGCTGGGGCTACTTCGTGTATCATCAACTTGTTATACTAAATAATCATGTGGCTATGCCCCATGCATGTCTGCAAGCTTCCATTAGTTCCTTGTTACTGTATGTTGTTATTAGAACCGCTATGTCTATTTCAATGTCTTCTATGTCTAGTTGTCTATGTCAATAGAAAGTCAAAAATATTTGTTATAATCAAGAATTGCACTTACCCAATGAGAATATTTTCATCGAATTTACTTTTATCTCGGTATCATCAAAACAAGAATATATATAACGCAACATCCAGGAATTTAGGACTGCTCAGAGCCTGAAACTTCCCCCTAACTATTTAAGAGTGCTAAGACATCCTCTGGTATAAAACTGATCAAGTGACGCAAGTGGAAATGGAAATATAACGTGGAAATAGAACAGGTTATGTTGTCATCTGGCTGAAAGCTGGAGTTACCCCACATATATAGTTGAATAAATGAATCTGAGTCAACTTCATTATTCTTATTTTTAATAATTTCTTTTCACTGTAATTTCTGTTTGACTATATGTGACATCTGTTAGCTTTATTGTAATCATAGGCAGATTGTATGTTTGAGTATTAGGATATCTTTAGTTCATTCTCCTTGAAAACAGTTATGTTTGATATGCTTACTGATTATTACCAATTTTCCCGCAATAAGCCGTTGTAGATTTCCTAGGAATCATCTGAGTTTGCAACAGTATAATCTTGTTGTGTGAGTGTGCCAGCTTCATTTGACTGAACTCCTACGCAGTGATTGTGATTAGACGTGTGATAGTGAGCTGTTGAGGTGTGTCATGTTCACACAGATGTGTTCTGTGTGTGCTCTGTTTACGCAGGTGTGTTGTATTTGTCGTGTACACACAGGTGTGTTTGTATGTTGTGTGTGTGTCGTGATCATGCATGTGTGTGTGTGTGCCATTTTCATGCAAGTGTGTTGTGTGTGTGTCATGTTTAAGGAGGTGTGTTTGTGTGTGTGTCATGTTCATGCAGGTGTGTGTATGTTGTGTTCATGTAGGTGTGTATGTATGTTGTATGTATGTTGTGTTCATGCAGGTGTGTGTATGTTGTGTTCATGTAGGTGTGTATGTATGTTGTATGTATGTTGTGTTCATGCAGGTGTGTGTATGTTGTGTTCATGCAGGTGTGTGTATGTTGTGTTCATGCAGGTGTGTGTATGTTGTGTTCATGCAGGTGTGTATGTATGTTGTATGTAGTGTTCAGGCAGGTGTGTTGTATGTGTGTCGTGTTCATGCAGGTGTTTTGTGTGTGAATTGTGTTCACGCAGGTGTGTTGTGTTTGTGCCACAGGGGATGGAGATGAAGAATGTGCGTTGGGACAGAGGAGGAAGCAACCTGACAGGGTCCTCTGCTAAACTCACACAGGACGAGGTACGTCTCAGTCGATACATAGCTCCATACTCATAGCCCATTTTCTCTTGTACAACAATGCACAGTTTGTATGTAAGTACTTATGCTGATATGACACATATACACACTCGCACATACAAATATACTCACTCTCTAGCTCATGTACATGAGTACATACTATCACTCACTCACACACACACGCGCGCACACTGACAAATACACACGCAAGCCTGAGCGCACACAAGTTATAAAAGAAAATTCCTTGTAATTCTGGTTGTCTGTAGAAAAGTTTTTTAATTGTTATAATTTAACATCACAATTTTATTTACAGACTGTTTCGACTCAATTTGCTTAGCCTTATTATATAACTCAAATGTTTAGCAGACGTCGCATCTGTATTACACATTCAATGTTTTATGTACATTGTCATCCATTCAGCTTGTCATGTTGCAGTTATATTGACTCTTATTGAAACATTTCTGTTGTATATCTGGAAATAAACATGCTGACATTTTATGTTTTATTTATTTGACTAAACATAAACATGGTGAATCGAAGCAACCCTATTGAAATTATTCAAATTAAAAAACTGCTCAATTTTGCAAATTCATGTCAAGAAAACAGTGTTGCAGAACTTTTCCAGATATGCTACATTTTCAGCAGAAATATGTTAACATCACTTTTTTCAGCAGAAGTGTTCCTGTTAGACTGGTGGAAAATGGAATTGCAAATGTGTTTAATATTTTTACTGTTTCTCTACACTGTCTTACATTTCTTTCTCAATTAAGTCTTAACAGCCTCAAAACATATTTCTTCAACAAAATCCATTACAGGTGTAATTTAGTCTAGATTTCTGGCACGATCATCATGGTAATTCAGAGACATTTTACATGTCCACTGTCTGCTAGATTTGAACTAGACATACCATTTTTGCTAGAAGCATTAAAATGCCTAACTATGATTAAGATCAGTATTTACCTTGGACGAAACTTACTGTTCATACTTCCGAATATAAAATGTGTGTGAAATCTTACGAGGCTTTGCAGACCTATATGACCTTGTTGCCGTGCTGAGACACATGTGTAAGCCATCTGTTGTGTAATTTCTCCAAATCTTTTGCGGACTCACAGGTATTTCTCCATTATCACCCACTCCCACAATGTTACGTAGAACGAGACTAGTCACTAAGTTGCGTTTCTGTCACCTGTTTTCAGTTTCTCATCGCATGTCTGTGTGTATTAGGTACTCTTGGAGGTGACAGTCGATCGTCCACACCCAGTGCACGAGTCTGGGTCAACCAGTTGTCATATTTTTAGTTTGCATATTGGATCGATGACGATAGTGGAATGTAGTTGACATGCCCGTGTGTAGACAGTCTCGAATGGATGTGCTGAAGGCGCTAGTCGCTCTAGTTCATGTTGCCTGCGTGTGTTGAATGCTTTCTCATATCCGTTGGTCTTACAAAAATTCATATTTGTAGTGAGTACCGGTTGTGTAAAATTACAAAAACTAATGAAATATTTTCACCTTTGTCTATAGTGTAATGAAATGTTTCCGTAACATTAAACCTGCTAACAGATGTCTTACATGCAGAAACATTTTTTAATTTGATATGGGTTATGAATTTGGAAGATGGTGTTATGAGCACATCTCACACAGCTGTTGGCTGCAGTAAATTAGATGCTAAATAAGCTACATCAAGTATTTATCAACACATAACTGGGATCAGTCTAAAGACTACTGATCATAATTGATTTCCTTATTGATAATATATGTACTAAAAGTTAAATAAAACTTGTAGTTAATGCATCTCCTATACAACTATTCCTTCAGTCATACTTGTAACTAGAGAAACAGCCATTTATAAAATACTTAATAAGTGAAATCTAACAGGTATAAAAGCAATTACTTTAATTTAAAATTTGATTGTTATAGAAGCACATAGTTATAAAGTGCCGGGAGTACCAGGAGTTTGCTATTTTGTAATAACTTTACATATTCAACTATTATTTTGTCTTATACCTATGTTTGAATTAACTGGTTGTCTTAGTGTTAGTAATGATAGAACAAGCAAATATTCAACTTTAATTCTTCTTGCACAGTGTAAATGCATCTACACGTGTGTTAGTATGATCACTGCCAATGTGCCTAATTATCATAAACCCCCCTCCTACCACCTTTGCAAGCCAGGGTGTGGGTGTAGCAGGTATCCTAAGCAATGTGCAGGAGATTGCCGAATCATTTGTACTTTGGCTTAGTAGTTGACTGCTGGTGCGATTGACCATGGGAACTTACAAAACCACCGCGCAAAACATATAATTACTAGTCCAACCTTTCACATGAGCCAGCTGCAGAACATTTTTAAATTCTACTTCCTAAACATTACATGTAACATCAGCCACGATTGGCTAAAACACAAATCCCTGATTCTAGAGTGGCAGTGAAATGACTGGATAACAGGCTGGACATAACTTCAACATTTCTGCCAGGTCGGCCAGTGGGTTCTGAGACTGATGTAGTTGGCAGCACACTGTGGCACACAAGGATGCCTCCTACTGCACAGTTGCATTATAGTTTCATCCCATTAATTCTACTGAAACAGATTCGGGAACTGTGATCTAGCATCCAATATGACCGTTGCAATCAAATGTTTACAATTTTTGCACATGGTAAAACGAGAATGTGTTCGCAACGAATGGCTTCTATGTGAAGTTGCACTGACAATCAGATTATTGCAGTACCTCCCTTTGTGACAGTATCTGAGGGTTGATCAGTTGAAAATATTACACATTTCCGCTGTCATTGATGCGCCTCTGAGCTTAGTTTCCAAGGATTTAGTTGCAATAGAAGTTACTTTATTATTATTATTAAATAAGTAATAAGAGAACTACATGTAATTGTTTTATGAGAGATGGAAGGGTTAGCTGTTGTTTCATCTAGCATTGTACATCAGTGTATGTTTTTCAAGCATATACATGCGAGCTGTTTTGTATTATGTTGGGGGAGATGGAAGTGTGGAGATGGTGAAGCTGAACACAAGTTATGTTATTATGTGGAGGTGAAAGGTTAAATGACATACATCAATGTTTTGAGTCTGACTAGTAAAATGTGAGTACACATCTTGAGATTCTGCACACCGAATTGTGCATTGTTGATCATTACCTCTGTAATACAAGTCAGTTATTTATGAGAAATTTACTACAAATATCATCTGTTTTCTGAGAAAGAAAAACATCCCATTTCACAATAATTTCACAATTATTTATTCACTATTTATACTTCCTAGTCTTTGTATGCCAAGGAATTGCTGAACCAAACAGTGACTTTATTGATTACTTACACTATCTTGTTACCAACTTACAACATCCCTTGCTCATAGATATGGCTGTTTAATCAATTCCTTCAAGCTGTAAAATCAATAAATGTTTTAGAATTCAAATGTGTTAACATGATTTTGATGCATTCTTGCCTTTTGCAATTCAGATCCGATATCAGATTAATTGATTCATCAAGAAGGGACACTCCAACGTCAGGATGACACTTGACCCATTATAAGGGTGACTGTGTCCATAATAATGGTGACACTACACATAATAACAAATGACACTACAAATAATTGACATTCTACCTATAATAAGGGTGGTGGTACTCCATCAGGGTGACACTCCACCATTATGGTGACACGCCACCCGTAATAAGGGTGACACAACCCATTATAAGGGTGCCACACTAACAATAATAAGGGCAGTACTCTGCCATCAGGTTGACACTCCACCAGCAGGGTGACATTCCACTGTCAGGGTGACACTAGATACAGTGAAGGTGACACTCCACCGTCACAATGACACTTTACCTATATATAATAAGGGTAACACTAACCACAATCATGATGACACCCCACTGTCAAGGTGACACTTTACTGTCCAGGTGTCATTCATTCTTTAGTTTAACATATACCTGTCATATACCTGTGGTGGCCTTCTTGGATAAGAACGGAATTAAAGGTACAGCTCAGCTGATATTAATAATATGTATTTTATGTCGCGCTACACCCAATGCTGCCCACATTGCTTTAAAGAGAATATCTTTAAAAGTATCTTCTACAAAAAGTTAATGGCTTTGAGGTGTGACTCTGAATTTATTGAACAAAGCAAGAGTAAATGATAGAGTTGTTTCTTCCTAGTAATAAGTAATAAATGAGGAAGGTATAGATTGAGTGAATTCAGTATGACCAGTGAGCATGCCGCTAGCAAGCCAAGTGTGTAGACTACTAGACACTAGCAATTCCCTGACACACAGCAGTGACAATGTCATTGTTGGTCATTACTGTAGTTGTAGGTCTTAGGCTGCATCGTGTAGTTAACCTAGGTCTGTAGAATGCTTGAAGTATCTCGTAGCAAATATTTATTTACTTGTTCAGCAACTGATAAAATGATGTGATATATGCGATAGTCTTTTAAAATGAAATTGTTATCACATCTATGAAATGTACAGCAATAAAAAATGAACTATTTGTGACGGTCAAATTCGGATCTACTTTATGGAAGACGGGAAATTGTTACTAAGTTCTATACATATCATTTTCAAAATGTTTAGTAACTGGATTAAAGTTAGCTGCTATTATTAACTACTGCTAGTAGACAGGCATCATGTTCTGAGTTGAACATTGTCAACTTACAACTGCTGGGCAGTTACCAACAGTGCTGAGATAATATGGATAGGTAACATATCGAGATAACCACATGCGATTCTTCTCTGGTGTATTTTCAGCTGAAAAAGCGTCCATTTTGGTTGGCCACTGACATCAGCGCCCTCCAGCAGCAGCACCAGCAACTACAGCAGGAGATGCCCAAACTAGGTTCGAAGCCTCAGCTTCAGACCACGCAGACTGTCACTAACAAATTTAACACCCCCAGCAGTGCCAGCGCCAGCGCCATCGCCGCTGTCAGTACGCCAAACGTGCTGCAGAAAACGAATAATTTGCAGCAACAGCAACAGCAGCTGCAGCAGCAGTCGTCCCTGGGTCATGGCGACGTCGTTCAGACGGTGAAGGTTGCCAACACGACGACGTTATCTCGGTCCTTCGGGTCACTTCTCAGCAACCTCAACAAATCGGTGAACACCGCCTTTAACAGCATCATGTCGTTTCAGCAGCCAGACCTCGCGCCTGGCTTTAGGTCCCCCCAGCAGCAACAACAGCAGCACATGCAGCAACAACAGCAGCAGGCTCCGTCTCCTGCCCTAGCCAGAAGCAGCGTTGGTTACCCGCCGGCCGGTCAGCGGTTTAGTCCGGCATTCGCGCATTCACCAGCTGATTCAAGGCCCACCTCACCGGGACACGGACTTGGCTTCTCGGCCGCAGTCAGCAACATCTGTGACCAGGCACACTCGATTGCAGAGAGGGACCGCCACACAAACACCATGGCACGCATCGGTGAGTGAACATCGGAGTACAGGTTCTGTCTTCATAAACAAATTAATATTGGAGGGCTGAGCCACCATCAGGCAGGCTCTCTGAAAACCTTGATTTGCACCACCCCCTTCTCCATTTACTAGGGTGCAAAAGCATATGTCTGCCCCACAGTGAAATTCACGAGGGCAGCTGCCTCCCTTGCCCCCTCTCCCAGTTACTACCCCGGTATGTCTGTGTTCATAAAATTCTACCAGGTTTGACAGTTTGTTTGAATAAGTATATTATATCGGTTGGTGCTTGAATGTATTTCTGTCACACATAGACATTTTAACTTAAAATGACCATGTTTCTCAGACGCTAATTCTCTGATGAGGCATGTACATTATTGGTGTAGTGGACTACTAGAACTGCATATAGCGTTTGTTTATTCTGTAATACCCTAATGTTGATGATTATAATTGTAGTAAAATATTTACACAAGCAAGAATCAGCAAAAGACGGTTTCCGAACGTATATGTACATTGCATTTGTTATGACCTAAATGTGAGCAATTATTAAGTTGTATAAAACATCCTCGACTGGTCTACGAACCATGGAACAACCGCAGAAATCACACTTAATGTTGTGAACAGTCTATTTGCGCCAGTCTAGCACACGGTACTAATCCCGACACTGGAAACTTTAACCAATGGGAAATGAAAAAAATGAAATTAAATTATATACATATATTGTGTTGACAGATCATTGTGATGATGTTGTGTCGTGTGTAAAAGTAGTGTAGTTCTCAGCTCGGCTCACTCGGCTCTAAAAATATGCACTTGGCTATGGACATTGGTGGATGTAAATTAATTATTGATCTTTGTGCAGTAACTGTCACGTGGGTGAATGGTTCCCAGATGTGAGATACTGTTGTAATGTACGTGTGTGTGTATGAAGTGTGAATTGCTTTGAGCAGTCCTGTAGACACGAGACAGTGCTATATATGAACTGTGACCCCACGTTACAGGTCACTGTGATGACATGCCCCCACCGCCACGAGGTCGCAGTCGCACCCGCCGGCGCCCACCACTCCAATCACAGCAGAAGGTGATGTCTCCGCTGCAGAGCCGCAACAACAGCCGTGAGCCCCTGTACCGTACGACGTCGCTGGAGACTCGGTCCCGCACCCCATCCCCCCACGGCGTCACCTCCCCAACCCAGTCTCAACTCGAGTACTACGGCTCGGTGAACCTCACTGACCGTTCCCGCAGTCCGAGTCCTGACACCGCGCGCAAGATGAAGGCGGCGAGTAAGACTCGAGGCACACGCAAATTGCCCGCGATCCCACAGAAGCCGCACACGCTCAACCTTCCCAAGAAGCACCTGGAGAGCGGCACAATGCCGCAGATGTTGCCGTCACCGACAATGACGAAAAGTGCAAGCAGTATAAACTTCCCGCAGCTCAATGCGTCGCCGACGCATAGACCTCACATGCCAACGCCATCTAGGCGCAGGAGGGAACGTTCGATGTCGCCGCGACGACGACATGCGTACAGCCCGACAGATGCACGGGATCTAGCGGATGGCATGTATGCGGCGCGTGACAGGTCCGGACGTGGTGACCGCCTCTACTCCAGCCAGATGCTCAACAATAGCAGTAGTTACGCTGACCACCGATACACGCTGCCACACCGCAGCGCACATGACAATCGCTACAATGACGCAAATCGTCGTGGCGACGACATCCAGGTAGTGCGAGTCGCCGGACGACAGGTGCCATCTGGGCTACCCAATGGCTATAAGCCTGGGCAGGGTTCAGGCAGGACTCCTGACTTGCACTTGCGCAAACAGGTGCAACCAGCTCCTCCGCCCGACGAACAGAGTGACTCTGAGGATGAAGACTGGTGCTAGTAACCGTCTCTGTCTTCCTCCCGATAACACAATCAAAACCATTGCTGCTCAAACATACCCAGTTGACTGGCCACACCCAGTCGGTTGGCCATGCCCATTCGGTTGGCCACACCCAGTGAGCTGGGCACGCCCACTTGACTGGCCACACCCAGTCAGTTAGCCACGCCCAGTCAGTTGGCCATGCCCAGTTGCCGTTTCAGTGACTGCTATCTTGTATTGTGTTGCTGATATGTACCGTGCATGTGTGCAGTCTTGTTTGTGCACTGTGCCAGTAGCACCCAGTGCTGCTGTCAGTATTCTGCTCTGTGCCATAGTATTTTGTGAACTGTGTATATAATATGAAGTGTTACTGTGCATTGTGCCAGTGTGTACATACGTGGGCAAACGAGGCACTAATCCAGCTGTGATTTGCCTGTTGCACACAATTTCTTGTCATGTACTGCATTTACATGTAATGTCATTTCTTCCTTATTGTCATGGAAAGTGTAAGCTCATGTACTGTCACCACAGATAACGTCACATCTACACGTGTGCAGTCCCACTGGATTTTGCAGGACACTAAAATGTGCTAATTGTGGGCATGCACTGTTTGAGACAGTGGGTGCATTTGTATGAATAAATCGCCAGAATTGGCCTCTTATTTTTACACAATTCTGACGATCTACAATATGTTGCTTTTCAAACACAGCAATTCATGCTTCATGCAGAATATCCAGCAAAATCTGGGTATAAAAAAATTTAAACCTGGAAAAAGTTATTTCAAGCTTTTTGTGTTGAAGCACGTGTTTACATATGATGAAGGTTTCAGAGATACACGAGTGCAGGCTTTTGGATCTCTCCCCAGATCAACTGTACCTGGGCCAGACACCACAGTGCAGCCCCTAAAGCAGTGTCATGTGTACACATCACCACTGTCATTTTTATTTCAGATGTGAGTTCTTGTGTCATGTCTTCTATGCAATTCTGCGACATGCACATTTTACTACGTCTCTGTGTGTCTGTAGATACAGTGTGTACAAAGTTGTACGGCCAGTGATCTGCTACTGATGTACTGCCAAAGTCCTTGTGTTATCTCAACGTTATTTATTCATTACTCATTGAAAGGGTAGTTTCTAAATGCAGTGTACAATGGTTTTCCCTGGTCAGCTGAATGACTGTTTTGTGGGCCATTGCAGCACTGAATTTATTATTATTTGTAACTTCAATAGTTTATTAAAATTATATTTATACAAAATATAGTACTATTTTGATTTATTTCGAGAACAAGAGAGACCATTTCACAGTAATGGACCAACCTTTGAAGGTGACATAGAATGTTTCCACTAGATGATTTATTAGTCTGAAAAATTCCCATTTTACAACTTCAGATGGTAAATATGCTGTAGAGATAAAGGTGAAAGCATGAAATGAAACACTGCTAATTTAAGTACACATAGAGAAAGATAAAGAGTATTTGTTAAGCAATGAAAATCAGTGTACATTCTCCTTAAGCCTCACCAAGAAACAGTTAATATTGTTGACATTTATGTTACAGGGGGGACATTGGCTTCATCAGATAATCATCAAGATCAGTAAACAATGTCTGAATGTATCAGACACTGCTTTCTGTTTCACGGTCAAATTGGTGCCCTTTCATTTTGCAGAGATTCATTTTGCTTTGGCAGTACATAAAGAGTAGAAGGCCAAATGTTCTTTATGAAACATCAAAATATGTGTGATTTATTGATTTATTTACAAGTAGTACTCATGAGATGGTGTACAGGAAACTGTTGTTATATTTGTAATGATTGTGTTTGTTGTACAGGCCCTTCAGATCATTGCATACACTTGACATTCAAAGATCATTGCATACACATGGCATGCAAAGATAATTGCATAGGTTTGGCATACATCAATCATTGCATACACTTGGCATACATGGATCATTGCATACATGCATTGCTTACACTGGCATGTATAGAACATTGCATACAATTGACATGTGGAGAGCATTGCATGCACTTGGTGTACAAGCCTTGCCACCATTGCATACACTTCATAAACAGACTCCCCAGATCGTTCAATACGAGTGGCATACACTCCCTCCATGTAGTGATTATTGCATACACTTTAGATACAGGCCATACATATGGAGATCATTGCATAAGCTTGATACACAGGCTCTCCAGATCATTGCATACAGTTGACATCCGTAGATCATTGCATACACTTGACATACATGCATGAAGCTACACCGTCTAGCAGTATCTAGCCATCCTGTCCTTTGAGAACAATGTTTTTGTTCTTGTGTTCATTGTATTCACGTCAGTGTTGGTGATCTTAAGAAACTTATACTTATATCTGATCCATTGACCTGCAGTTTTGAACTGAAGATATTCATTCTAATTAATAACTTTTTTGACAAATCTTAATTCTTGTTAATGACTTCTTGCGACAAATCACAAAATCACGGTTTATTGACCGTGTCAAATGGCTTAACTCTGGTTTAACATAACGGGGTAATAGCTTTTGCACACTATACCTAAATTTGTGTCAAATGAATAATAATTTCCTCAACTGAAGCTGGATTTTCTTCCTCAAGACTGCCAAGGTTGGTGCATTGGATTAGACCTGTTTAAAGCATTGTTTGCTTGGAATACTCATTGGCGACACTGTTGTTTGACGGCATTGATAAGACTAGTTTCATTTGCCATCGTCAAGGTCATACCATTGCAACTTCTGACTTACAATTTATTTAACAAACATTCCAGATGTTTATGTATTATATTTATTGTATAAAGCCTTCTTTAAAACAAGCCGTGTTTTCCTGCGTGAGTATTGAAGCCGTGAGGTCTCGTGGTGTCGGAATGCCACTTTTGGTCACGTTACAACCGTGTAAGTATGTACAGTAAAATACAGTTTCTGATTTACCTAATATCTCGTCGCTTGATGACTGCTTCTTTTCCTCTTAAAATTCCAGACATTATTCAATTCTCCCACGATTCCGATTCAAGTTAATTCCCTGGATCTTCACCACTTGAATTGTGATCACTACAACACCATACAGTATCACAAGTTTCCCGTTGAAACATATGTTGAATACTACCAAAGGTTCTGTGTGCGTCGCCCGATACCATAATCAGCCCGGCAAAACCAGAAGATGTTATGACTTAATGCTGAAAGTCCGCAATTTCAAATTTACATTAACTTGAGTCGGTAGATGGCTCCACCTCAAATATTCCCATATTTATACTTATGAATTGCTGTATTTCTGTACCTTTTAGATTAAAAGTAGATGGGCACACTGCATCATATTTAGTACAGACAGGAAGTTCATTACGGTATGGCTGGTGCAGTGTCTATAGGTGGAACAGTTACTGATCCATCTGAAATCAGTCATGGATGAAAGCAAGGGTGCTTCTTGGCACCGACTTAAATGCAAACATTCACACTCGAAGGGAAATCAGATACAGACATTATTAACGAAAGCAAGTAAACATTATGTCTACAGTTGGCTGGCTTTACCTCAATGGTAACAAGATTATTGTTTTGCTCCATATACTAGAGTAACCTTTTAATCATTTTTGACGTATAGGACCACGCGACCACTATGCTTCTAATTGATTAGTCACTACTCATTCAGCCGCTGTGAATCTAATACACAGGACCGATGTACACGACATTTCAAAACACTTCCAAATGAAAAACACTAGAGTGTTTTGAAATTAACTTCAAAACGGTAGGGTGCTTTGGTATTGATTTAAAGACGCTAGTCAAATTGAAAACACGTAGGAATTTCAAAACACTCACCCTTACATATGTTTTCCAGAGTGAGTGTTTAGAAATCTGCTGTAGGAAATTCAAAACACTACCCAATTTGAAAACACTCTAATCTCAAGTTAACCGCACACAGCTACGGTTATGCGCGATTGTCTACACTGCGATGGTCGAGATGTTTCGGATGGTAGACAGTCGGGGTGATTGCGCCGGGCTTTATATTCATACAGTGCTTTAATTATAACGTAATGTGTAAATATATGGTTTAGGACCAGAAGGTTTTGACATTGATAGGTGAGTGTTTTCAACTTAGCTTTAATTATAACGTAATGTGTAAATATACGGTTTATGACCAGAAGGTTTTGACATTGATAGGTGAGTGTTTTCAACTTAGCTATAGTGTTTTGAACATGGGCAGGTAATTTGAAGACACACTAAAATGTTTTCAAATTAATTCCAAAACATATCCATATATAGTGTTTTCCAGAGTTTGTGTTTTGAAATTGTTACGCTGGCACCAGTGGAGGCAGGCCATGCGTCAGGGAAAGATCGATATCACCTCGATTGTCCGTATGTCCTTTCACACACACACACGCACACACACACATATACTGACATGACAATTATTACTACTATCAGTGCGATATTGACTGGTAAGTTAGATAACATTTGATTTTATTCGTTACATTAACCGTGTCCCCACCCCTGAAACGCTTCGTCACGCTGACCCGTACCCCCACCCCTTAAATGTGACGAACTATGTGGATGATTTTGTATTCCAGACTTGATCAATGCGTGACAGAGCTCAGAGGCGCAATATACAAGAATCATTGGGCAAAATCGTTAACAGGGACAAACAAGAGTCATCATTAGAGCAAGGGACCGCCGAAGGTTAGGGTGGGAATAAAATGTCAACTAAATAAGTCTCCAGATTGTGGGTGCAGCTACAGAAAAATCACGTTTGCCGATATTAAGCTTGATTTTTGAAACACAAATTCGTTGTGAAAAAGATGATCTGAGATTCCTGGGGATGTCACACATTGTCAAAAGCCTTCTTGCAGTCTACAAAGAGATGGTGGTGTTGAAGTTGTGGAGGGCTTCTCTTATGATGTTCTCTAGGTAGATGTTGAAGAGAACTGACGACAGCAAGCAACCTTGATGAACTCCGACTGTGGTCTTGGAGTACTCCCCAATTTGGCTGTTGCGAACACCGCACTGCCGGCGTTGTTATACAGTGCGCTGATGACTCGAGTGATGCCTTCTTCAATGTTGAAGCCCCTTAGCACTTGCCACAGACCTTCGTGACACACCGTCGAAAGTCTTCTTGAAGTCTACAGAGTTGTGGAGCAGGCTCTTCTGGTGTTGCAGATGCTTTTAATCAGGATTCTGCAGTTGCAGATTTGTTCTGTGGTACTTCTTCCGGGTCTGAATCCGGCCTGCTTTTCTGCTAGTTCTTCTGATTGCTTTTTCAACCGGTTCAAAATGATGCGTAGCAGGATTTTGTTTGGGTGGCTAATGAGGTTAATGGTTCGGTAGTTTTTGGCACTTCCGGAAATGTCCTTTCTTATGTAGTGAGATGATGAGTGACTGTGTCCATTCTTTTGGCCACTGTTTGAAGTCCCAGATCTTCTGGCAAATGGCAGTCATTGCAGTGACCATTCCTTTGCCACCACGTTTGAGCAGCTCCGCTGGAATGTTGTTTGCTCCTGGTGATTTCCCCACTGATATACTGCGGATGGCTTCTTCCATATCTTCCCTTAAAATAGGCAATGTTTGTGGTTCTCTCTCTGGGGCCAGTTCTAGTATCAGGCTGCAGTGGGTAATTGCAGAGTTCTTGACTGTACTCCGTCCACCTCTTTAAGACTTCGCCAGTCTCTGTCAGGAGTGCTGCCGTGCTATCATCAATGACTGATGTTCTGCTTTGCTGCGGCTTGGTCAGGTTATTCAGTTTGTTGAAGGCTTGCTTCAGTCTGTTGATAAAGGCGACCCCTTGCTAGTGCTTGGTCTGGTCTCCACCGTACCCTATCTTGTGTCGGGCCTCTGTTGTTGTCTCGCCAAAGCCTACCCACCTCACCTCAGAGAGTCCAATTATGTCCCAGTGATATATCTCCAGTTCATGTTCCAATTCTTCTAGTTTGCCGTATGCGTGGAGTATGCGAACATTCCAGGTAACGATGGTGACCTTCTCAGATGGTGTTTTGAATGTGGCCTTAGCACCAGCATCCCACTTTACACTTCCACCCTGGTGCACGTCAATGGGTAGTGCGGTCATTGGTAACCCGGTCTCGACCGATCCGGTGTGCTATCACCTTGTGTTGTATCCATCATGTATTTTCTGTTGGCGATTGGGATAACCTGGTGGCGCCAATCTCCTCTCCAGGCCACATACTGGCAGATGAAACGTGCCAGCCCTCACTTCGTTTCGCCCGACAGCAGAAGCGATTACCGGGGTGTGGCTGGGAAATGGTCCCGGAGCAAGAAGTGAGAGTTGAGTGTTAGATGACAGCCAGTGTTCCCGTCCATCCCGAGGGATGCTGCTACCAGGAGACAAAGGGACTACCTCTATCTGAACACCCCACTATACCTTACTTTAATTGTTCTACGTTTATGTTATACATACAGTATTTTAAACATGTAATTATTATATCATATTTGAGATGTATATATATTTCTATTTTGAAAATTGTATGTCTCTCCCAATCCTTGTGTTTCTATTTTTCCTATCTCTGCTACTATCTGGGTACTCTTCTCTCCGTGGCTCCGCTTCTCCATGTCACCGTCTCTACATCTCTCCGTCTCCCCATTTTTCAGTCGCTTTGTCTCCCCCTCTCTCGTTCTCCCCGACTGCCCGTCTCTCTTTGTCTGCCCGTCTGTGTTTTGTTTTGTTTTGTGTTTTGTGAAGTCCCAGATGCAGTCGATAACAACACGGCACTGTCGTGGACGGTTGAGAGTCACACTGGATCGATGAGTATGGGATCTTTTGGCGCATGTCCAGCTTCACTAAATGTGGTCTGCTCTGTTTGATGTCAAAGCTCACTGACGGTTCGTCGTCAGAACATTCCGTTCGGTCATCATTAGAATGTATACATACATACATACATACATATATATATATATATATATCAGGTTAGAGGAAATATTTAGCTGTATATAAACCATCGACCAGCGATACCGCAATTACATTAGAAACTGCACAAACACCGTAACGGTATCGACTTAAATATTTAATAAAGAAAACATAATTCAAAGTTAAGTATCCACAACAGGAAATTCTGACCGATACGAGGCTTGCAAACAGCGAAGTTGCGGTTGTCCATATTGACGCAGGAGGCGACATGTCGCGGGTAGAATTGTCATCAAGGGACGAGTCTTCTCCCATCGCCACGTATACATCATCGCAATAGTTCTTCATGATAGGCGACAAAAGCCCTAACATGCGTATCCTTTTTGAACGCGTCGGCGATATCCGGAAGAGTTCAGACGGTGAAGGTGTGATGTCACGAAGTTCTAATGGCGGCGGTGTCAGCCGGAGTTCTGAAGGCGTCGGCGATATCCGGAAGAGTTCAGACGGTGAAGGTGTTATGTCACGAAGTTCTGATGGCGGCGGTGTCAGCCGGAGTTCTGAAGGCGTCGGCGATATCCGGAAGAGTTCAGACGGTGAAGGTGTTATGTCACGAAGTTCTGATGGCGGCGGTGTCAGCCGGAGTTCTGAAGGCATCGGCGATATCCGGAAGAGTTCAGACGGTGAAGGTGTTATGTCACGAAGTTCTGATGGCGGCGGTGTCAGCCGGAGTTCTGAAGGCGTCGGCGATAGCTGCAGATGGCCTGGTGGTGTTGGCGAATTCTGCAGATGGTCTGATTGCCTTGTATGGTATGACGTTAGCGGAACTCGGATATGGTGTGCTGGTCTAGGCATTGGAGTCATCTGGAGAAGTTCTGACGATGTCGGAGACGATTCCATATATTTGTTGATCACCAGCCATTCATTGTCGCAATGGACGACGTTGGACCGGCGTCTGTTGAACAGTATCGATATTGATATATTATACATATGTTTGTGTGTGTGTATGTGGGTGTGTGTGTGTGCTTTTGCAATAACTCATGCTTTTTGTAATATATTCAAACTCAAACATTTACAGTAGGAAAACCATACATGCTTTAGCAATTGTGTATATTAGCTAAATAATGTTAATAGATTGATGAACTATAAAACAATTTTCTTAACACGAGAATTGTTGCGTTTCAACGGAATCATGATGCACAAATTACCTGGAATTATCGGAATTCCGTTGTTCAAATGTTGAAAACATAACAACTAGAAAAGTAGTAAGTGCACAGCTGGCTCAACTGTTGAATGCATGCGAACATTGTTGTACGTAGGCAACTGTCTGTTTGTTTTATGGTAATGAAAAAGTGCCACATTGTATTGTATTTCTCTTCAAAAAGGAAACAAACATACCCATAATCATTGCAGCAAGGCGGGCTCACGGATCTCAGCACGCAAACGAGAATGCTAAGAATCACGGCGCTTAACATAGCACGGGGAAAGATACCTAGGCCGTCTGAAACAAAAACATCGTGGCCTCTTGTAACTCTTAGAAGTCAGGTTGGCGTTGTAACAAATAGGTGTTCAACGCGTGAAGTGACCAGCGGTCGGAAAAACCGTTTTAACGTAGTAGTTAGGCATCCAAAGACGGAACATATCAATATGTTTATTCTACTTGCAACTGTTATTGAGCAGAACGTTTTAACAAACTGCAAAAAACTATGTATTGTGATTTTGACATGCCATAGAAACCACAAAAAGGAACGTACATCCATCGTTTTAAGTGTCGGTAAAATGCAGTCCGATTATCTATAAGTAGCTTGCTTAATGTACTTCAATTGTCCAACAATTTAAGATACATAACGTCTCAAAAATTAGGAGTAACCAAACACGAGTGTCTTTTGTGATTTTCCAGTTTCAACACCACTGATTTGAACTATTATCCATGGCTTTGGAATCTTTCTTTTGCGTTTGTGTTTTAGAAAATACATGTATACATTCAATTAAGGAAAATATTGTTTGAGGGACCAATTTATGTTGTCCATAGATTTGCTGTTTATTACCATATCCAAATAAAAATAAATAAAACACATCAAGAACCATGCTATTTGTAGGACTTGATCTTCCTGTGGCACAGTCAGTATATATTTTAACAAGATTTAACAAGATTGCCACCCAGAGAATTAACTCTAGGTGGCAGGTGGACAAGGAAGCCCTTTGGCTTATTGAGAGTCCAACCATTTTATCTATGTGTACCCTGCCCTTCTGAGGTATATGACGATTTTATTTTAAGCATATTCACGCTACTAGCACCCATACAACCAGCAGATAATCTATTCTTCTTTCTAATCTACACTGCTCCTTTGCTAATGTAACTTCATTTCCTCTAGTCCTTCTATCTTTCTTAACAGAGGAAAACATATTTCTATCAATATTTTCATAACCATTCAGTATCTTAAACACTTCTATCTGATCTACTCTCAATCTCCTGGTCTCTAGTGTTGTTAAACCACATTCTTTTAGGCGAATTTCATAACTAAGATTCCTCAGTTTTGGTATCATTTTAGTCGCTCTCCTCTGTACTCTTTCTAGCATATCTATGTCCTTCTTGCGATATGGCCTCCACACTTGTATACAATTTTCTAAATGTGGCCTCACTTTTGTTTGTATTATTAGTTCTTTTTCCTTATACGGTATATTTCGCCTAATTAATCCAAGGATTTGATTTCCCTTTGACGCTGCAATTCCGCACTGGACTGAAACCTTCATATCAGCACTAATGGTTACCCCTAAGTCCTTTTCTTTTACATTAGTACTTATTACAGTAACCCTATTGTATATTCTACATCTTCATTCCCATGTCCTGTGTGGAGGCGTTTACATTTCCCAAAATTGAACAACATTTGCCACTTTTCAGACCAATTGATCAACCTGTCAAGATCATCTTGTAAATGCTGTCTATCTCCATCACTTTTAATTCCTCTAAACACTTTTGTATCATCCGCAAATTTCAACACCTTGCTTGTTATATCATCATCCAAATCATTGATATATATTAAGAATAATATAGGTCGTAATTCTGATCCCTGTGGTACCCCATTCAATGCCGATTTCCGGTTTGAAGCCTCCCCATCAACTACTACCCGTCGTCTTTTGTCAATCAGCCATTTTTCTATCTAGTTTATTAGACCATTTCCTATGCCATGGACCTTTAGTTTAAGCAGTAATCTTTGATGTGGTACTTTGTCGAAAGCTTTTTGAAAATCTAAGTAGATGATATCTACTGGTGATCCCTCATCTACCCACTTAGTGATGTCTTCCAAATAATATAACATATTTGTTAAGCATGACCTCTTTTAAAAACCCATGTTGAGATGGGTTTATCAAGTTATGTTTAACAAGAAAATCCACCATGTGATCTTTAATTAGTCTTTCTAATAATTTGCAAATCACTGATGTTGTTTCTCGAACCTTTTTTAAAATAACGGTATAATGTTTGCCTCTTTCCATTCTAAAGGAACCACTCCCTCTTCTAATGACACATTGAAAACAATAGCAAGCGGTACACTAATTTGTTCTACAATTTCCAATAGTAGTTTGAGTGGAATCCCATCCACTCCAGGTGATTTATTATCCTTCATTAGTTTTTTAGTTACCATTTCCGGGGTTACAATTAACTATCGTAAATAGTCTGAATCTGTCCCCTTGAACTTAGCCTCGGGTACTGGCAATGAACTAATTTCTTTCCTGGTAAACACTGAACTAAGATACTCATTCAGGTCTTCTGCCATTAAGAATCACTCTGATATTATATTTCCAGCACTATCTTCTAGAGGACCGACCTTATCCTGAACATTCTGTTCGCTTCGAACTCTTGCTGTCATGTTTTATGTTACTAGCAAATTTGTTTTCATATATGGTTATATATATTAAAGACAACAATGGTCTTTACTTCTTCCATCCAAAACAATCATCTGACTTGTATGAAATCACCGAAACATGTGCGATCCGTTTAAGGAATATTTTCTACAATATCCGAATTCTCCTAAGCTATATATTACTAAATAACAACACGGATGCGGGACGATTTGTATTATTTGATTTCTGGTAGCATAATCTAACTGGTAGTACTGGTGATAAATAATATCACCAGCACTACCAGTTAGATTATGCTACCAGAAATCAAATAATACAAATCGTCCCGCATCCGTGTTGTTATTTATGCCCATAACAGCTTCTTGTCTTGGGTTTGCTTATCAATTTCCGGACGTTGCAGCCTTGGTGGATTGTCTATAGACAGCTATTTCGTTTGCCAGTCTCCCCACTCGTCAGACGTCTGCTCCCATCCATTCTTCTATGCCCTTCCCCCATTGTCTCCTAGGTATTCCTCTGCTTCTGCTGCCTTCCACTTTTCCTTCCATTATTAGTCTCTCTAGAGACTGATGCCGTTTCACATAAGGCCGAAATAACTTAGTTTCTGTTTCTTTACAAAGTTCAATAAAGTCCCGGGTATAACACCAAGCTCATCTGCGATGGATTCGTTAGTTCTACGTTCAGTCCACGAAACTCGTAATATCTTTCTATAACACTTCTTTTCAAATGCATTGATATGTTTAGTAATGTTCTTATTAAGAGTCCAGGTTTCGCATCCATCCGTAGCCGTTGGAAATATGCAGACTCGGATAATTCGTAGTTTCATATCTTTGTTCGTTGCTTTCCACAGCTTCTTCATCTCCGTCAACTTTTTACTCGCTATTGCCAACCTCCGCTTGATATCTTTCGTCCCATCTCCATCCGCTTCTATCAGTGACCCCAGATATTAAAAACTTTCCACTCGCCATCTACTTTGACTTCTGATGGTTCTCGACATCCCTTCACATCCATAATCTTAGTCTTCTTTACGTTTAGTTTCAATCCTTTCATCTCGCTGTGCTCTTTAATAGTATTTATCAGTTTATCCAATTCTTCTTTTGTATCGGATATTAACGATGTGTCATCGGCATATCTCAATTCATCTATCTCCTGTCCATTCACTTTCAGTTCATTAAAAAACTTGCTTCTTGTGTCAGTCTCGACTTCTCTCATTATATTCTCTGTGTATAGACTGAATAGGTGGGGGTGACAAAATGCACCCCTGTCTCACTCCCTTGCCGACTGGGAACCAATATGTGGTACCACACTCTAATCTCACTGCAGACTGCTGTCCAACACATACATTTAGGATAAGTGATGTAATGTTCTGGTCAAGTCCCAAGTGTATCAAGGTTTTCTAGAGTTGTTGATGACTAACATTATCAAAAGCTTTTGAATAATCTATGAAACAGATCCTAAGGTCATGGTTGAATTGTCTGCATTTCTGAATTAACAACTTCAGGTTGAAAATGTGAACTCTTGTTCCTCTTCCAGTCCGGAAACCAGGTTGTGTTCTGTTGACTTCACATTCTAATTTTGTTGTGATTCTCTTCGTTATGATTTTAGCATAATTTTGCTCGCATGGCTGATGAGGGATATAGTCCTGTGGTTTGAGCATTCTTGTATGTCACCTTTTTTGGTATTGGTATAAGGATGGCTCGTTTCCAGTCCATGGGCCATGTTCCACTTTTCCATATTTTCTTGCATAATGTGTGATAGATATCCACGCCTGCTTTGCCACTTGCTCTTATTAGCTCTGCAGTGATGTTATCAGTGCCAGGTGATTTTCCGTCTTTTAGACTTTTTATTGCCCACTCCACCTCTGACCGCAAAGGCTCAAGTTCATCTTCTGGTTCTGTCCTCTCTCTGCCTTCATCCATGTCTACCTCTTCTGTTTCTTCTTTCTTAAACACGCTTTCACGATATTGCTTCCATCTATCAAGTATGTCATCGCTTTCTGTCACAGTCATTCCCGTTTCATCTTTAATAACGCCATGTCTAGGTTTGAACGACTGTGTCATAGACTTGATTTCCTCGAACGTACTGCGACTATCGTTCCTTCTCATACATAGTTCTATCTTTTCGCATTTCTTCTCAACATATTTCTTCTTGTCTTCCTTACACATTCGTTTAGTCATCTTGCACTTCTCTCTGTATTTCTCATGATAATTCTCACTCATTACTTTGTTCTTCTTTAACTCTTTCCTTTTGTCAATCATCTACAATGTGTCTTTGTTTATCCATGGTTGTTTTTGCCTCCTCTTTTTATTGAAATGTTTGTCAGCTGATTCCATAATAGTGTTCCTAATTCCTACTGTCATCTCCTCTGGTTCCTTCTCGTCAGCCACTGTCTGTAATACTCCGAAACGGTTCATAACCTCTACTCGATATTCTTCTTTGATATCACTAACGTCATATCTCACTATCTCTTTTCCTCTCTTCATCTTTCTTAATTTTATCGCAATCTTGGCGCTTAGCAATTCAATTCATAACAGCTATATGACAAAAACACTACAATCTTTAATGCGACATCCATACATTATTAAAGACGCGTTTATGTGGTAACAGGGTGTTTTGGCAAATTTATGTGTCTGCGGGCAAACAGTCACATGTGATCGTGTCACCTAGGCAACGGTTGACATCTAGTAGTTAGGTATCCAAAGACGGAACATAATATTATAAGTATTCTATATACAGTTGCAATTCTTACTATAGCCTACGGCTTTCTGTTCAGTCGGATTTGACCTCGTCAACGTGAAGCTCTTTGTTTCCTGCAAACCTGGTACCAGATACGTCGTCATTGAAGCTGAGACAAATATATAAGTAATGCTTTATGTTTATACAATTGTGGGTATATGTGTGTGTGTGTGTGCATGCGCTTGTGCATGCGTGCGCGTGCATGCGGTTGTTTGTGCGTGAGTGCGTGCACGCGTGTTTGTGCGTCCAGGACACAAACATGAACTACCACAATGCGTAATAATTATCGACCAAAATGTTGAAAACGAAACCTCTCTCGGTGAAATCTAGTTATGGGTCGTACCAAGCAAACAACGTATCCAAACAACAACATCGCAACAACATTCCCCGTTGAACTCAGAATAGTTATGGGGCACCCCAAATATGGGAGAATTGTCAATATCCAGGGATTCTTATTGACCTATCAACCGTTTCACCTGATCACAATTGAACACGCAAAACGAATGTTAACTGGAAATAATCACCGTGTTCAAATTGCTGTTCCAGGTACTGACAAAACATGCGTCCGTTATTTTCAGTGGGCCATTATCGATAACATTGAATAACATATATTAGATGCATAAAGAAAAAAACAAAACAATATATATATTTTCTCAAATGACGTGTTATCGGTTAAAATCCATACATACAACCGTGAGTCCATTAGCATGTAGAACCGGCCTATCATTACATTCTTCTTAAATGTCATATTCGTGCTGCTGAAGTGAACGTGTGGCTGCAACATGATAGCTGCTTTTAAATGAGACGAAAGAGAGGCAATATTGTTCGCAAAATGAACAACTGTGTTCCACAACCACCTTATCTTCCCTTCGATATCTGCTTCTTCTTCTTCAGAATATTGGGGTAGCCTCGACCACCGGGTAATGTCAACAGGTTTGTTATTTTGTTGGTGCGCACGCGTGACGCGATGCCGTCTTTTCGAAATATAATTAAAAACAATGTAAACGGTGAATAAAAATGTGGTTAAAATACTTCACTGTCCTTAAATATTATGTGGCGTGGACCATAGGATTAGTTTGCTGCCCATCCTTCCAGCTGCTGCTTGAAAGCGACCAGTGAAGTGGTATTCGGTGTGGCTGGTGGGATGGTGTTCCAGAGACGTGCAGCTAAGGGGGGGGGGGGGGATGAATGGAGGTATGTGTCATTCTTGGAGTATGGAATCGTGAGTTTGTAATTATGTCCTCTGGTTTTATGCAAGTGTCGCTGATGTATTTCAGTGGGAAGTGTGATGTCGACAAGGCCATTTGTGACTTTGTACATCATACAGACCTTGTCGATTTTTCTTCTGGTTTCAAGCTTTAGAAGCTCAAGTCTGACAACGAGATCAGAGGCGAATGTCATTATTCTAAAATTGTGAAAGATCCGCCGGAATGTTTCTCCTCTGGACCATCTTGATGTCAGACTTGAGGTTCATCTGGTGGGGGTCCCAGACTACCGAGGCATGTTCCAGTATTTGACGGGCTAGACTTTTGAAGCAATGTGACTGAACGATGGCTGGGCATCCTTTGAGGTTTCGATAGATGAAGACGCTTCAGTATTTTATTCGCCTTTGCTGTGGTGACCTTTATTTCTTTCCACCAGTGGAGATGTTAATTAATCTCGACGCCGAGGTACTTTACGCTGGCTTCTTGTTTGAGTGTCTGACCGTGTAGGGAGTAGTTGGACTTAATTGGTTTTCTTTTTTGTGACTGTCCTCACCTGGCATTTGTCTAAGTTGAATTGCATTTGCCATTTCTCTTCCCATAGCCCCAGATAGTCCAGGTCTTGTTGGAATCTCTTGCTATCATTGGTGTTTTTATGGGAGAGTACAGGATAGTATCATCTGCATAGAGTCTGATTGACGTACAAAGTGAGAATAAGGTGAAGACAATGCTGGATCGTCATATCCGTGTTGATGTTCAACGTGGGAACAAGGTTAAGACAACGTTGGATCGTTGTGCACATGTTGACGTACAACGTGGGAATAAGATGAATACAATGCTGAACCGTTGTGCCCATGTTGACGTACAGTGTGGGATCAAGGTGAAGACAAACGCTGGATCGTCGTGCCCATGTTGACGTACAACGTGGGAGCAAGGTGAAGACAACGTTGGATCGTTGTGCCCGTGTTGATGTACAACGTGAGTATAAGGTGAACGCAACGCTGGGTCGTCGTGCCCGTGTTGATATACAACGTGGGAACAAGAAGAAGACAGCGTTAGGTCTTCGTGCCCGTGTTGACGCATAACGTGGGAATAACGGGAAGACAGCGCTGGATCATCACGTTGCATACCAATAGTGATGGATAATTCAGAAACTCAAATACTTATTTGTTTGAAAATGCTTTCCCACTATACATCTTCGGCGGTCCCTTGCTTTGTTGACGACACATGCTCTTTCCTGTTCATGATTACGCCTAATCACACTTGCTTTGTTGCGCCTCTCAGCTTAGTTTCCTGAAAATATACACGCCATAAGAGTACGCAATTATGATATAATAACAGCTATGTGAGCGAGTGTAACCGATTATGATATATAACTTATATTTACGATATTCTTCCATGCCTGTATTATACTTTGGTTTGTGTAGTCGTGGTAAGCTCACAAGGAGTGTCATGACGAAATAAATTATAAATAAAGAAAATACGTATTCACGTCTGTAATATTTGAGAAAAGTTGATTATTTTATAATAAAATTTGATATTTGGATTTGATATTTGTCATCCAATTTATTGAAACTTTATATATATATATATATATATATATATGATTTGCTTAAATGTGCTTTGCGGTATACCAAGAACAAGTAGACACTGACTTGCGTATCCGTTATTCCAGAACCGTTACCTTTCTTCGTTTTGTTCGTCTGTAGCTTGCAATCGTCTATGGCATATTTCACGCATCTCAGGTAGTAGGTCGTGTGATATGTGCTCGAATAAACAGAGGTGTGTGTATTTAGCTATACACTGTAAATTGCTACATTCAGAGGCAGAAACTAGCAAATACACACATGGCGGCTGTAATATGTCAAAACACATCTACACACCAGTAGCACTTCAACACGCGTGTAACACGTCAACACATCTGTAAGAAGTCAACAAACCCCTAATACGCCAACACACACGAAACGCGTCAACACACCCGTAACACGTCAACACACCTGTGAAACGTCAACACACCTGTAACAGGTGAACAAGCGTGTAATACGTCAACACACCTGTAACAACTCAACATACCTGTAACACGTCAACACACCTGTAACAGGTGAACAAGCGTGTAATGCGTCAACACACCTGTAACACCTAAACATACATTTAACACGTCAACGCACCTGTAACAAGTCAGCATATGTGTAACACGTCAACACACAACAACGCACCTGTAGCGCTTCAACATATGTAACACATCATCACTTCTTGAACACATCAACGCAAACCTACCAAATCACCAATTATGTAATATGTCGACTCACCAATAACACATCAACACAAATGTAACATGTTAATAAACATCGCAGTTGACATGTATCCTGACTGAGTCAACTCACAAACCACAGTTGACCTGAAGGTGTCACCGAGGCAACTATTGACACTTACTGTTCTCTCGAACGAGACAGAAGTCGAGTGTTGTTATGGCACTGAGTGCACTCTCGAGGTCGGTGACTGCCCCCGGCTCGTGCTGTCTCTCCAGACGGTACTTGAGACCTGGCAACGAGAACACATCAACCTTATTGCGTGCTGTCTATATATAATTGAGACCTGGCAAAGAAAACACATCAACCTTACTGAGTGCTGTCTGTCTGTATCTCTCTCCAGACGGTACTTACTGGCAACGAGAACACATCTATCTTGCTGCATGTTGTCTGTCTCTCCAGACGGTACTGGAGATCTGGCAACGAGACCACATTATACCGTAACGAAGCTGAAATCAGAACATCTCTTATACGTCGTGCAAAGAGCCGACTTGGCTACAACTTACCAACTGTATATACAAATACAAGGACACGCCCGCACACCCGCGTATGTGCACACTCTTTCGCATGCATGTGCACACTCTTTCGTATGCATGTACACACACGCAGGCAGGCAGGCAGGCAGGCAGGCAGGCAGGCAGGCAGGCAGGCAGGCAGGCAGACGCACGCACGTACGCACGCACGCACGCACGCACGCACACACACAGATGACAGCTCAAGCCTCTACGAAACGGGATGCATGATGTGTTTTCCTGAATATGTTATGGCCGCGTTGCTAGGCAGGCTGTGGACAAAGTTTACTCTTGCGCAACTACATCGATCTCGTCACACAGGTTGGTGTCGCGGTAGAACAACACACGTTGCTGTATTCGTTACTGTTAATATTACTCAGCAGCTACTGCAACAGAGAACCGGGAAGCTTCGATCAGAATGTCAAATAAGATGATCCTGACGTTAATACAGATGGCGCTGATCAACGAGAGTAGTAATAGGGGTGATAAAAATCCTTATGCTTTAACATGGTGAACAATTTGAAAAGTGGTCGGATACCTTTGCAATAAAATAGACTATGCTTTAACATGGCCGTTCACCGGCGGAAAATCCGTTCAGTCAAATCTCGATAACCATTTTCGGCGGAACATTTGTGGAAACTTGTAAACGAGATCCAGTCGATTACAAGTTTTGGTGGAACCCCTATCTCTCCCATGTTAAAAATCCCTATCTTTAACCTGGCCGTCGAGTATGAGAAAGTCATTTACAAGTTTTGGTGGAACCCCTATCTTTCCCATGTTAAAAATCCCTATCTTTAACCCGGGCGCGTACCTGTGGAAAATCCCTATCCCTTAACATGGGGTTTCCACAAGGGGCGCGCCGGGGCGCGCCAACATACGCGGTACACCACCCCTATTACTACTAACGAGTCGTGAGGTGAGTATCTACAACATATCAGAATGTCATGTAGAACAGGTCTTATGCTACTAACTTCCTACTGATGGTGCTGACTATTGGTTGTGATGTGCGCATCTGTAGACATTCATCGTCTCCACCCGTGATACTTTGTGATGTGGTAAACACATCACGTTATCTGTTTCGTCCACTCGACGAGTCGTCTCCATCTAACGCGGTAGTCTGCTGTTCTAGCCGACTCTCGGGTGTTCAGCCTTACCCGAGTTCTCCATCAACACCCTTCTTGTCATGTCTCCCCATTTTCCCAGAGAGGTTGAGTTGGTGTTCGATTGAATAGGGATTAAGAGGTAATTTTATGATAAACAAACACACATTGTTGTGCCGTCTAATAGAATCAAGTGATCTTCTCGAGAAAAGTTAATACAACTGGAGGGGCCATTTCGTAAACACGAATGGGTATTCTCACAAATCTAAGAATCGTTATAAGATATATAAGTAGTCATTAACAAACTAACGAGCTGATTGACTCAACAAATCGAGGACATCTAAAAAATTAAAGTGTCTTTTCAAAAAGGTTAAGGGATAATTTCAAAAAATATTCATGATTATTAAAAGTAATTAGCTGATCGACAGAAAACATTAAGGGATCATCTTAAAATGGGAGCAATTTCTCAGCAAAGAGTATTTAAAATCCTTATACACTATATTTCGCTTAATTAATCCAAGGATTTGATTTCCCTTTGAAGCTGCAATTCCGCACTGCTCTGAAACCTTCATATCAGCATTAATGGTTAACCTTAAGTCATTTTCTTTTACAGTAGTACTTAGTACAGTACCCCCATTGTCTATCTCCATCACTTTTAATCCTTCTAAACACTTTTGTATCATCCGCAAATTTCAAAACCTTGCTTGTTATTTCATCATCCAAATTGTCGATAAATATTAAGAATAATATACGTGTAGGTCCTAGTATTCATCCCTGTGGTACCCCACTCAATACCGATTTCCAGTTTGAAGCCTCCCCATCAGCTACTATACGTTGTCTTCTGTCAATCAGCCATTTTTCTATCCAGTTTATTATACCATTTCCTATGCCATGGGCCTTTAGATTATGCAGTAATCTTTGTTGTGGCACTTTGTCGAAAGCTTTTTGAAAATCTAAGTAGACGATATCTACTGGTGATCCCTCATCTATCCATTTAGTGATGTCGTCCAAAACACATAACATATTTGTTAAGCATGACCTCGCTTTAAAAATCCCATGTTGAGATGGGTTTATCAAGTTATGTTTAACAAGAAAATCCACCATGTGATCTTTAATTTGTCTTTCTAATAATTTGCATATCACTGATGTTAAACTAACTGGTCTATAGTTCTTTGACTTGTTTCTCGAACCTTTTTTAAATAACGGTATAATATTTGCCTCTTTCCGTTCTAAAGGAACCACTCCCTCTTCTAATGACAAATTGAAAATGGTTGCAAGCGGTATGCTAATTTGTTCTACAATTTCCAATAGTAGTTTGGGCGGAATCCTATCCAGTCCAGGTGATTTATTATCCTTCATAGCCTTTATTTTCTTAGCTACTATTTCAGGGGCTACAATTAATTGTCCTAAATAGTCTGAATCTGCCCCCTTGAACTTAGCCACTGGTACTGGCGGTGAACTAATATCTTCCCTGGTAAACACTGAACTATAATACTCATTCAGGTCTTCTGCCATTAAGAATCCCTCCGATATTATATTTCCAGCACTATGTTCTAGAGGACCGACCTAATCTTGAACCTTCTGTTTGCTTCGAACATATACATAGAAAAACTCTTGCTGTCATGTTTTATATTACTAGCTAATTGTTGTTCATAGCTTCTCTTTGAATTTCGAATTTCAACTGTAGCTTGGTTAAGTGCTTCTTTATAACTGTTGCAATCTTCATCATTTCCAGTACATCTATATGAATTCCACATAATTTGTTCATACTAAATTTTTCTAATGGCTTCTTTCGATAAGTGTTTCTTTTTGGACCGTTTCTCTTATTTTTTAAGGGTACAAATTTATCGACTATGCACTTAATTTCACTCTTTAATATATTCCAGCATTCTGTTGCTTTCGTATATTTCAGTGTGTTATTCCAGTTTACCTTTGCTAAATATTTCCTCATGTCCTTATGCCTTCCTTTGTGGAAATTTCTCCTATACTGCTTTTTACTATTCCTTTCTGATTTTACTTTGATGGTAAAATGTATCTGGTTGTGATCACTATTCCCCAGTGGCTCACATATCTTGACATTATCAACTAATTCATTCTGTGAGGACAAAACTATGTCTAACACATTCTCACCCCTGGTTGGTTCTAGCATATGTTGAGAAAGAAAAGTATATTGAACTAAAACTAAAAACTTGTGGTCCTCACTCCCCTTACTCTGTAGAGATTTCCATTGTATATGCCCGTGGTTAAAATCCCCCATAATAATACTGTCCCATTTGCTTACTTCCCTTATAGCGTTTTGTATTTTTTAATTCTCTTCTATGCTTATGTTTGGACTTCGAGTGGAACCTCTTTTTTTCCTAAATTCTTTGCTTTGATAACGTCGATGCCGACTTGCCACTTTCTCTTCGTTGACATCTCCATTCTTGCCTTGGAATTATATATAAAGCTGTATAAATCCACAAAACATTTTCACTTGTTAACCGATCTGTATCAGTCGTATTCCTATATAGTGTCGCCATTCGCTACGAAATACACTTAATCATGTAACATTTACTGCATGTTTGAGCCTCTATCTATCTAGCACCATACTAGTCTGTTTATCGATTGGTACAGGTTATACATGCGTCATCGAATGTACACAAATATGGTGAATAGAAGAACTATGTTTGTCACGATGTCTATGTTTCAATTATCATTGTTTAAATGTCACACAGCTAGATCATTGCTCCACGTATTTACAATATTCAAATGCATTGATCTTCTCAACATTCTATGTTTCTTCTTCTACAACTTCTTCCTCTTTTATGTGTTGTGTCTGTCGCAGGCGTTGGCGACCATGGCCCTGCCAGCTGCTCGGTTGTTTGTATCAGGCGTTGGCGACCATGGCCCTGCCAGCTGCTCAGTTGTTTGTATCAGACGTTGGCGACCATGGCCCTGCCAGCTGCTCGGTTGTTTGTATCAGGCGTTGGCGACCATGGCCCTGCCAGCTGCTCAGTTGTTTGTATCAGACGTTGGCGACCATGGCCCTGCCAGCTGCTCGGTTGTTTGTATCAGGCGTTGGCGACCATGGCCCTGCCAGCTGCTCAGTTGTTTGTATCAGACGTTGGCGACCATGGCCCTGCCAGCTGCTCGGTTGTTTGTATCAGGCGTTGGCGACCATGGCCCTGCCAGCTGCTCAGTTGTTTGTATCAGACGTTGGCGACCATGGCCTTGCCAGCTGCTCGGTTGTTTGTATCAGGCGTTGGCGACCATGGCCCTGCCAGCTGCTCGGTTGTTTGTATCAGGCGTTGGCGACCATGGCCCTGCCAGCTGCTCGGTTGTTTGTATCAGGCGTTGGCGACCATGGCCCTGCCAGCTGCTCGGTTGTTTGTATCAGGCGTTGGCGACCATGGCCCTGCCAGCTGCTCGGTTGTTTGTATCAGGCGTTGGCGACCATGGCCCTGCCAGCTGCTCAGTTGTTTGTATCAGGCGTTGGCGACCATGGCCCTGCCAGCTGCTCGGTTGTTTGTATCAGGCGTTGGCGACCATGGCCCTGCCAGCTGCTCGGTTGTTTGTATCAGGCGTTGGCGACCATGGCCCTGCCAGCTGCTCGGTTGTTTGTATCAGGCGTTGGCGACCATGGCCCTGCCAGCTGCTCGGTTGTTTGTATCAGGCGTTGGCGACCATGGCCCTGCCAGCTGCTCGGGTGTTTGTATCAGGCGTTGGCGACCATGGCCCTGCCAGCTGCTCGGTTGTTTGTATCAGGCGTTGGCGACCATGGCCCTGCCAGCTGCTCGGTTGTTTGTATCAGGCGTTGGCGACCATGGCCCTGCCAGCTGCTCGGTTGTTTGTATCAGGCGTTGGCGACCATGGCCCTGCCAGCTGCTCGGTTGTTTGTATCAGGCGTTGGCGACCATGGCCCTGTCAGCTGCTCGGTTGTTTGTATCAGGCGTTGGCGACCATGGCCCTGCCAGCTGCTCCGTTGTTTGTATCAGGCGTTGGCGACCATGGCCCTGCCAGCTGCTCGGTTGTTTGTATCAGGCGTTGGCGACCATGGCCCTGCCAGCTGCTCGGTTGTTTGTATCAGGCGTTGGCGACCATGGCCCTGCCAGCTGCTCGGTTGTTTGTATCAGGCGTTGGCGACCATGGCCCTGCCAGCTGCTCGGTTGTTTGTATCAGGCGTTGGCGACCATGGCCCTGTCAGCTGCTCAGTTGTTTGTATCAGGCGTTGGCGACCATGGCCCTGCCAGCTGCTCGGTTGTTTGTATCAGGCGTTGGCGACCATGGCCCTGTCAGCTGCTCAGTTGTTTGTATCAGGCGTTGGCGACCATGGCCCTGTCAGCTGCTCAGTTGTTTGTATCTTGCAGAAGATCTGCTACGCCCTTTACGAACAATGTTTACAGACAATCTGTTATGTTTAATATCTGATGTCCTCTGCATCTTTTCCTCTCAAACTTCTCTGTTGTTACTTTTGCTTTCCTTGTATATGCTTGTGGTTTCTAAATTTCCTCATGATCTTTCTTCTTTAATTGTACATTATTAAGGATTGTCGTCATTACTTTTCTTTTCAGTCCATGGTACTCTCAGTATTCTTCGCAATAATCACATTCCAGTAGCTTCTACGGTGGTTGTGTTGATACTTAAATACCCAAATAAGATTTAACAAGATTTAACAAGATTGCCATCCAGAAAATTACTCTGGATGGCAGTTGGACAAGGAAGCCTTTTGGCTTATCGAGAGTCCAATACTTTTTATCTACATGTATCCCGCCTTTTTAAGGTGTGTGTCGATTTTATTTTTAAACATATTCACGCTACTAGCACCAACACAATCAGGAGATAATATGTTCCATTCATTTACAGTCCTTTGTGAGAATGAGAACTTTCTTATATCTAATCTACACTGCTCCTTTACTAATGTAGCTTCATGTCCTCTGGTCCTTCTATCTTTCTTAACTGAGAAAAAAATGTTTCTATCAATATTTTCATAACCATTCAATATTTTAAACACTTCTATGTGATCTCCTCTCAATCTCCTGGTCTCTAGTGTTGTTAAACCACATTCTTTTAGGCGTATTTCGTAACTAAGATCCCTCAGATTTGGTATCATTTTAGTCGCTCTCCTCTGTACTCTTTCTAGCATATCTATGTCCTTCTTGCGATATGGCCTCCATGCTTGTATACAATATTCTAAATGAGGCCTCACTATTGTTTTGTACAGCGGTACTATTAATTCTTTTTTCTTATACGCTATATTTCGCCTAATTAATCCAAGGATTTGATTTCCCTTTGAAGCTGCAATTCCGCACTGCTCTGAAACCTTCATATCAGCACTAATGGTTAACCCTAAGTCCTTTTCTTTTACAGTAGTACTTAGAACAGTACCCCCCATTTTATATTTTACCTCTTCATTCCCATGACCTGTGTGGAGGCATTTACATTTCCCAAAATTGAACAGCATTTGCCACTTTTCAGACCATTTGATCAACTTATCAAGATCATCTTGTAAATGCTGTCTGTCTCCATCACTTTTAATTCTTCTAAACACTTTTGTATCATCCGCAAATTTTAACACCTTGCTTGTTATATCATCGTCCAAATCGTTGATATATATTAAGAATAATATAGGTCCTAGTACTGATCCCTGTGGTACCCCACTCAATACCGATTTCCAGTTTGAAGCCTCCCCATCAACTACTACACGTTGTCTTCTGTCATTCAGCCATTTTTCTATCCAGTTTATTATACCATTTCCTATGCCATGGGCCTTTAGCTTAAGGAGTAATCTTTGATGTGGTACTTTGTCGAAAGCTTTTTGAAAATCTAAATAGATGATATCTACTGGTGATCCCTCATCTACCCACCTAGTGATGTCTTCCAAAAAACATAACATATTTGTTAAACATGACCTCGCTTTTAAAAACCCATGTTGAGATGGGTTTATCAAGTTATGTTTAACAAGAAAATCCACCATGTGATCTTTAATTATTCTTTCTAATAATTTGCAAATCACTGATGTTAAACTCACTGGTCTATAGTTATCTGACTTGTTTCTCGAACCTTTTTTAAATAACGGTATAATGTTTGCCTCTTTCCATTCTAAAGGAACCACTCCCTCTTCTAATGACAAATTGAAAACTGTTGCAAGCGGTGCGCTAATTTGTTCTACAATTTCCAATAGTAGTTTGGGCGGAATCCCGTCCACTCCAGGTGATTTATTATCCTTCATAGCCCTTATTTTATTAGCTACCATTTCCGAGGTTACAACTAACTGTCCTAAATAGTCTGAATCTGCCCCCTTGAACTTAGCCTCTGGTACTGGCAGTGAACTAATATCTTCCCTGGTAAACACTGAACTAAAATATTCATTCAGGTCTTCTGCCATTAAGAATCCCTCTGATATTGTATTTCCAGCACTATCTTCTAGAGGACCGACCTTATCCTGAACTTTCTGTTTGCTTCGAATATACGCATACAAACTCTTACTGTCATGTTTTATATTACTAGCTAATTTTGTTTCATAGCTTCTCTTTGAATTTCTAATTTCAGCTGTAGCTTGATTAAGTGCTTCTTTATAAATGTTGTAGTCTTCATCATTTCCAGTACATCTATATGACTTCCACATCATTTGTTTATACTTAATTTTTCTAATGGCTTCTTTCGATAAGTGTTTCTTTTTAGACCGTTTCCCTTGTTTTTTGAAAGGTACAAATTTATCGACTATGCACTTAATTTCACTATTTAAGATATTCCAGCATTCGGTTGCTGTCTTATTCTTCAGTGTGTTATTCCAGTCTATCTTTGCTAAATATTTCCTCATGTCCTTATACCTTCCTTTGTGGAAATTTCTCCTATACTGCTTTTTACTATTCCTTTCTGATTTTACTTTGATGGTAAAATGTATCTGGTTGTGATCACTACTCCCCAGTGGCTCACATATCTTGACATTGTCAACTAATTCTTTCTGTGAAGACAAAACTAGGTCTAACACATTCTCTCCCCTGGTTGGTTCTAGCACATGTTGAGAAAGGAAACTATCTTGTACTAAAACTAAAAACTTGTGGTCCTCACTCCCCATACTCTGTAGAGATTTCCATTGTATATGTCCATGGTTAAAGTCCCCCATAATAATACAGTTCCGTTTGCTTACTTCCCTTATAGCGTTTTGTATTTTTTCATTCTCTTCTATGCTTATGTTTGGACTTCGATAAAATAACCCAACTGTTAACGTTGAGTTTCCTCTAACTATGTTACACCAAACAGCTTCTTCGCAATCTGCTTCTCTTTCTAATTTTATTTCATAAGCCTGGATAGATTCTTTAATATATAAAATAACTCCACCTCCCTTTCTTCCTATTCTATCTTTCCTAAACATTACATATCCTGTTAGTCCCAATTCGGCATCTGATATATCAGTGGTGGCCCACGATTCGGTTATACCTATTATGTGAGGGTCAATATCTTCTACCATAATGTTTAGTTCACTTCTTTTGTTTACTATGCTCCTTGCATTTAAACAAATGCATTTATATCCTGATTCAGAACAGTTTTCCAGGCTGTTCTTTGCCGATTTATTTCTGCTGTCTTTATCTATGCCTCCAGATTCAGGCTTCTCTGTGAATCCCCCCTGCGAATCTAGTTTAAATAGATGCAGCCTGTCCCACTGTCAACTGAGAAAACTGCTGCCCCCTTTCCACTTAGATGTAGGCCATCTCTCATGTACATATCTTCCCTCCCAACAAAGTATCCCCATAAATCTACGAATCCCACCCCCTCTTCTTTACACATCTGCTCAAATAGTGCGTTGATCGCCATCCTCTTGCAGTTTCTATATGTCGGCCCCCTTCCTCCCATTACTGGCAAAATTCCTGAGAGGATAATCTGTTCTACTCTTGTCTTCTTTAACTTCTTCACTAACTGTCTGTACTTCTGAACTATCCCAGTTGTTCCCTCCCTCTCTGCTTTATTTGTCCCTACATGTACTAGTATAGACCCTCCCTTGCCATGCCCCAGTACCTTCTCTACCCTTTCAGTTACATGTTGTATCCTAGCCCCCGGTAGACAAACAACGACGTCCTCCCCCTCGCTTAGAGTCTTATCTGTCTTTCTCATAATCGAATCGCCCATAAACACCCTCTCTTTCCTCATTGCCCCCTCAATCACTGCCTCAGTGTAGCTCTTTCTACGGTTTGCATCTGTCTGATTGTAATCTTGTTCCCCTGTCTTCTGCTCTCCCGTCACAATCTCGTCCGTTCCATTCTTTCCTGACGCTGTTTCTCTTGTCACCTTTCTTCCTGTCATCGTCCCTCCCGACTTCTCTTCTGTCACATGTACTCTCACTTCCTTTCTTCCCGTCATCTTTCCTCCCATTGCATTTCCTTCTCTCCTCTCCCGTCTCTTTTTCCCTCCTACCTCTTTCTCTACGGTCACTTTCTCTCCTGCCACCTTCACACCTGTCACATTTCCTGCCGTCGATCCTCCACTTTCTTCCCCTCCGATCACCTTCCCTCCTCTCAGTCTCCTTTCCTCGGTCTTGTTGCCACTACTCTGCTCCTTCAGTTTCACAGTATTCCCAACTTTATCCCTGTCATCTCTCTCCATTCCGTCTGTCTCCTTGCTGATTCTCATCTCCATCCCCTTCACAATATCTACCAACCTAGCTACCTCTTTCTCCAGACATTTCACCTTCCAACACCCCACGCACTGAAAGGTGAATCCCCCTTCCTTGGTTTCTGTCCATGACTTCGTACAGCCGGATAAGGCAAAATCTACCCAACTGTGGCAGTCGTCGCACACCAAGTGTCTCCTTGCCTTGACTTGCCGCTTGCAAGGCCCCATATCAGAATTTATTTAATAATAATAATCTAATTAGCTATTTAAAATAGTTTTGTCAACTGTGTTTACACCATTCACTGTCTATGTATAAATAACGTTATCATCGTAATACACGTCTTCTCATTTCAAATGATTACTTGTGTTTGTGTTTGTGTTGTGGAACGTTGTTTTACCCTGAGCAATTCGGTTCTTGATATCATCGTTGCGTCGACAATCGTGTTATTGCTACTCCAAACTTCCTATAGATTATCACAACATAATTTTATACCAATATCGAAAGGTACGGAAAAAGGTCTAAACATGTAATTAAATTAGCTAACAATTGTCTATAAACCTTTTTCAGTCATCCGTGATTATACCTAATCCGAAGGCTTTTTACATTGGTAGTGGTTTGCACATTTTTTGGTTTTTATGTCGCACATTTTCCACAGTCCTATGCCATTTCGTGTTTTGTTGTTTCTTTGCTAATGTTGATGCAATGTCATTAGTCATGCCGTGAATGCATATCTCTACTGTGTCAGCTGTAAAATGTAGTTATGTTTGCAGTTTGGAGTTGACAATAATATTTCTTAGATGTTTCTATAGATGCACGAAATAAAACGACCAATGTGGTGGGAAGTATATCACCTACCGCATATGTATTCACATTGAATGCTTATTCATCGTTATCTTACTAGACGTGATTTCACTACATTTTATTTATGTCCGAGTAACCAATAACGGTGTTGAATGATCAAGCGTTGCTATATTATTAGAATAGTTTACATAACTTCACGATATTTTTGTTTCTGCGAGGAAGTAATGTATGTGTTGACCGAATTAAATGAGGAGGCGCTGCTTTGTTATTACAAATTTCCACCACAACATTTTACTTATGTGTGAGTTATTAATTGATTTGTTAACCACGTGGATATAATCAATGTTGCTATCTTACCAGATGTGACTTCATTGTGTATTCTTTATATGCGTGTTTCTAATGGATATGTATTCAGACTTGTTTCTTGCTATAAGTATCATTATAGTACCTGAGTTACACGGCATTGTCCGGGGAAAGAAGGCAGTCATATGTACCAGACACCCCAAACACATCCCAAACTATTCTAGCCTACCCGCATTAATAGATGGTAACTGGTCACTGGTCACTGGTCACTGGTCACTGGTCACTGGCCTAGTTGTTAGGACAACCGTTTGCTAGAAATCTCAATCGTTCACCCGTCTAACTGACGTAACTAGCAACATATGTTGAGTTGATGTCCAGTATAACTGTTGACACTCACTTTTTTATAATACACTAACTTAACGGGTGATTATTTCAACGCTAAATGACAACACGACACATAGCTTCGTCTGTAGGAAATATATGAAATGCGAAAAAGGGTGCTACTTGTAAGCTTGCGGTCGTGACCAACGACAGGTAGATATGTTTGTAGATGGCATAATTATCGTTATGATGATATAGAAAACATTAAATGCCGCGGCTGTAACTCCACGTACAGCCTTTTGAAATATTGCGCCCCCCAAATTGTCGAACTCCCCGGACGAATTTCGAAAATGTCTACATCTACGAACCAGATAGCATGCAAAATTTCAGCACGATACATGCAAAACTGACGGAGATGTGGGGGCACAAACAAACAGAGAACGAACTGTTTTATAATATAGATGTTACTTTACTATATTTGTTGTACCTGAGAGAGGTTAATGGAAACCAAAATATAGCTAATAATTAAACTGTTTGTGTAATGTTAATCAGCATGAAAACACAATTCTTATTTGTTTAGTTATTTAACGTGTAGACATGGCGTATGTGTTGGATTAGTTGTAGCGTATGCTGCATATGCAAGTTAAGTATTCTGTCCTTGAAAGCAGGAAAGAGAGATATGACATTATGGCGAAGCTATTGTTCCCGGTATTCGTATTATATTATTTTCAAACTATATATTATATCACACCAACAGCAGTTGGTTTTGAACATGACGTTACTTAGATTTTCTTGAAATGGGCGTCAGCTTTTATGTACGCAATTAGAATTACTACCACAAATATCCATCTCTAGACGGGATGATTTGGTAGTTGATAATCGTAATAGCAATACTTGCATAACGCTACAAAACAGTTTGCATCGTTTCATAAATACCATAGCGCGCTCGCAGATATTCGTTGTTTCTTCAAAATAATTAAGTTCGGAGATAATGTGAAGTTCACGTCTATCGATAAACCTATATATCAGTGAGAGTGTAATATTGTGAAATAATAATCGTGTTGCTTTGCTGTTAGCATGAGGCTAGACGTAAGCATATTTTGTATTTTCAGTTGCTTTGCTAAGTCCATGACGCATGGGCTGTTTTCCCGAAATACATGCCATGCGCGCGCGCGATGCCTGCGAATGCTAACTTACGCTTTACGCGCATATCACGCTTGCGTATTACGTATTATGTTCCGAAAAATTGATTTACTCCCATAAATGGTGAGATTCTTGTCATTTATTCGGTACTCAAAATATATATAGGTCTCACGTCCAACAGTCGTAGATTAATCCCTGAAAGTTTCTCGTCTGTGGTTCAAGCCGTCTAAGAGCAAAATGTTAACATGCGCGCATGCAAACATAGGGCCTATATATATATATATATACATGCATGCATACATAGGGCCTACATATATCCTTGCATACATACATAGGGCCTACATATAAACATGCATGCATAAATAGGGCCTACATTTATGCATGCATGCATACATAGGGCCTACATATGTACATGGATGCATACATAGTGCCTACATATATACATGCATGTATACATAAGCTGGATAATAATAAAATGGTAACAATATTTTTAACGCATTTTCTACTTTTATGATATCACGTTTATGTAAATACCTTGGTATCTCACTGAATACATGATTCTTAATTATGTTGGACACGTTTCTCGATGTTTAAACATATGCATAACGAGATTAATGCTGTTCTGGAGAGGACATTTAAATTAGCATACATACACTGACACCACACACACGCACGCACACACATACACACGCACACACGCACCGCACGCACACACGCACACACGCACACACGCACACACGCACACATACGCACACACACGCACACACGCACACACGCACACACGCACACACACACACACCAGACCAGAATGAACCAAGTTTCCAAATAAAGCCGTCGCCATTCAGCATCATCACCGATAACGACAACTTTCTGCATTTCACGTTCACTAGATAGTTTTGCGGCGCAGACGTTGGGCCTATCGAAGATGCCAACACTGTGTTTGTCGGTATGCTGGCCTAGCTACAGACCGCCTTCTGTTGTAGTTTTTCCAATGTCGCTGCTTGTTACAAGTTCGTCCACCGCAATCACACGGAAATTGTAAAGCTGTCTTGCAGGAGAATCTCCAAGTCTGCAAAGTTACAAGGGTTTCAAAGATGAACGAGTCACCGTGAAAGTCAACCTCATATGTTTATGAGCGATAAAAGGGTGATTGTCAACATCGCTTGAAACAGCGCAGAAAGAGTTGGTATTTTTCGGCTGCATTTGATTGTGTTTTGCGACTTACAATCTATCTCCGTTCTCAATACATTAGTGTTTATATTATTTTTAATAGTGTGGTTTATTTATTCTTCGTATGTGATTCAGTTTAGCACAATGCATATACATAACATAAAGGAGCTTTCCAACATAACTGCTCACTATCTGAATACAGTGGATGAAACCAACAGCATAACATGTTCACACGCAGAGCAAGCGGGAGGAAATGTGCCATTTGTACAAGCATTACTAGAAACGAATCGGGGGAGGTGAAACTTCTGATCTTCCGTAAGAGAACCTACACAGTCCCATATCTAAATTTCTCCTGGCATAATCCATTACTCTAGAAGACCGGAGTGATCCGTACGACATATGTGAAACACTTGTCACAGAGGAGGAAAATAAACAAAAAGAAAGAGAACACATCAAGGAAGCCCTTACGGGATACGGGTATGCACAGTGGATCATATCAACGGTATATAGACGGATGAAACAAAACAATTACGCCAACATCAGAAAGAAGGGCGAATGCATGGGGGTACTACGGTGGTATCCGAAACCACATCACGGATCATGAAGAAATACAAGGTGAACACAGCAAGGAAACCCCACAGCACCACCAAGAAGTCACAGGTAAGACCAAAAGACAAAGTGGAACCACACAAGATGTGCAAAGGTGTGTACGCTATATCATGTAAGAACTGCACTGCCACATACATCGGGGAAACGAAAGGCACACTTGGAACCCGCATCAGAGAACACAGAGGAGACGTAGAGAAAGCACCAACAAACAAACCCTACACCAGAATCAACAAAAAACATCGGAAAAGGAGATGCGCAAATCAGCCAACACAGACCACATGACACGGCAAAATCACATAGTAGACTTGGGGGGGGGCACATTTGTGGACGGGGGGTCGAGCTGGAGGTCAAGAGGCATCAAAGAAGCGATATGGATTAGACAAATCAAGGACAGCTTTAACCGAGATGACGGCGGGTAACGACCCTCACACACCTATGACGATCTCTTGAATAGCCACAGCGCAGCCGTGGGGGGCACACACCGGAGTGACTACGTCTGCGCTGAAGGACTACCGTGTCGCCATCTAGCGGTAGTCGTCTGGGAAAGAAAGCTGAAAGCTGCCGAAACGTCACGGAGAAAAAGGTAAACTGACTGTGAAATAAGTAAAATTATTACTCATTTGAACCGCCCAGTCTGTTGAACCTCTTCACTCGTGCTTAACTTTATTAAACACATATCACGCAGTGTAACACATAAACTCAACGCAACTCGGTCCAACTTAAAATAATCAACCAATCGTTGCCCTTTTATATCAACTTTCGACTACTCTAAGGCCTGGCGGGCACAAAATATAAGAAGATTTTATCAAAATGAAACTATCCCATTATGATGCCTTTATCCTCTCCGTGTTCCTTTCAAAGCTACTCCCCTTACTTTTTCCTCCTGTCCCACCGTACATGCGTTGTTATCTTCCACTATTTCAATTGTCCTTTGCCCTATCGTATTTGCCACCCCTCTTTCCTTCTTTCCGTCACAGTGTACGTAAACTATACATTCCCCACATATTATAACACAGTAAACACATATTCTATGGCTACAGTTGATAACATAACTAATTCAATTGTAATTCACTGTGAACAAACAAAATATAATGCTTGCCACCATCGAGTGTATTCTACTTCGTGCATCTATAGAAACACGTAAGACATTGTCAACTCTAAACTGCAAACAAGACCACATTTTGAAAATCGCAGTAACAAAACGAATACAGCTTACGACAAATCAACGCATCCTCGCGCGCCAGGGGTCGCTGCTGCTGATTACGTCAGTGCCAGCCAGCAGTACCCCCTGGCTGATCGCTTTGCGAAACTCTGAATTCAAGTTCAGCCTATGACATCGCTCACTATATCAGTAGATGTAAGCAGGTCACGTGGTCATAATAAAACTAATTACAACCAACCGTGGCTTGTGTTACATGCAATGTTTAGGAAGTAGAAGCAATTATTCGAATATACAATACCGCTCAGCTGCTATTGCTAATGGACGAACGGGTCATTATATATTGGGATTCCCAGAAGTCGTTTATCCGTCTTCAAATCGGGACGGGTATTTGCGCTGTTCTCACGGGTGACGCAGTCGCGACTGGCGAAGTCAATTACTAGTTTGACTCAGCGTAGAGGATCAGACAGGACTAGTTTTGCCTGGCAAACAGCCCTGGCTTGCGAGGATGTGTCAACGGCCTGGTTTAGTGTTTCTCACCGATTTTTCCACTAGTGGCCATGAGAAAGCACTAAGTGTGCCGCTATACTTTCATAAACACAGTCATCATATATGTGTCAGATTTGCAGGGAGAATATATCAAACTATGCCATGGTTCCGTGCAATATAGGCGACAGTTTGCTTTCTTTCTTTCTTCTTTTCTTTTATTTCTTAATGCATGCCAACTCTCTGGTAAAATAGAGGAGTAACCCGGATTTTTCGTGTATCTCATGGTCTCCCGGAATACACACGAATCCCCCGATTTTCTCTGAAAATCTCCACCAGCACATCTCCCCCGTACCCCGTCTCGTGGACAGCGCGACACCACGGGTGACGATGAGACGTGCTGAACCGCTGAATTTCCGGCGAAAAATCTCCGCTCCCCTCGTCTTTCGACGTCAAGATCCGAGACAACGTAACTAGACAACGCGACACGAGAAGCGTGCTGAACCGCTGATGAAACTCCCACAGTGTTATCTCTGGTACCGCTTTCGGGTCGGTGTGAATTATGGCACTCTGTTCACTATCGTGTAGCTCGATGTGTCGGTTCCTCTATTCGTCCCATGATCATATCTTGGTGTTGTATTTCTCTACCCTGCTTGTCTAGAAGTGTATTCAGTCTGTCTCGGTCTAGTGCCTGTGTTCTTCTGGCTTTCTTCAGGCTCTTTGATGCCATAATGGTTTCTCGTATAATCACTTGTTTGTACTTCCTGATATCCTCCTTCGCTTTCTTTTTGATGGTCTTGCATATTTCTGCATACTCGATTTGTTTTTACGGTTGCCGTTATCCACCATTTCTCGTCCTTTCTCATCAGGAACAGGACATGCAGCAAATTTCGCTCAATAAAATATCTGCGAGAGTGTGTGACAGGCGGCGCTACTGATTGTTTGGCTTCATCGTTTAAGCTAAATTTCAGATAGGTGGAGCCACTTGTTTCGATGTTATGTACAGTTCGCACAACTGCCGTGGTTCACGGGGGGGGGGGGGGGGGGGGGGCGCTGAGCAAGGCGAGCGTGACGAGTTGACACTGCTTGACGCTGCAGTCGCAGTCGAAATCGCAAGTTCCAGGAATGTTTTCGCAGAACGACGGATTGTTGCCATAGGGAACGAGAACTGACCGGTCATCCTCCGTGTATACCATCGTCGCCGGGAAGTCGAGACACTCACCGCCTAACACCGCCGTCACGATCAAATTGTTGTAGACACTCGGCAGCTCGATCGTAAGAAGGAAAGGCGTGTCGGATTCTGGTGTTGTCACTCGTTGACAGGTGGTGTTGTTCAAGTCGATGACACCAGAAACGTTGTAGTCATTGCGATATCCGCTCATTAGAATGGTACTTGCGTCGAACTCTGGATAACAAATAATCGCATGTGTTCATAGTGCATTATTAGAATACAGTGGAATCGAAATATTAAGATCACCTTCGGGACTCGACAAAAGTGACCTCAATGGTAAGGTGATCGTATTAACGAGACTAATTTCCTACAGCTTACTGTTTCAAAATCTATTGGGGACTATCCTTAATTACGACATGACTGTTTTACCGAGTTGACCTTAAAGCGAGGTGCTTGTGTGCGTTATTTGAAGAACGTGTGCGTAAGTTTTGTTAATTACTTTCGCATAGTGCATTCGTTTAAGATTAAGTCAATACTGTGGAGATCAACACAGTAAATGGCTATAATTTATGTATCGAAATAAAAGTCAAATTTGAATGGTGCCCGTGAGTGCAATTTAGTTCAGCCCATAATACCAGCACATGCAACGAAAACAATTGGCGATCATTATATTAAGTTAAGAAAACGAATACATGATGTGAGTGTTTATTAACACTTTTTTTAACTGATCACGGAATAAAACAGCGACTAAGATATGCTAAACTCGATTGGACATTTGACTGGCTGCCAGTGTAATTCTTTTAGAATCGGAGTTATGTGGTCACGGTGAGGTGTGAAACATAATGATTTTGGCTGCCATGTTTTTGATTCGCTGGAGTTTGTAAATGTGGTCACGTGGTAGGGGAAGTTTACCGATATTGGATCTGTACCTAAATTGGACCACCGTCCGTTCTGAGTCCTATATACAGTGTATAGTAATTAGATCGTAGTGACGCCCGACGGATGCGTCACACAACATACCATCTATATGCAGACCGAAATTTGACGGCCAGCGCGGAGACGGGCAAAAGGTGATAGAAAATTCTGGTTACAGAGTAGATTGTGCACGATTACAATAGATTGTCACAGAGGGTCTATATAACGGCGTGAGAGGCATGAAGACGAAGAAACTGTACAGTCTCCGAGAATCACATCGAGGAAGTTAATTATGCTTTCGATCGATATTGGATCAGTCCGAGTGCCCTATGTTGGATCACTGGTCCAACACAAGGCACCCGTGGTCCACTATACGTACCATCCCAACACACATGAGATATGGAAATGTGTTATGATTTTGAAGTTTCTGCATGTGTACAGTAGACTACTATATATGGCTCGGGGCCTTGTTGAGTGAGAGGGACTGCTGCTGCTGCTGCTGCTGCTGCTCCTGCTGCTGCTGCTGCTCCTGCTGCTGCTGCTGCTGCTGATGCTGCTGTTGCTGCTGCTGATGATGATGATGAATACAGCTTAGGTATACGTTGGCGTTATTGTTTTTGTCCACAGACGTATGCTTAACGTAGGATCTCTGAATGAGACTCAGTTAGATGGCTTAGGAAAATGTAATGTTATATTTTCTGATTTGACAATTAGGAGATTAATGCAGTATGCTCTACAATAATGATAAGGCCAACCAACCCGTGTGCAACCAACCCCGGCCTCCCCTTCTTTACCAAAACGTGTGGTTAATGCTTCGTAGCAACTAACATATTAGGGAGTCAACATGTCATGTGCGACACCTTACGACAAGGTCATCGACTGCAGTTATGGGGAGCGATACTGTGTCGTCAGAGTTCAGTTAGTATATTGTAATGGATTGTATTGCAATGGCGGGGTTGAGAGAAGTGGTTAGTGTAAAAGAAAATGTTAAGAAGAAGCTGGTGAGGAATCGACTAAAGTTGTAGGACTTGTGGATAGAACGACTAGCAAAGAACTTAGATGCCCGGAGACTGGAACGTAAAATGATTCGAGGACGACCTAGAATGCATTGTGAGGACTATGTAAAGGTAATTTTTGAAGGATTGAGAGAGGAGTGGATAATGACAGCGAAAGATGGAGTGGGAATGGAGACGGTTGGTGGAGAGAGCAGTGCAAGATCAGTGGGGGAAAAGAAACCAGAAGAAATCGATGATTGGAATTGACGCCAGCCTCAACCCTGACAGAGAGCGAAAGAAGAGAAGAACAACAGCAACATTCACACGGAATACAACTGGCCGTGTCAACCTACCGTCAAACACCTCAACCTCGGCAAGGTGGAAGTAGTTAATCACATGTGCCGCTACGAACAAGTTGCGCCCCCTAGCGTACATCGGTGCAGCGCAAGTGAGATTGACCGAAGTTGCAGGTTCCGTGAGTTGATCACCTGCTCTGCATCATTTGGTTCCTAGTCCACGGTGCGTCGCGCACAGTTGGAACTGAGACTTCAGCGGGTCAACATCCTTAGTCGGGCGTTGGTCCGTCAAGCCAATTGTGAAGTTGAGTAATCGAAATTCTGAATTGTAACGCAATTCACAAGAATAAAATACTCTTTATATTATTTAATTTGTCAAAATAAAAAATCCACACAACTGCCCTACAGTAGCTGGAACGATAATATATACGGTTGGAAGTTATTAACAAAGTGCTATGGTTAGAATATTTGTTGATGAAAACATTTTGCTCATTTGTTTATGTTACAATATTATACTTTGATGTATAGTAAAGAGTCTGGCTTGTTTTATTGTGTTCTTTATGTATTTATTTGCAAAAAATTGAACATCACATTTTAATGTGATTTGATATTGTCGGCCACCTTTATCAGTCAATTTCTCAGTTTCATACATGTTTCACCAAAAACGCCAAAACTCGAATTTCGGAAAAGATTGTGCGATAAAATGTTGTGCATGCCTTGCCCTCATTGTTGTCCTCAAATTAATGCGCGGTTTCTAAAAAGTATTATTTTATGAAATATTCACTTTGTCATACATATTTGGCCTGATACGTCATGCGTATGCAGCATGCGGCAAACAATGACTATAGAGCCCTGCAAAAATTAATACCAATGGTTCCATATGTGTCATGAGGCTGTGCCAATTGAATCGCTCCACGTAGCGATTCGAATCGTATCCGCACAGGAATCGGGTAGGAAATTATTCCCAGAGATAGCATCACTACAGAGGTATTCCGTACGCGTTTCCGTACACGTGGAATCCTGTATTTGTGAATCCTTACCGATAATTTTGTTGCTAACTTACCGCAATCCTTGCGATTGGCGACGCGCACTCCAGTGACCCGAGCACCCCTTTCTCCGAGGTCAACGACCCACCAGGAGTTAGTTCCTTTTTGTGTGTGAAAGTATGTGTTCTCGTTCCTGTCGTTGCCGTGCCGAGAGATCTCTGTTCCGAGGAATGACTGCATGAACGCCGGCTTATTCAGAGCAATGTTCGATTTCTCTACAAAATACCACAGTCCACCAATCCGTTCGTCCAGTTGTCATGTTGTAACGTTTATTCATGATTCAGGGCCCCAAACGCTAGTGACATGTGCAACATATCTAGTCTTGTAAAATACATCCTTTTTGCAGATGATACTAATACATATTATGCAAATAGCAATATGAATAGACTAAATGAAACAGTATGTGATGTGCTGAACAAAATATCTACATGGTTTGCAGTCAATATACTTAACTCTATACACATATTTAAAACCAATTATATGTTATTTGGAAATCATATACTCAAAAAGGATTTTAATATAAAAATAAGAAATGTTAATATCGAAAGAGTAAAGGTTACAACTTGTTTGGGTGTGTTTATTTATTATCTACTAAATTGACAATTTAATTTAATTAACTTTTTGATACGAATAGTAGGTGTATTTTATATAGTCTCTCTTTTTTCTGTATTTAAATTACATAAATTATGGGAAACACATACCCGACAGATATTAATTGTATTTTCTTATTATAAAAAAGTAATCCGCATTATTTATGGTGTAAGTCGGTTGGATCATACAAACTCCTTTTTTATATATTATTACATTCTAAACGTTCTAAATGCCAGATGTCGAGGAATTGAAAACGTTAGTATTTATGTACAAAGTTTACTTTAGCTGTTTGCCATCAAATATTCAGTGTTTGTTTACTAGACGGGAAACACCATACTCAATGCGAGCTCATCAACCAATATAATTCTGCAATTGTGGTAACTGTCATATATGTGTTAACATGTGTAATTATCATACACCTTAAATATATTGAACATGAATATCTTCCCTTACGTGATATCAATTGTGGTAACTATCATATATGTGTTAACATGTGTAATTATCATATACCTTAAATATATTGAACATGAATATCTTCCCTAATGTGATATCAATTATGATTGCTAGAGTAGAGGAATAGCACATTCAATAAACGTCACTCTAAGATATCAATATGCATGTCAGGGTTAAACTTACATACAAGTCAATAACTTCCTGTTTACCCCCTTGAAATATTGTACAGTGTACATTCTCACTTGTATTATACTTAAACTTGTCTGTCTTGTACATACATTGCTGTTGCCAATGTTTTTAATAAACGTATATTCATTCAAGCATTCAAGTGTTTCAACGTAATTTGATGCAGGTCAATTTCGTTCTTCCTTTCTTGCGTATTTCTTTCTAATGAGACAATACAAGCTATTGCGCGAGTCGTTTGTAGATAACACTTACGACCTGTACGACAATATCATTACTTATTTCTCCAGTCTGCATATTTCTTTTGGGCAAACATTTTCACTGTAATTAGGAGTTCCTCCTCTTCATTATGACTGAGGAACAAACTGTATTTAATAATACAATACAATTAAATCTACACAGACACATTATTACTATCATTTGATAAGTTAGGACCGACACTCATAAAAATAATTAAAACTCATTTGTTGTTTACGTAATATAGTATTCCATATCGCACATGTCCCTTTGTTTTTATTTTATTTTCTGACAACATCATACTGTGCTATATTGTTTCCGTCAATCTTCAGTTAGAAGTAATGTTAATATAGTATACAATTGATCTCTCTCTCTCTCTCTCTCTCTCTCTCTCTCTCTCTCTCTCTCTCTCTCTCTCTCTCTCTCTCTCTCTCTTCTCTCTCTCTCTCTCTCTCTCTTCTCTCTCTCTCTCTCTCTCTCTCTCTCTCTCTCTCTCTCTCTCTCTCTCTCTCTCTCTCTCTCTCTCTCTCTCTCTCTCTCTCTCTCTCTCTCTCTCTCTCTCTCTCTCACTCTCTCTACATCTCTCTGACAGTCATAGAACACTGGTTGACTCACTACAGTCACAGCAGACGCTGTGACAATGAATAATTTAGTTAAGTAAATATATACGCGTGATCTATTGTCTGTGTTCGAAACGTAACAGTTTGCTCTCTCTTCAAACACACACACAAACAAACAAACATCAAACTATTTATTTTTCATTGAACATTTACATGTTTTTTAATGAAATGATACCTTTACCCTTGGAGAAGACCCATTTATTTAAAGAGAAGGTCTCATAATGTTTTCGGATGATCCCTGAACCCGATGAGCTAATTCTTTTCAATCAACACTTGTATTTTGGAAATGATCCCTTAACTTGTTTGAGAATACCCTTTTACTTATTAAATTACCCTTTAGTATTTTAACATGATCGTTTTAATTAATGGAAACGAAACGTTTTTTCTTTTTAATTAAGGATTACAGTTATGAAATTACCCTTTTTTAATACTCTTTGGTGATAAATTGCTACATGTGGTTTTAAGATGATCCCTTAATGTTTTCTGTCGATCAGCTAATTATTTTTAATAATTATGAATATTTTTGAAATTATCCCTTAATTTTTTTGAAAAGACACTTTAATTTTTTAGATGTCCTCAATTTGTTGAGTCAATCAGCTCGTTAGTTTGTTAATGACTACTTATATATCTTTTAACGATTCTTAGATTTGTGAGAATACTCATTCGTTTTTACGAAATGACCCCTTCAGTTGTATTAACTTTTCTCGAGAAGATCACTTGATTGTATTAGACGACACCACAAGGTTTTGATATGATCAGCTAGTTTATCATAAAATTACCTCTTAATCCCTGTTCAATCGAACACCAACTCGACCTCTCTGGGAAAATGGGGAGACATGACAAGACGGAGTGTTGATGAAGAACGCAGGTAGGGCTGAAACACCCGAGAGTCGGCGAGAACAGCAGACTACCGCGTTAGATGGAGAAGACTCGTCGAGTGGGACGAAACAGATAAC
>OZ023217.1:44588734-44621234 GCA_963995525.1 Escarpia spicata
ACTACAGTAACAACAGCCGCTGTGACCATGAATAATTTACTTATGTAAATCGATGTACGAGTGATCTATTGTCTGTGTTCGAAACGTAACAGCTTGCTCTCTCTTCAAACACACACACAAAGAAACAATCAAACATCAACTATTTATTTTTCATTTAACATTTACATGTTTTTTTATGAAATGATACTTTTACCCTCTATAGAAGGTCTCATAATATTTTCAGATGATCTCTAAACTCGATGAGCTAATTCTTTTCAATCAACACTTGTATTTTGGAAATGATCACTTAACTTGTTTGAGAATACCCTTTTATTTGTGAAATTACCCTTTAATATTTTAACATGTTCGTTTTACTTAATGGAAACGAAACGTTTGTTCTTTTTAATTAAGGATTACACTGATGAAATTACCCTTTTTTAAATACTCTTTGTTGAGAAATTGCTCCCATTTTAAGATGATCCCTTAATGTTTTCGGTCGATCAGCTAATTACTTTTAATAATCATGAATATTTTTTGAAATTATCCCTTAAAGGGAATAAAAACATATATTGCTTGAATTCATATTAAATTAGATCCTGCTATATATTTCCATGTCCACCAAGCCAAAAAAATCCCCCAAAATCGAAGAATTAGAAATTCCACATTTTATGCTGTACATCCGGACATTTTCGAATATGCATATTTTTGGCGCGCTTTTCGGGATGCCGAGATGTGACGTCAGAGTTGACTCTGCCGATACAGCGACCGCTTGTTTACATGCATTCTCAGCAATATGACAGCAGAGGTGGCTGTGTAATGCGAATATCATCATGGTTCATTGTGCGGCATTCGGTTGTAATGCAAACTCTTCTAAACATAGAGCAACACACAATTTTTTTCGGTTCCCTACGGATCCAGTTTTATTGAAGAAATGGATCGCCAAAATCAAGCGAGCTAATTTCAAGCCGACGAAACACAGCCGGCTTTGCTCCGCTCATTTTGAGAAAAGCTGTTTCGATCGCGATCCGGAGATGTTGGCAACCCTTGGATATCTTGGTGCTCGAATATCGTTGAAAAGCGATGCAGTCCCAACAATATTCCCGGCAGTAGAAGCTGCATTGATGCCGTCAATCCGCAGAAGACAGGCGTCGGCACGGGCAGGATCGACGGCCGCTTTGTCCGAGTCGAAGGCAAGCGGGTCTCGCAAGCGTTGTTCCAGTGCCGCAGGCTCCGCTGCCGCTGTGACTACAGCCGGCTCAGCAACTACACCCATGGCTTCTTTGGGGTACCAGGTTCCCACGACGAGTGGTGAATTTACGAGGTCTGCTTACCGAAAGCGGCAACGAATCAAGGTAATTCTTACATGTTATATCTACTATTATTATTCTGTAGGTCTAGTATAATGCCTGGACTGGACGGTCTCGTGTGTGTCAAGTGTCAAAATAAGTTATTCAACTTATTGTCATTGTATCCCATTGGTTCCAATCATATCACGGAACTCTTTCTAAGTATCTGATATTCTAAATATTGTAGTTATGCACGATACTACTATAATAAATCTACATATACTAAGTTTTGTGGAAAATTTGATAGTGTAATGAAATCGATTCAGGTGACTGTTTTTATCATTATCATGGTTACAGGAATGTAAGGCATTTAATTAATCTATTTAGTTTTACATGCAAATAAGAAATAATTATTTTAATTATACTCGTTGCCGAGTCAGGTTAGTCTGTTATAATGTTTTTTAAACCGTAAGAAGCAATACTTGGATATAGAACATTGCAATGTGAATTTGCAGATGGAAGAATAATTATATTTTCAAATGTATTTAACGTTGAATTTGCATAAATTAATTATTATTTCTCATACATAACATTTGTTGTTTTTTAAATGACAATACTTGGACTTTATGAAAGTGCCATGCATTTTGATCAACATCAAATATATGTACACATAAAGTACCATGCATAAGTTATATATTTAAAACAAAAATTTAAAAATTAGGAAGTGGTCTGTCTCACTCTCATAGTTGGAACCAGTTGCTGGCAATCTCCTCCTCTGACACATGACTCACTAAAGTCTTATGTCATCAATGACTTGCTGAAGAATTATCCCCCATCAGTATTCTCTGTAGAAACAGTTTATTACAGTGTTTGGCACCTGTCTGCTAATCCAGCTAATTGGACTCCTTTGTTGTGACTCCTCCACTTGACTGAGGAACTAAGTGTAGTGTTTGCCAGAGTCAACTGATCAAAGATCAAATCTAATTAATTACCAGTTGACATTGCACTTTGTAGGTCTTTCCTGCTATGAATAACAAATACACCAGCCACCTCCAGCTGGCCCACTGCATTCTCCCTCCAGTTAAAATAGTTATCTGAACATGATCTACTGGTAATTAAAGCATGCTAGGTGGAAATGGCAGGAACTGGGTAACATGGATGTGACATGTCGGATACTTATTATTACTATAATTAACCCATGCAATTAACCCATGCCTAATATCACCCTGATCACCATTGCAATTGGTAAACCTTGCAGGTAGATGTGATTAATTATTATTAATATTGAATGGTTACCACATTGAACACCCTGTAGATTACAGTATGTATTCATCGAGTTAATAATCTATTATGTTTAAGTTTTCAAAAGTAATGTTTTCAATAAATATAATTCTTACAGTAGATGCAGCTTTCATAACACACACTATTGTAACACACAAGTACTGTTACATTTGTTACTATAGAATTCTTACAGTAGAGAGCAGCTTTCATAACACACACTATTGTAACACACAAGTACTGTTACATTTGTTACTATAGAATTTTTAATATTTCAATAGTAATTTATTGATTTGTATTTTCATAACTCCAGTGCACAGGTGAATTACATTACAGTGTCATATATTGCTATTGCCTAGTTTCCATTTTATTACAGTTGAATATCGAAGACAATGTACATCATGCAATATATACTATTACATTTGAAGGTATTATCATTACATTTTGAATTGGAACTACAGTATGTACCGAGATAAATATTTAGAACAAAAATATAACTATTGTATCTTGTATTATCTACTAACAACGTTTACGGATAGAACATATTTTTCATTTTATGTCTGTATAACATGAATGAATGGAAGACAAAAGAAATGTCACTGCAATTTAATAGATTGCAATCAGTGTAATTACACCTTACTGCTTGGTGCATTGCTAATTACTGGCACAAGTCATGATGTTTTTTTAAACAGAAGCTCAGAAATGTACCAAGGACCATTATTCGGCTCCCACATTATTCATGGGATGGATGTTGGCAATCATAAAACCTGGATAAACTAGTTCAATAGGATACAGAAAGCATAATAAAATTTCTATTTTGATGGGACATATATTAATAAACATGTATATATATTATATGCCAGTTACTATTACATTGTTTCTGTTATTATATTGTGCTTTGTTCAACTTATTGTTACTAATAGGTATTATTATTATTACACCACTCCTGGAGCAGGCTTCCTATTGTGACTATAAAATTGAGTATTGCAGGATTGTTCATGTCTGCAGTCACATATTGTTATGATAATCACATATTGTTATGATAGTAACTATATCAATGGATAAGGATTCTACTAATGATGTTACAAAATGTCATTAATGAATTTATTTGATTTTTAACTTAATGTTATTAAAAAAATCAAGTAAATTTATCAAATAATAAATATGTTCACATTTGGATGTGGGTTGTTGCCCAGCTACCAAGTGTGAAAATGGTCATTTGTTGTGAAACAATAACAATAAATGCAATGCAAGTTGCAAACCTATCTATTGTATATTTAATAGATGATTAGTTATAACCAAAAATAAAATGTTCACAAGTAATATATTGTCACATTTTCCAGGTAATTGTTTGCATAAAAGTGTAACATAACAAAAGTAACTATGTCTCTGTGTAGATTCTGTAAGCGTAATATCAATTATTTATGATGTTTTTATCATAGAATAAACAATACATACCTTGCAACTTGAAATAAATTTATTAATTTGTATTTTTCACAGCTAGGCAGTCTGTTCACACTTGGAAGCTGGGCAAATGACTAGACAAATGGATGTACTCCTTTCTGACAAGATGGTAAAAGACAGGATTTTGTTTGCTTTTGTCAGAAACCTACAACAATTAATTTGTTTGCAAATTCTATAAGGGTCATTTGTTATTTCAGTTATTTGCTGACATTCTGACAGCAGCTCGAGATAGTCCACCGTCGACCAAGAATGGGTCATCTGAAGATACAGCAACTGAATATGACAGCTCTCGTACGGATTCCTGTGATACAGAGGATTCCACACCTGAGTCAGTCACAGCATCCACTCCAAAAAGGAGCAGCAAATGCTTTCAGGTTGACATCAGGCCATCAACTCGCACGAGAAGAGTGCAAGCAGTCTGTGCATCAGAGCAGGTTGCTGTGCAGGTGACATCAGCAGTGAGGTCAACGAGTGTGCAGTGCAGTTTGTTGACTGGTCCGATTAGTGACTCGAGTGACTAAAACGGGGAGGAAGTGACATCTGCTGCAGATCCAGAGTATGTTTGCTCTGACAATGAGTCGACTAGTCGTGACAGCAGCAACACTGACACAGAGGAGGGTGTTACAAACAAGACTCCCTTGAGGAAAGATTGCTGCCCTTCCAGGGAGAGGTACTTCTTGGTGGCAGAGTCTTCACTTCGTCATCTTTTCGCACGATGCCGAAACTGCACTGGCCAAACCAATGTCGTAGTGCAGCAGTTTCTCGGCTCAATGGGAAGTTGCCCTGTAAAGATAATAATTGGTCTGTAGATGTGAAGCTATGCTATTTATTAGCATGTCATAGGTAAAGTGATCAACAAAATGGACTAGATAACTTGTTTATCAATGGGTATTTGCTGAAGCCATATTCTCATCTGCCTGCAGGGGAAATATTCCGATGGGTGTTTTTTGGCTTATAACCATTGTCTGTGCACCGTGTGGTGATTCACATTGTGTTACCAGATCTACACAGTTACCAACATTTGGAATGATTCATCCCAGTAACACTGTGTTATGAAACTTGCTTGATGAATTTGTAATGATTCAATCCAGTAAAACTGTGTTCTGAAACTTGCTTGATGGATTTGTAATAAATATGTCACACAAAAAATGTGATTAAAAATGCTATGTCCTTATGATGTTTATGGACATAGTCGTAGGGCACATATATACCCACTGGTAGCATCTCACATATAAGACCCCTAAGGTTACACTAAACCCCTAGGTCTAGGACATAACCCTTCAGGCTATAACCCATTACCATAATTATTCAATTGTTCTGCATGTTGTTTTAATGTTTATTTTAGTTTATTTTGATTATATAGTAGCTATATTGTTATGTGTCAGACTCAGAGTAATAAAATTATTGTTCCACATAAATGACATAATCTAGAGCTGTCATTATATATGTCATGATATTATGGTCATCTCGCGAACAACTGTCCAACTAAAAAAGTGTGGGTTTTGTCCAGAGGGGTGATATCGTAAGTAGCTATAACGTCCTAAACTCGATCCGCATAAACCAGACAACCATGCTTACGACGTTCGACGGTTCGTAACTTTGTGAAGTTTGTCTTTGACAAGTCTGTTTACAATTACTTCGTCCGATGACCTACTTAGCTACAACCTCTAGCTAACTCTCTGTACAGCTTTGACACCGCATTTTATAATATAACGTCGTACTAAAACGATATCAGTGTTGTTGTCGAAGTTTTCACACCATATGTGTCATTATAATGAAGTTGCAGCTTACCAGTCGGTGTTGCCTGAGCGAACATTCACATTGTCATTGTGACTGTCCGACTCCGCATCATCTTCTTCGCTACCGTCGCTGAAATGCTCGGAAAGAGCGGAATCAGACGAATCATCCGCTGTAACCGTTCCCGCTAGTGGCTCAAAATCGTATGATTTCACTTGAAACTCTGGGAAACTCCCACTAGCCATGATGTTACAAGAGAATGGAGAGAACAACAATGGCGATGCATAGATGTCAACAAAGCCGAGAGTCATCTTTGACGTCACGATACCACGTGATCGCCTAGCTCATTAAATTTCAACTTTCTGCGGGAATCTCTACACAGACGGGTTTAAAATAGAATTTTGTCTACAAACGTATTTTTCTGTATTTTTTAAATGTTGTCAAATGTTACATACAATGTTAATCTTTGTGTACACATGGAAAACGGATTTTAGCTAATGCCTTGTTTTTATTCCCTTTAACCTTTTTGAAAAGACACTTAATTTTTTTAGATGTCCTCAATTTGTTGAGTCAATCAGCTCGTTAGTTTGTTAATGACTACTTATATATCTTTTAACGATTCTTAGATTTGTGAGAATACTCATTCGTTTTTACGAAATGACCCCTTCAGTTGTATTAACTTTTCTCGAGAAGATCACTTGATTGTATTAGACGACACCACAAGGTGTTGATATGATCAGCTAGTTTATCATAAAATTACCTCTTAATCCCTGTTCAATCGAACACCAACTCGACCTCTCTGGGAAAATGGGGAGACACGACAAGACGGAGTGTTGATGGAGAACTCAGGTAGGGCTGAACACCCAAGAGTCGGCGAGAACAGCAGACTACCGCGTTAGATGGAGACGACTCGTCGAGTGGACGAAACAGATAACGTGATGTGTTTACCACATCACAAAGTATCACGGGTGGAGACGATGAATGTCTACAGATGCGCACATCGCAACCAATAGTCAGCACCATCAGTAGGAAGTTAGTAGCATAAGACCTGTTCTACATGACATTCTGATATGTTGCAGATACTCACCTCGCGACTCGTTGATCAGCGCCATCAGTATTAACGTCAGGATCATCTTATTTGACATTCTGCTCGAAGCTTCCCGGTTCTCTGGTGCAGCAGCTGCTGGATAATATTAACAGTAACGAACACAGCGACGTTTGTTGTCACCAGCCTGTGTGACGAGATCTATGTATTTGCGCAAGAGTAAATTTTGTCCACAGCCTACCTAGCAACGCGGCCATAAATTATTCAGGAAAACCCACCATGCTCAAGCCTCTACGAAACGGGATGCATTCCCCATTTCATATGCTATTCTGATTTGTATCATGTACATTTTATTGTTGTTTATAGTTATATGTATATTATATGTGTCGTATTTATAGCTCAAATACATTTATTCTGAGTTCTCTCTCTCTCTCGTTCTCTCTCTGTCTGTCTCTCTCTCTCTCTCTCTCTCTCTCCTCTCTCTCTCTCTCTCTCTCTCTCTCTCTCTCTCTCTCTCTCTCTCTCTCTCTCTCTCTCTCTCTCTCTCTCTCTCTCTCTCTCTCTCCTCTCTCTCTCTCTCTCTCTCTCTCTCTCTCTCTCTCTCTCTCTCTCTCTCTCTCTCTCTCTCTCTCTCTCTCTCTCTCTCTCTCTCTCTCTCTCTCTCTCTCTCTCTCTCTCTCTCTCTCTCTCTCTCTCTCTCTCTCTCTCTCTCTCTCTCTCTCTCTCTCTCTCTCTCTCTCTCTCTCTCTCTCTCTCTCTCTCTCTCTCTCTCTCTCTCTCTCTCTCTCTCTCTCTCTCTCTCTCTCTCTCTCTCTCTCTCTCTCTCTCTCTCTCTCTCTCTCTCTCTCTCTCTCTCTCTCTCTCTCTCTCTCTCTCGTTCTTGTTCCTGTCCTGTTGAGAATATTTATGGTTAAGCAAGCATTTAAACAAACATGACTATAGTTTAGAAGAATGTCCTACCTAGAACATTTCACCGGACTCAACTGAAGCTGCAAAGTATCGATATAAATTGTATACTATATTAAAATTACTTCTAACTGAAGATTGGCGGAAACAATATAGCACAGTATGATGTTGTCAGAAAATAATATAAAAACAAAGGGACATGTGCGATATGGAATACTATATTACGTAAACAACAAATGAGTTTTAATTATTTTTATGAGTGTTGGTCCTAACTTATCAAAGGATGGTATTAATGTGTCTGTGTATATTTATTTGTATGGTATTATTAAATGCAGTTTATTCCTCAGACATACTGAAGAGGAGGAACTCCTAATTACAGTGAAAATGTTTGCCAAAATAAATATACGGACTGGGAGAAATAAGTATGGATATGTCGTAAAGGGCGTAGGTGTTATCTACAAACCTTTCGCGCAATAGCTTGTATTGTCTGTTTAGAAAGAGAAATACGCAAGAAAGGAAGAACGAAATTGACCCTCTATAAACCTGCACCAAATTATGTTGAAACACTTGAACGCTTAAATGAATATACGTTTATTAAAAAACATTGGCAACAGCAATGTAATATACAAGACATACAAGTTTAACTATAATACAAGGGAGAATGTGCACTGTACACTATTTCAAGGGGGTAAACAGGAAGTTATTGACTTGTATGTAAGTTTAACCCTGACATGGCATATTCATATATTAGAGTGACGTTTATTGAATGTGCTATTCCTCTAATCTGACAATCATATTTGATATCTTAATTGATCATAATTGATATTTTTTTTTTGTAAATAAATACATAAAGAACACAATAAAACAAGCCAGACTGTTTACTATACATCAAAGTATATTATTGTAACATAAACAAATGAGCAAAATGTTTTCAACAACGAATATTCTAACCATAGCACTTTGTTAATAACTTCCAAACATTTATATTATCGTTCTAGCTACTGTAGTGCAGTTGTATGAATTTTGTATTTTGATCAATTCAATAATATAAAGAGTATTTTATTCTTATGAATTTCTTTACAATTCAGAATATCGATTACTCAACTTCACAATTGGCTTGACGGACCATCCCCCGACTAAGAATGTTGACCCGCTGAAGTCTCACTTCCAACTGTGCGCGACGCACAATGGACTAGGAAACAGAGCATGCAGTGCAGATGATCAACTCTCGGAACTTGCAACTTCGGTCCTTCTCACATGCGCTGCACCGATGTACGCTAGGGGGCGCTACTTGTTCGTAGCGGCACACGTGATAGACTACTTCCACCTTGCCGAGGTTGAGGTGTTTGACGGTAGGTTGACACGGCCAGTTGTATTCCGTGTGAATGGTGCTGTTGTTCTTCTCTTCTTTCGTTCTCTGTTAGGGTTGAGGCTGGCGTCAATTCCGATCATCGATTTCTTCTGGTTTCTTTCCCCCACTGATCTTGCATGCTCTCTCCACCAACCGTCTCCATTCCCACTCCATCTTTCGCTGTCATTCTCCACTCCTCTCTCAGTCCTTCAAAAATTACCTTTACATAGTCCTCACAATGCATTCTAGGTCGTCCTCGAATCATTTTACGTTTCAGTCTCCGGGCATCTAAGTTCTTTGCTAATCGATCTATCCACAAGTCCTACTAAGTTTAGTCGACTAGAGCATACTGCATTAACCTCCTGATTGTCAAATCAGAAAATATAACATTACATTCTCCTAAGCCATCTAACTATCTGTGGACAAAACAATAACGCCAACGTATACCTAAGCTGTATTAATCATCATCATCATCATCATTATCATTATCATCATCATCATCATCATCAGCAGCAGCAGCAGCAGCAGCAGCAGCAGCAGCAGCAGCAGCAGCAGCAGCAGCAGCAGCAGCAGCAGCAGCAGCAGCAGTCCCTCTCACACAACAAGGCCCCGAGCCAACTATAGTAGTCTACTGTACACATGCAGAAACTTCAAAATCATAACACATTTCCATATCTCATGTGTGTTGGGATGGTACGTATAGTGGACCACTAGTGCCTTGTGTTGGACCAGTGATCCAACATAGGGCACCCGGACTGATCCAATATCAATCGAAGGCATAATTAACTTTCTTGATGTGATTCTCGGAGACTGTACAGTTTCTTTGTCTTCATGCCTCTCACGCCGTTATATAGACCCTCTATAACAATCTATTGTAATCGTGCACAATCTACTCTATAACCGGAATCTATCACCTTTTGCCCGTCTCCGCGCTGGCCGTCATTTTTCGGTCTGTGTATAGATGGTATGTTGTGTGACGCAACCGTCGGGCGTCACTACGATCTAATTACTAATTAAGATAAGATAAGACAAATAAAATACAAGATAAAATCATGCTTTATTGTCTGAACTATGGAGTTGAGAAATGTGTCTCGGGTAAGAACAGACATGACTGCAAACCACAAAACCATTGGATAAAAACAGCACTTCAATAATAAATAATACATGCATACACATTACTTATTATAAAACTTACTTAGAGACACTGTCCGTTTGAAGAACTTTTACTTGAAGTTCCACGAACGAAGCTGGTAAGTTTCGACGACTAGTCCTTCGTGTGATTGGGCTGTGGAATGAGCTGTCTATTGGTATTAAGTGCAGCGGAAGTCTGTCGGCGTTAAGAAAGATATTAAAGACGCACATGTTTAAAACTCAATTCTGCTGACATTTTTGACTTTTCATTTCATTTGAGGACATTTTACTGCACATCTTACTTTTTATACATATATATATATTATTTTGAGTGCATGTATCAGTATCTATGTATGTATGCGTGTGCGTGTGTGCGTACATGCCTAAATGGTGTGTGTAGGCATGTATGTATAGGCATGCATGTACATAAATACAGTAATAATTAGTATAATTTATAATTTATCTAATTTTATTGATTTGTAGTCTTTTTAATACAATTAACTTAATTTGTTTCCCTTTTTATATGAAGTTTCTTTTCAGCAGTTTTTATGATATGCATTGAATAGCTTGATCGAATTTAGATTATGCAACGCTTTGAGCATTTTATGGAAATTGCGCTCTATAAATATTAAATATTATGATTATTATTATTATTATCTTTCGTAAGCAGCGTTGGTGACATTGCTGTAAGGCCTTTGTATGTCGTCTGTTTGTTGTCCATGTTTCAGCTCCATAAAGAAGTCAGGAACGCACAACGGCTTTTTTAGACTCCTAGTTCTATATCTGGTCTGATGTATCGATTGTCAAAGACACGGATTCATAAGCGCCCAAAATCTGATCTTGCATATCTTTCTCGGTGTTTTATTCCGTGATCAATTACAAAGTGTTAGTGAACACTCACATCATGGATTCGTTTTTTCAACTTAATATAATGATCGCCAATTGTTTTCGTTGCATGTGCTAGTATTATGGGTTGCAATAAATTGCACTCACGGGCACCATTCAAATTTGACTTTTATTTCGAAACATATAAATTATAGCCATTTACTGTGTTGATCTCCACAGTATTGACTTAATCTTAAACGAATGCACTATGCGTAGAAATTAACATAAATTACGCACGCGTTCTTCAAATAACGCACACAAGAACCTCGCTTTAAGGCCAACTCGGTAAAACAGTCATGTCATAATAAAGGATAGTCGCCAATACATTTTGAAACAGTAAACTGTAGGAAATTAGTCTCGTTAATACGATCACCTTACCATTGAGGTCACTTTTGTCGAGTCCCGAAGGTGATCTTAACAGTTCGATTCCACTGTATTCTAATATTGCACTATGAACACATATAATTATTTGTTATCCAGAGTTCGACGCAAGTACCACACAAATGAGCGGATATCGCACTGACTACAACGTTTCTGGTGTCATCGACTTGAACAACACCACCTGCCAACGAGTGACAACACCAGAATCCGACACGCCTTTCCTTCTTACGATCGAGCTGCCGAGTGTCTACAACAGTTTGATCGTGACGGCGGTGTTAGGCGGTGTAAGGCGGTGAGTGTCTCGACTTCCCGGCGACGATGGTATACACGGAGGATGACCGGTCAGTTCTCGTTCCCTATGACAACAATCCGTCGTTCTGGGAAAACATTCTTGGAACTTGCGATTTCGACTGCGACTGCAGCGTCAAGGAGTGTCAACTCGTCACGCTCGCCTTGCTCAGCGCCCCCCGTGAACCACAGCAGTTGTGCGAACTGTACATAACATCGAAAAAAGTGGCTCCACCTAACTGAAATTTAGTTTAAACGATGAAGCCAAACAATCAGTAGCGGCGCCTGGATGGAACTTCGCCCCATTGACGGACCATCAGCTGTCGTTCGGGTGGATCCCGCACCCGGATTCATCGCTCTCGTAGATGACCCAACACTACAACGATTGGGCATCAGTATCGAAATCGGTCGAATCAAAAACGCCAACAAAAATCCGGTGGCAGAGAAGGCAGTGGCGGAAGTGGAGGACGAAATACTCCGACAAGAGCCAGGCGGCGGCACTGTGTCCCCACTACTGTTAGCAGTCGCTACCTCGCGGCTCAACTCCCGAATCCGCAGCCGAGGCCTTTCGGCACGAGAAATGTGGTTCCAGAGAGATCAGTTCACTAATGCGCAGCTACCTATCGCTGACCGCATTCTCATCACGGAACAACAACAGTCGCGGGAACGGAACCACCCTCACAGTGAACTCGCGAAAACCCCCGTGGTAGAGAAGCTTCTACACACACAATCCACGTTGGTGACTTGGTATACATAACATCCGATCGCAACAAGTCATCAGCGAGGGACAGATATTTAGTCACCTCCGTCGAAGACCGCTGGTGTTTCATTCGAAAATTCAGCGGCCACCAGCTTCGTGCATCATCATACAAGGTGAAACTCTCGGAGTGCTACTTAGTCCCCAATTCCAGACCAACTACCGTAGCCCCACCGCCCCATCACGACACTGGCAGTGATATCGAGTCCGATGAAGACGCCCCGGTGGTCTCGTTCGACGAGGCCCCTCAGACTCCGCTGACGATCGCTACTCCGCTGGAGGTACCCGTCCTACCAACTCCAACTGACGAAGTCGTAGCTGAAATCGACACACCGGCCGACACTCCACGACCTGTCCGCAGACGTGTCAAGCCCAAGTACTTACAAGACTATGTCACTTCATAAACAGTTTGTGTGCTAATTGTTGCATCTTTACATTGTGTTTAATTGTTTATCACAAAATTAATAGTCAGTTGACTTACTATAATTTGCTTAGAATAGAAGAGGACTTAAAGGAAAGTGGTCGCGCCAGTCTATCGTCATATCCATATATGTAGATCTGTGGGATTGCGGCTCACGCTAGTCACGTTACTGGTCTCGCCCTCCGGCATGTTTACGCGCACTGTTTGATGCGTTAATAAATGTTCTTTGCTGTTCGTTGATATACTAGTTGTCTATACTAGCGCAGAAACTTCAAAATCATAACACATTTCCATATCTCATGTGTGTTGGGATGGTACGTATAGTGGACCACTAGTGCCTTGTGTTGGACCAGTGATCCAATGTAGGGCACCCGGACTGATCCAATATCAATCGAAGGCATAATTAACTTTCTTGATGTGTTTCTCGGAGACTGTACAGTTTCTTTGTCTTCATGCCTCTCACGCCGTTATATAGACCCTCTATGACAATCTATTGTAATCGTGCACAATCTACTCTATAACCGGAATCTATCACCTTTTGCCCGTCTCCGCGCTGGCCGTCATTTTTCGGTCTGTGTATAGATGGTATGTTGTGTAACGCAACCATCGGGCGTCACTACGATCTAATTACTAATTAAGATAAGATAAGACAAGATAAGATAAGATAAGACAATACAAGACAAGAGAAGAGAAGACAAGACAATAAAATACAAGATAACATCATGCTTTATTGTCTGAACTATGGAGTTGAGAAATTTGTCTCGGGTAAGAACAGACATGACTGCAAACCACAAAACCATTGGATAAAAACAGCACTTCAATAATAAATAATACATGCATACACATTACTTATTATAAAACTTACTTAGATACACTGTCCGTTTGAAGAACTTTTACTTGAAGTTCCACGAACGAAGCTGGTAAGTTTCGACGACTAGTCCTTCGTGTGATTGGGCTGTGGAATGAGCTGTCTATTGGTATTAAGTGCAGCGGAAGTCTGTCGGCGTTAAGAAAGATATTAAAGACGCACATGTTTAAAACTCAATTCTGCTGACATTTTTGACTTTTCATTTCATTTGAGGACATTTTACTGCACATCTTACTTTTTATACATATATATATATTATTTTGAGTGCATGTATCAGTATCTATGTATGTATGCGTGTGCGTGTGTGCGTACATGCCTAAATGGTGTGTGTAGGCATGTATGTATAGGCATGCATGTACATAAATACAGTAATAATTAGTATAATTTATAATTTATCTAATTTTATTGATTTGTAGTCTTTTTAATACAATTAACTTAATTTGTTTCCCTTTTTATATGAAGTTTCTTTTCAGCAGTTTTTATGATATGCATTGAATAGCTTGATCGAATTTAGATTATGCAACGCTTTGAGCATTTTATGGAAATTGCGCTCTATAAATATTAAATATTATGATTATTATTATTATTATCTTTCGTAAGCAGCGTTGGTGACATTGCTGTAAGGCCTTTGTATGTCGTCTGTATGTTGTCCATGTTTCAGCTCCATAAAGAAGTCAGGAACGCACAACGGCTTTTTTAGACTCCTAGTTCTATATCTGGTCTGATGTATCGATTGTCAAAGACACGGATTCATAAGCGCCCAAAATCTGATCTTGCATATCTTTCTCGGTGTTTTATTCCGTGATCAATTACAAAGTGTTAGTGAACACTCACATCATGGATTCGTTTTTTCAACTTAATATAATGATCGCCAATTGTTTTCGTTGCATGTGCTAGTATTATGGGTTGCAATAAATTGCACTCACGGGCACCATTCAAATTTGACTTTTATTTCGAAACATATAAATTATAGCCATTTACTGTGTTGATCTCCACAGTATTGACTTAATCTTAAACGAATGCACTATGCGTAGAAATTAACATAAATTACGCACGCGTTCTTCAAATAACGCACACAAGAACCTCGCTTTAAGGCCAACTCGGTAAAACAGTCATGTCATAATAAAGGATAGTCGCCAATACATTTTGAAACAGTAAACTGTAGGAAATTAGTCTCGTTAATACGATCACCTTACCATTGAGGTCACTTTTGTCGAGTCCCGAAGGTGATCTTAACAGTTCGATTCCACTGTATTCTAATATTGCACTATGAACACATATAATTATTTGTTATCCAGAGTTCGACGCAAGTACCACACAAATGAGCGGATATCGCACTGACTACAACGTTTCTGGTGTCATCGACTTGAACAACACCACCTGCCAACGAGTGACAACACCAGAATCCGACACGCCTTTCCTTCTTACGATCGAGCTGCCGAGTGTCTACAACAGTTTGATCGTGACGGCGGTGTTAGGCGGTGTAAGGCGGTGAGTGTCTCGACTTCCCGGCGACGATGGTATACACGGAGGATGACCGGTCAGTTCTCGTTCCCTATGACAACAATCCGTCGTTCTGGGAAAACATTCTTGGAACTTGCGATTTCGACTGCGACTGCAGCGTCAAGGAGTGTCAACTCGTCACGCTCGCCTTGCTCAGCGCCCCCCGTGAACCACAGCAGTTGTGCGAACTGTACATAACATCGAAAAAAGTGGCTCCACCTAACTGAAATTTAGTTTAAACGATGAAGCCAAACAATCAGTAGCGGCGCCTGGATGGAACTTCGCCCCATTGACGGACCATCAGCTGTCGTTCGTGTGGATCCCGCACCCGGATTCATCGCTCTCGTAGATGACCCAACACTACAACGATTGGGCATCAGTATCGAAATCGGTCGAATCAAAAACGCCAACAAAAATCCGGTGGCAGAGAAGGCAGTGGCGGAAGTGGAGGACGAAATACTCCGACAAGAGCCAGGCGGCGGCACTGTGTCCCCACTACTGTTAGCAGTCGCTACCTCGCGGCTCAACTCCCGAATCCGCAGCCGAGGCCTTTCGGCACGAGAAATGTGGTTCCAGAGAGATCAGTTCACTAATGCGCAGCTACCTATCGCTGACCGCATTCTCATCACGGAACAACAACAGTCGCGGGAACGGAACCACCCTCACAGTGAACTCGCGAAAACCCCCGTGGTAGAGAAGCTTCTACATACACAATCCACGTTGGTGACTTGGTATACATAACATCCGATCGCAACAAGTCATCAGCGAGGGACAGATATTTAGTCACCTCCGTCGAAGACCGCTGGTGTTTCATTCGAAAATTCAGCGGCCACCAGCAAGGTGAAACTCTCGGAGTGCTACTTAGTCCCCAATTCCAGACCAACTACCGTAGCCCCACCGCCCCATCACGACACTGGCAGTGATATCGAGTCCGATGAAGACGCCCCGGTGGTCTCGTTCGACGAGGCCCCTCAGACTCCGCTGACGATCGCTACTCCGCTGGAGGTACCCGTCCTACCAACTCCAACTGACGAAGTCGTAGCTGAAATCGACACACCAGCCGACACTCCACGACCTGTCCGCAGACGTGTCAAGCCCAAGTACTTACAAGACTATGTCACTTCATAAACAGTTTGTGTGCTAATTGTTGCATCTTTACATTGTGTTTAATTGTTTATCACAAAATTAATAGTCAGTTGACTTACTATAATTTGCTTAGAATAGAAGAGGACTTAAAGGAAAGTGGTCGCGCCAGTCTATCGTCATATCCATATATGTAGATCTGTGGGATTGCGGCTCACGCGAGTCACGTTACTGGTCTCGCCCTCCGGCATGTTTACGCGCACTGTTTGATGCGTTAATAAATGTTCTTTGCTGTTCGTTGATATACTAGTTGTCTATACTAGCGCAGAAACTTCAAAATCATAACACATTTCCATATCTCATGTGTGTTGGGATGGTACGTATAGTGGACCACTAGTGCCTTGTGTTGGACCAGTGATCCAACGTAGGGCACCCTGACTGATCCAATATCAATCGAAGGCATAATTAACTTTCTTGATGTGATTCTCGGAGACTGTACAGTTTCTTTGTCTTCATGCCTCTCACGCCGTTATATAGACCCTCTATGACAATCTATTGTAATCGTGCACAATCTACTCTATAACCGGAATCTATCACCTTTTGCCCGTCTCCGCGCTGGCCGTCATTTTTCGGTCTGTGTATAGATGGTATGTTGTGTAACGCAACCATCGGGCGTCACTACGATCTAATTACTAATTAAGATAAGATAAGACAAGATAAGATAAGATAAGACAATACAAGACAAGAGAAGAGAAGACAAGACAATAAAATACAAGATAACATCATGCTTTATTGTCTGAACTATGGAGTTGAGAAATTTGTCTCGGGTAAGAACAGACATGACTGCAAACCACAAAACCATTGGATAAAAACAGCACTTCAATAATAAATAATACATGCATACACATTACTTATTATAAAACTTACTTAGATACACTGTCCGTTTGAAGAACTTTTACTTGAAGTTCCACGAACGAAGCTGGTAAGTTTCGACGACTAGTCCTTCGTGTGATTGGGCTGTGGAATGAGCTGTCTATTGGTATTAAGTGCAGCGGAAGTCTGTCGGCGTTAAGAAAGATATTAAAGACGCACATGTTTAAAACTCAATTCTGCTGACATTTTTGACTTTTCATTTCATTTGAGGACATTTTACTGCACATCTTACTTTTTATACATATATATATATTATTTTGAGTGCATGTATCAGTATCTATGTATGTATGCGTGTGCGTGTGTGCGTACATGCCTAAATGGTGTGTGTAGGCATGTATGTATAGGCATGCATGTACATAAATACAGTAATAATTAGTATAATTTATAATTTATCTAATTTTATTGATTTGTAGTCTTTTTAATACAATTAACTTAATTTGTTTCCCTTTTTATATGAAGTTTCTTTTCAGCAGTTTTTATGATATGCATTGAATAGCTTGATCGAATTTAGATTATGCAACGCTTTGAGCATTTTATGGAAATTGCGCTCTATAAATATTAAATATTATGATTATTATTATTATTATCTTTCGTAAGCAGCGTTGGTGACATTGCTGTAAGGCCTTTGTATGTCGTCTGTATGTTGTCCATGTTTCAGCTCCATAAAGAAGTCAGGAACGCACAACGGCTTTTTTAGACTCCTAGTTCTATATCTGGTCTGATGTATCGATTGTCAAAGACACGGATTCATAAGCGCCCAAAATCTGATCTTGCATATCTTTCTCGGTGTTTTATTCCGCGATCAATTACAAAGTGTTAGTGAACACTCACATCATGGATTCGTTTTTTCAACTTAATATAATGATCGCCAATTGTTTTCGTTGCATGTGCTAGTATTATGGGTTGCAATAAATTGCACTCACGGGCACCATTCAAATTTGACTTTTATTTCGAAACATATAAATTATAGCCATTTACTGTGTTGATCTCCACAGTATTGACTTAATCTTAAACGAATGCACTATGCGTAGAAATTAACATAAATTACGCACGCGTTCTTCAAATAACGCACACAAGAACCTCGCTTTAAGGCCAACTCGGTAAAACAGTCATGTCATAATAAAGGATAGTCGCCAATACATTTTGAAACAGTAAACTGTAGGAAATTAGTCTCGTTAATACGATCACCTTACCATTGAGGTCACTTTTGTCGAGTCCCGAAGGTGATCTTAACAGTTCGATTCCACTGTATTCTAATATTGCACTATGAACACATATAATTATTTGTTATCCAGAGTTCGACGCAAGTACCACACAAATGAGCGGATATCGCACTGACTACAACGTTTCTGGTGTCATCGACTTGAACAACACCACCTGCCAACGAGTGACAACACCAGAATCCGACACGCCTTTCCTTCTTACGATCGAGCTGCCGAGTGTCTACAACAGTTTGATCGTGACGGCGGTGTTAGGCGGTGTAAGGCGGTGAGTGTCTCGACTTCCCGGCGACGATGGTATACACGGAGGATGACCGGTCAGTTCTCGTTCCCTATGACAACAATCCGTCGTTCTGGGAAAACATTCTTGGAACTTGCGATTTCGACTGCGACTGCAGCGTCAAGGAGTGTCAACTCGTCACGCTCGCCTTGCTCAGCGCCCCCCGTGAACCACAGCAGTTGTGCGAACTGTACATAACATCGAAAAAAGTGGCTCCACCTAACTGAAATTTAGTTTAAACGATGAAGCCAAACAATCAGTAGCGGCGCCTGTCACACACTCTCGCAGATATTTTATTTAAGTAAATTTGCTGCATGTTCTGTTCCTGGTGAGAAAGGACGAGAAATGGTGGATAACGGCAACCGTAAAAACAAATCGAGTATGAAGAAATATGCAAGACCATCAAAAAGAATGCGAAGGAGGACATCAGGAAGTACAAATAAGAGATCATACGAGAAACCATTATGGCATCAAAGAGCCTGAAGAAAGTCAGAAGAACACAGGCACTCGACCGAGACAGACTGATTATACTTCTAGACAAGCAGGGTAGAGAAATACAAGACCAATATATAATCATGGAACGAATAGAGGAATTCTACACCGAGCTATACGATAATGAACAGAGTACCATAATTCATACTGACCTGTGTCGCGCTGTCTCGTTACGTTATCTCGGATCTTGACATCGAAAGACTGGGGAAGCGGAGATTTTTTGCAGGAAATTCAGCGGTTCAGCATCTCATCGTCACCCGTGGTGTCGCGCTGTCCAGGAGACGGGGTGCGGAGGAGAGGTGCTGGTGGAGATTTTCAGAGAAAATCGGGGGATTCGTGTGTATTTCGGGAGACCGGGAGATACACCAAAAATCCGGGTGACTCCTCTATTTCACCAGAGAGTTGGCAGGTATAAAGAAATAAAAGAAAAGAATAAATAAATAAACAAAACTGTCGCCTATATTGCACGGAACCTTGAACATAGTTTGATATGTTCTCCCTGCAAATCTAACACATATATGATGACTGTGTTTAGGAAAGTATAGCGGCACACTTAGTGCTTTCTGATGGCCACTAGCGGAAAAATCGGTGAGAAACACTAAACCAGACCGTTGACTCATCCTCGCAAGCCAGCGCTGTTTGCCAGGCAAAACTAGCCCTGTCTGGTCCCCTACGCGAAGTGCGGAAGTTAGCTGAGTCAAACTAGTAATTGACTTCGCCAGTCGCGACTGCATCACCCGTGAGAACAGCGGGTAAACGACTTCTGGGAATCCCAATATATAATGACCCGTTCGCCCATTAGCAATAGCAGCTGAGCGGTATTGTGTATTCGAATAATTGCTTCTACTTCCAAAACATTGCATGTAACACGAGCCACGGTTGGTTGTAATTAATTTTATTATGACCACATGACCTGCTTACATCTACTGATATAGTAAGCGATTTCATAGGCGGAGCTTAAGTTCAGAGTTTCGCAAAGCGATCAGCCGGGGGTACAGCTAGCTGGCACTTACGTAATCAGCAGCAGTGACCCCTGGCGCGCGAGGATGCGTTGACTTGTCGTAAGCTGTAGTCGTTTTGTTACTGCGATTTTCAAAATGTGGTCTTGTTTACAGTTTAGAGTTGACAATGTCTTACGTATTTCTATAGATGCACGAAGTAGAATACATTCGATGGTAGCAAGCATTATATTATTGTTTGTTCACAGTGTTTGTTCTCAATGAATGATTAGACATTGTTATCTGACTATATGTGATTTCACTACATTTATTTATGTGCCCAATAGATGCACTGTCGACGTGGAATGATCAGGCGTTGCTATGCTACTATCACAACATTATATTTCTCTGCGAGGCAGTAACGCACATGTTGACCGAAATGGATCAATAGACGTAGCTTTTTTGAAGTTACACCACAACATTTTACTTGTGTGCGATATATTAATCAACAGGCTTCGCATGTGAATTGTTTAAGGGTTGCTATCTTGCTAGACATGCATTTGCTGCATTTGACTTATGTGCGAGTTACTACTGCGTATCTAGTTGACATATTGATATTACCATGTTATCATACTATAACTGACTGCACTGCATTTGTGATATCTGTGAGGGGCTAATGATACTAAGGTAGGTCTAATAAACCACAATTGAATTAGTTATGTTATAAACTATAGCCATAGAATATGTGTTTGCTGTGTTATAATATGTGGGGAATGTATAGTTTACGTACACTGTGACGGAAAGAAGGAAAGAGGGGTGGTAAATACGATAGGGCAAAGGACAATTGGAAGAGTGGAAGATAATGACGCATGTACGGTGGGACAGGAGGAAAAAGTAAGGGGTGTAGCTTTGAAAGGAATACGGAGAGGATAAAGGCAACATAATGGGATAGTTTCATTTCGATAAAATCTTCTTATATTTTGTGCACGCCAGGCCTTAGAGTAGTCGAAAGTTGATACAAAGGGCAACGATTGGTTGATTATTTTAAGTTGGACCAATTTGCATCGAGTTTATGTGTTACACTGCGTGATATGTGTATAAAGTTGAGCACGAGTGAAGAGGTTCAACAGACTGAGTGGTTCAAATGAGTGATATTTTTACTTATTTCACAGTCAGTTTACATTTTTTCCCGTGACGTTTCGGCACCTTTCAGCAGTCTTCCCCAGACGGCTACCGCTAGATGGCGATACGGTAGTCCTTCAGCGGAGACGTAGTCACTCCGGTGTGTGCCCCCCACGGCACCGCCCTGGGTGGCTATTCAAGAGATCGTCATAGGTGTGTGAGAGTCGGTACCAGCCTTCATCTCGGTTAAAGCTGTCCTTGATTTTTCTAATCCATATCGCTTCTTTGATGCCTCTTGTCCTCCAGCTCGATTCCCCGTCCACAAATGTGGCCCTCCAAGTCTACTATGTGATTTTGCCGTGTCATGTGGTCTGTGATGGCTGATTTGCGCATCTCCTTTTCCGATGGTTTTTGTTGATTCTGGTGTAGGGTTTGTTTGTTGGTGCTTTCTCTACGTCTCCTCTGTGTTCTCTGATGCGGGTTCCAAGTGTGCCTTTCGTTTCCCCGATGTATGTGGCATTGCAGCTCTTACATGGTATAGCGTACTCTCCTTCGCACATCTTGTGTGGTTCCACTTTGTCTTTTGTCTTACCAGTGACTTCTTGATGGTGTTGTGAGGTTTCCTTGCTGTGTTCACCTTTTATTTCTTCATGATCAGTGATGTGGTTTCGGATACCACCGTAGTACCCCCATGCATTTGCCCTTGTCTTTTTCCACATTTCTGATGTTGGCGTAATTGTTTTGTTTCATCCGACACTGTACCGTTGATATGATCCACTGTGCATACCCGCATCCCTTAAGGGCTTCCTTGATGTGTTCTCTTTCTTTTTGTTTATTTCCCTCCTCTCTGACAAGTGTTTCACATATGTCGTATGGATCACTCCCGTCTTCTAGAGTAATGGATTATGTGAGGAGAAATTTACATATGGCACTGTGTAGGTTCTCTTGCGGAAGATCAGAAGTTTCACCTCCCCCGATTCGTTTCTGACTAGTAATGTTTCTCCTCCCCCGATTCGTGTCTGACTAGTAATGTTTCTACAAATGGCACATTTCCTCCCGCTTGCTCTGCGTGTGAACATGTTATGCTGTTGGTTTCTCCTCCTCAATGTATTGAAAAAGCAGATAGATCGCAAGTCGAACAACACAATCAAATGCAGCCGAAAAATACTAACTCTTTCTGCACTGTCTCAAGCGATGTTGACAGTCACACTTTTATCGCTCATAAACATATGAGGTTGACTTTTGAAACCCTTGTAACTTTGCAGACTTGGAGATTTTCCTGCAAAACAGCTTAACGATTTCCGTGTGATTGCGGTAGACGAACTTGTAACAAGCAGAGACATTGGAAAAACAACAACAGAAGGCGGTCTGTAGCTAGGCCAGCATACCGACAAACACAGTGTTGGCATCTTCGATATGCCCAACGTCTTCGCCGCAAAACTATCTAGTGAACGTGAAATGCAGAAAATTGTCGTTATCGGTGAGGATGCTGAATTGCGACGGCTTTATTTGGAAACTTGGTTCATTCTGGTCTGATGTGTGTGTGTGTGTGTGTGTGTGTGTGTGTGTGTGTGTGTGTGTGTGTGTGTGTGTGTGTGTGTGTGTGTGTGTGTTGTGAGTGTGTGTTTGCGTGTGTGCGTGCGTGCGGGCGGGCGTGCGGGCGTGCGTACGTGTGTGTGGTGTCAGTGTATGTATGTTAATTTAAATGTCCTCTCAACAACAGCATTAAACTCGTTATGCATATGTTTAAACATTGAGAAAAGTGTCCAACATAATTAAGAATCATATATTCAGTGAGATACCAAGGTATTTACATAAACGTGATATCATAAAGGTAGAAAATGCGTTAAAAATATTGTTACCATTTTACTATTATCCAACTTATGTATACATGCATGTATATATGTAGGCACTATGTATGCATGCATGTATATATGTAGGCCCTATGTATGCATGCATGCATATATGTAGGCCCTATGTATGCATGCATGTTTATATGTAGGCCCTATGTATGTATGCATGCATATATGTAGGCCCTATGTATGCATGCATGTATATATGTAGGCCCTATGTATGCATGCATGTATATATGTAGGCCCTATGTATGCATGCATGTATATATGTAGGCCCTATGTTTGTATGCATGCATATATGTAGATCCTATGTATGCATGCATGTATATATGTAGGCCCTATGTATGCATGCATGTATATATGTAGGCCCTATGTATGCATGCATGTATATATGTAGGCCCTATGTATGCATGCATGTATATATGTAGGCCCTATGTATGCATGCATGTATATATGTAGGCCCTATGTATACATGCATGTATATATGTAGACCCTCTGTATGCATGCATGTATATATGTAGGCCCTATGTATGCATGCTTGTATATATGTAGGCCCTATATATGCATGCTTGTATATACATTCGAAGGCATCGCAAAAAACAGCCCCTACGTCATGGACTTAGCAAAGTGACGGAAAATACAAAATATGCTTACGTCTAGCCTCATGCCAGCAGCAAAGCAACACGATTATTATTTCACAATATTACACTCTCACTGATATATAGGTTTATCGATAGACGTGAACTTCACACTATCTCCGAACTTAATTATTTTGAATAAACATGGAATATCTGCGAGCGCGCTATGGTATTTATGTAACGATGCAGACTGTTTTGTAGCGTTATGTAAGTATTGCTATTACGATTATCAACTACCAAATCATCCCGTCTAGGGATGGATATTTGTGGTAGTAATTATATAGTTTGAAAATAATATAATACGAATACCTGGAACAACAGCTTCGCCATAATGTCATATCTCTCTTTCCTGCTTTCAAGGACTGAATACTTAACTTGCATATGCAGCAAACGCTACAACTAATCCAACACATACGCCATGTCTACACGTTAAATAACTAAACAAATAAGAATTGTGTTTTCATGCTGATTATCATTACACAAACAGTTTAATTATTAGCTCTTCTTTGGTTTCCATTAGCCTCTCTCGGGTACAACAAATATAGGAAAGTAACATCTATATTATAAAACAGTTCGTTCTCTGTTTGTTTGTGCCCCCACATCTCCGTCAGTTTTGCATGTATCGTGCTGACATTTTGCATGCGATCTAGCGGGCCCATTGAAATGGTTCGTAGATGTAGACATTTTTGAAATTCGTCCGGGGTGTTCGAAAATTTGGGGGCTCAATATTTTAAAAGGCTGTGCGTGGAATTACAGCCGCGGCATTTAATGTGTTCTATATCATCGTAAAGATAATTATGCCATCTACAAAAATGTCGCTGGATATATGCAGAAACTTTTATTATAAAAAGTGAGTGTCAACAGTTATACTCGACATCAACCCAGCATATGTTGCTGGTTTACGTCAGTTAGACGGGTGAGCGATTGAGATTTCTAGCAAACGGTTGTCCTAACAACTAGGCCAGTGACCAGTTACAATCTATTAATGCGGGTAGGCTAGAAAAGTTGGGGATGTGTTTGGGGAGTCTGGTACATATGACTGCCTTCTTTCCCCTGACAACGACGTGTAACTCAGGTAGTATAATGGTACTTATAGCAAAAAAATAAAACAAACAAGTCTGAATACATATCCATTAGTAACACGCATATAAAGAATACACAATGAAGTCACATCCGGTAAGATAGCAACCTTTATTATATCCACGTGGTTAACAAATCAATTAATAACTCACACATAAGTAAAATGTTGTGGTGGAATTTTGTAATAACAAAGCAGCGCCTCTTCATTTAATTCGGTCAACACATACATTACTTCCTCGCAGAAACAAAAATATCGTGAAGTTATATAAACTATTCTAATAAGATAGCAACGCTTGATCATTGAACACCGTTATTGGTTACTCGGACATAAATAAAATGTAGTGAAATCACGTCTAGTAAGATAACGATGAATAAGCATTCAATGTGAATACATATTCGGTAGGTGAAATACTTCCCACCACAGTGGTCGTTTTATTTCGTGTATCTAAGAAATATTATTGTCAACTCCAAACTGCAAACAAAACTACATTTTACAGCTGACACAGTAGAGATATGCATTCACGACATGACTAATGACATTGCATCAACATTAGCAAAGAAACAAGAAAACACGAAATGGCATAGGACTGTGGAAAATGTGCGACATAAAAACCAAAGTGTTCAAACCGCTACTAATGGAAAAAGCCTTCGGATGAGATATAATCACGGATGCCTGAAAAGGTTTGTAAACACTAGTTAGCTAGTTTAGTTACAAGTTTAAACCTTTCTCCGTACCTTTCGATATTGGTATACAATTATGTTGTGATAATTTATATGAAGTTTGGAGTAGCAATGACATGACTGTCGATGCAACGATGATATCAAGAAACGAATTGCTCAGGAATACTGAAAGTACCATGGACTGAAAAGAAAAGTAATGACGACCATCCATAGTACTGTACAATTAAAGAAGAAAGATCATGAGGAAAATTTGAAACCACAAGCATATACAGGGAAAGCAAAAGTAACAACAGGGATGTTTGAGAGGAAAAGATGCAGAGGACATCAGATATTAAACATAACAGATTGTCTGTAAACATTGTTCGTAAAGGGCGTAGCAGATCTTCTGCAAGATACAAACAACCAAGCAGCTAGCAGGGCCATGATCGCCAACGCCTGCGACAGACACAACACATAAAAGAGGAAGAAGTTGTAGAAGAAGAAACATAGAATGTTGAGATGATCAATGCATTAGAATATTGTAAATACGTGGAGCTATCATCTAGTTGTGTGTCAGTTAAACAATGACAATTGAAACATAGACATCGTGATAAAAATTATTATTTTATTTACCATATTTGTGTACATTCGATGACGTAAGTATAACTAGTACCGATCGATAAACAGACTAGTATGATGCTAGATAGATAGAGGCCCAAAAATGCGGTAAAGGTGATATGATGTAGGTGTATTTCATAGCGAATGGCGACACTATATGGGTATTTTACGGATACAGATCGGTTAATCAGTGAAAATGTGTTTTATACAAATTTATATATAATTCCAAGGCAAGAATGGAGATGTCAACGAAGAGAAAGTGGCAAGTCGGCATCTGCGTTATCAAAGAGTGTAAGAAGAAAAGAGGTTCCACTGCTTTAGTGAAACAAAAACTCAACAGCGCCATCAAGCGACGAGATAGGGTCAACTCACAATAACGCGACAACGCTGCAAGGTTTTCTAATTGTAACTGCAACAAGTCAGTAGTAAGTGCTTCGTTCAATTATTTCTTCAATCGACGGTAACAGATACATCGACAAAATCAACATATATATATATATATATATATGTTGTCTGCAGCAGAAGAAGAAATAAGTACGAAGTTTGTTTCTGTAGTTTGTATTAGATTCTCATTACTTAAAGCATGTGTGGTACACTTATGTTTAGATAATAATCTGGAAAAGTTACCTTCGCTACGTAATTATCGCAGCTGGCTGCCAGGTAGCGCGGCTAATTATCTGGCTTCACTTTTTAACCTGCATTTACCGTGAGAGGTATATCTTTCTTTGGTGTTATATATAGTTCGCACAACAGCCGTGGTTCAACGGGTGTGTTGAGCAAGGCGAGCGTGACAAGTTGACACTGCTTGGCGCTGCAGTCGCATTCGAAAGCGCAAGTTCCAGGAATGTTATCACAGAACGACGGGTTGTTGGTATAGGGAACCAGGACTGACCGGTCACCCTCCGTGTATACCATCGTCGCCGGGAAGTCGAGACAGTCACCGCCTAACACCGCCGTCACGATCAAACCTTTGTAGACAGTCGGCAACTCGATCGTTAGCCGGAAAGGCGTGTCGGATTCTGGTGTGGTCACTCGTTGGCAGGTGGCGTTGTTCAAGTCGATGACGTCAGAACCGTTGTAGTCTTTGCGATATCCGCTCATTTGGATGGTGCTTAAATCGAACTCTGAATAATAATTAATCGCATGTATTCTTAGTGCAATAGCAGGATACACTACCTTATGAGTGTAACGTAGGTGTCACTTTACGAGTTATAGGCCTACAACATTTAAAGCTAATCTCATTACATGACAACTCCAGTAGACGACTGCGAATTCTTCAAAATAAGAGCCGATTTTAAAGAGAACTCGAGGATACACTTTAGCGCCGCCAAACAAAAGGCTAAACAGTAAAAAGAAGATTGCCGGTCTGTACAAAATGTAATACACAATATTGCCGCAAAATTACTGCCAGCGTGAAAGTTGGCATTTTCACACTTAATTTTCTTCAACAAATGTAACGAAAATGACACGTTTAGGAGACAAAACACAATATATGAATGGTTATTAATACACATTATATTATGCATCGGCTTTCTCGACTTGACGTTCAAAAACGTACGCTTAACGTAGGATTTCAGAACAATACTCAGTTCATTAACTTGGGAGGATATAATGCACTATTTCTGATTGATAGGTTTGAAGATATATCTCGAGGATAACGCACCGTGTTCGACAGTAATGCTACGGCAGCATAACCACCCGTGGTTTGCTCAGGCTGACATCTACTACTCCAAGAAAGGTTCGTAATACTATGCTATGTTAAAAGTCACCACACGAAGTCATTATAACCGTTTCTTCGAACAATCGTCAACAATTGTCAACTTGCAAATTACGAAAACCGTCTCCAGCTGATCACTGGGTAGTTCTAGTTCTAGTTATTTCCAGCACTCGACAACATTCTATTAACTGACTAGTCTGTATATATTGTGGTTACAATGTTATGATCGTATGAGGTCTCATTCAACTAGCCAGCCTTTTTCAGACCATTATCGGCAAGCCGACCTTTCTATTCTGGCAATGAGGGGGGTCACTGCCAAGGTGTTTGTTGTGTGCAAAAAATATTAACGCATAGCGTCGAGAACAACCGTTTAAAACTGAGTGTGTTTTGTCAAACATATGCACATCGTCTTTGAGAGTTGCGACAGTCTACAGACTTGTTATTACATGGCATAATCATTGCAGGCAGACACCCTTACAACTTGCCAATATACTTGTAATACAATGAGAGTTATTTTGCCGCTATATAATGGGAATAATACAAGGTGTGCTTAGCTAACTCAAACGACAGCGCAGCCTCTAGTTGCCTATGGCAACGAGTAGCTATTTTTCGAGAGACATCCCAGTCGTTCACCGTGCAATATTCCCGTAAAATTAAATACCACAAATATCAACAGTCCAAAGTACTTCAGTCAGCGTATTATTATCTTTCACACGGAGTGCATATAATCATGTCCACCTACCGTCAAACACCTCAACTTCTGCAAGGTGAAGGTAATCCTCCACATAGGCTGCAACGAACAAGTAGTGCCCCCAAGCGTACGTCGGTGTAGCGCAAGTGAGAGTGACGGTGTCGCCAGGTCCCGGGGGGACGTTTTGGCAACCCGTGTTTCCTAGTTTGCCGTGCGTTGCGCACAGTTGGAAGGGCGACTCCAGTGGATTTACATTCGTACTCGGGCGCGTGTCCGTCAGCCCAATTGTGAAGTTGAGTAACCGAAATTCTGAAATGTTAAACAACTCACCAAAATAATAGTCATCGTGTAATAGGCGACACTGTATCAATATAATCAAAATATGCGTATCCCTAATAGGGTATGACGACGATATATTTGTGGGTAATTAACTACTTATTAAAATTGCTACCAAAGGTCCTTTTCCTAGTGCGGATCCTATTAGTTTATTCCCAAATGTAATTTGTGAGAATTGCTTAAAACTAGGATTCTATATGCAGCTACGACATGCGGATGCGGCAAGCGGTAAAACAGTGACTGAGTGCCCAATGTAAATTAATAGAAGTATTTCCATAAGTACATAGGCGGATATGTTTGTTCATGCGGACGCAACAAATTGAATCACTCCATATAGAGATTATAATTGTATACACACACAAATCCGACAGGAACTTCCCAACGTGACCTTACTACAGAGGTATTTCCGCATACGTACGACTTTCCGAATATAAGGAATCCTAGCTTAGGTAACGTGCGCAGTCTGCTTAATAAGACGAAATACATTATTTTGGTCGTTGCAACTGGTATCATGTGAAAGCCAATTGCCCGGCCGAAATTTTGCACCAACCGATTAATCTTGGAGGTATAAAGAGGATTTCGCGAGAAAACAACAAGAAATAGCTGTAACAATGTTGTCCAATGAAACGTTGCTTTAGCCAAATATATACCAGCCAGCCCTCCGAGATTTTCCATTTGCCTCTTGGGTTTAGCCTGTATCTCCCAAAAAATCTAATTTTCAGTAAGTTCATCTATGGATCTCCAACAGCACCCCCTCCGTCTTCCTAACTCCAATCCGAAAGAATCGATCTCTTGAGACGCACGAACAATATCCAAATGTTCAAGTGCTACAACAACGTTACGAACATTTTCGAACAGGTAAGTTCATAAATCATGTTATAATTTATCAGATCATTTCACCCCAAAGAATGGAAAAACGAACTAGAATGTCACAGATAATATTAGGCAGGTTTCCTATTAACGTGACATTACTGTGAAAAGCGAGGAGCAAAACAATCAAACCTCAACTACTGGTTTGTGGAAGTGGAGTTATTGTGGCATATGTGTGTAAGGATATATAATAAATTATGTGAACGAAGAACGATCAAGAGATATTGAAAAAAGTATATGTATGGCCCGGAAACCAGCGTCAAGCACCACAAGCAAGCGCTAACATGGAATCACCAAGGCAAGAGAAAAGGCCGGCAGAAAAAGACTTGTCGAAGGGACCTCCAGGCAGACACTAAGCAGATGGAGAGAAGTGCCCAGGACAGAGAACTCGTGAGAGCTGTTGTCGACGGCCTATGTTCCAGGAAGGACGATGGGCATAAGTAAGTAAGTAACATGCATGACAGATGGACGGCTACTCTATTGACAATGTAGCCTAATTTATTAAACAGCTTCAAAAATGTAAATGTGTTTCTAACTCACCACAACTTCTGCGGTTTACGACGCGTACTGTGGTGACCCTAGCGCCCCCTTCTCCGAGGTCAACGGCCCACCAGGTGCTGTCTCCCATTTCAGTGTGAAATGCAGTGTATTCATTTCCGTCGTTGCCTTTCCTTGCAAATTCTTGGTTGTAGCATGAAGACATAAACGCCGTCTTCTTCAAAGCAATGTTCTTTGGCGCTACAAAGGAGAATGGCGATGCGTACTGTGCTGTCGAACTTACACTCAAGCGCGCATGCACGCGCTCGGGCGCGCCTGCGCACCCCCACACACATACTGTATGGCAATAACTTCCCTCAGGTGCCGAGTTTCACTAGCCTCTTTCTACGTTCTTCAATTTCCTCTGATCATTAGCCTCTAATCAGCAAAGCACACACACAAATATGATTACTTCAACTGTATAATTTAATTATTATGTTTATATGTTATTCCACATTGGTTCACACACCGTTAACATTGCAGTGTAACCGATCAAACACGCAGAAGTGATATTATTAGTGGTTACTCTTCGAAGTGTTGTGTATATTTAAATTAAGCTAATGTTCGATGTTTTATGCAATCATACAAAATTGTACGATCTGTTGAATTAGAAGACAGATTTAAACCGTAAATTGCGACTCGAATGACGTGTGTATGCGATCGGATGACGTTATTCTGCTCACAAAATTGTCCGTAACATTTACATGATTAGAATCCTAAAAACATACTTTATTGTAATATAGTAGTGCAGACATGCACTGTGAAAAGGCTGGAGAAATGTTCACGAATAGGTTTACGATTTTGTTTCAGCAAAATGTATGTAATGCTACTGTAATCAACCACTTTGTGAAGTATTAAAACAGAAATATAAAAATGTGGGTAAATCGAGTAAAAACTAATAATTATTCTTCAGAAAGCGGTAATGCGACTGAGTGTAGAAAACAAAACGATATCATATAACTAAAATCCATAATGTCCAACCAGGCCGTGAGTATATATATACCAGTTATTGAATTCGTCAAAATTGTGTTTTTTTATACAAATAAGCTTAGTGTTGTACAAAGAACGCAATTAAACATATATGTGTTAACTTAAACCACAAAAGTAGACAACAGAAACATTGGCTTATTAAGTGTGTGCGTACTTGCGCGCGTTTGTATGCGTACGTGCGTGCGTGAGAGCGTGTATTGTTGTTGTTGGTGTGTGTGTGTTTGTGTGTGAGTGTGTGGGGGGGGGTGTATGTTTGTGACATTTGTGCGTGTGTGCGTGTGTGCTGTGTGCTGTGTGCTGTGTGCTGTGTGCTGTGTGCTGTGTGCTGTGTGCTGTGTGCTGTGTGCGGTGTGCGGTGTGCGGTGTGCGGTGTGCGGTGTGCGGTGTGCGGTGTGCGGTGTGCGGTTTGCTGTGTGCTGTGTGCTGTGTGCGGTGTGCTGTGTGCTGTGTGCGGTGTGCGGTGTGCGGTGTGCGGTGTGCGGTGTGCGGTGTGCGGTGTGCGGTGTGCGGTGTGCGGTGTGCGGTGTGCTGTGTGCTGTGTGCTGTGTGCTGTGTGCTGTGTGCTGTGTGCTGTGTGCTGTGTGCTGTGTGCTGTGTGCGGTGTGCGCTGTGCGCTGTGCGCTGTGCGCTGTGCGCTGTGTGTTGTGTGCGGTGTGCTGTGTGCGGTGTGCGGTGTGCGGTGTGCTGTGTGCGGTGTGCTGTGTGCTGTGTGCTGTGTGCTGTGTGCGGTGTGCTGTGTGCTGTGTGCTGTGTGCTGTGTGCTGTGTGCTGTGTGCTGTGTGCTGTGTGCTGTGTGCTGTGTGCGGTGTGCTGTGTGCGGTGTGCTGTGTGCTGTGTGCTGTGTGCTGTGTGCTTCTGGGCGTGTTTGCATGCGTGTGTGCGTGTGTGCGCGTGTGCGCGGGTGCGCGTGTGCGCGGGTGCGCGGGTGCGCGTGTGCGCGTGTGCGCGTGTGCGTAAGTGCGTGTGTACGCGTGTGCATGCATGTATGCCATAAACGTACCATAAACGTCGACTTCGCACAAAGTCAAGAGGTTCTTGATCTCTCCCACTCCGTTGATCTGGATGAACAGATATCTCCCTTTGGTGATGTCATCGCACCGCAGAATCTTTGAGGCAGCGGGGAACACGCCATGGTAGACGAGACAGACTCTGTATGGTGACA
>OZ023217.1:44626234-44653810 GCA_963995525.1 Escarpia spicata
TTCATCGACGGGTGGGGGCGTGTACCACGATCCATTTGCCCCGAGTATGGTGAAGGAAGTCATGAGGCCGTCGGGCTGATCGACTGTGGTCGGGCTGGCTATGTTAGGGTCGCTCCAGTCGGCCTCCGTCAACTCCGGCCCGGTGGCGTCCAACGAATCCTCCTCGGGTGTTGGCGGTCGTGGCACACCGGTAACTCGACAGAGGGGAACGGTCATGTCCAAGTACGCACGTGTTGGTAGAATGACGGTGCGTCGTAGGTGGTTTCTGTGAATGAATCATTTGGTAAATAAGTGAAGTGTATAGGAAAAATAAATAAAAGAACGAAAGCATTAAATAGCAGTAAATAAAATATGAAAATAGTAAGTTACAGCCCCCGGAAAAGTAACTAGCACGTCTGCCATGTAGTAGATAATGAATATTTTTGTTATGATAACTGTGAATAGAAATGACCTCTGTCATATATGAAAAGGGAAGTTTTGAAAACGAAATGTATTTAAAAAAACTGACAGATCTAAGAAATAATTAAAGAAAATTATAAATCGGGGTAATAGGAAAAGAAAATAACCACTAAAAGTAATGAAATAAACTTATAGTTTAATATGTAAATGAAGAAATAAGAGTTATATGAAAATAAGAAGTACCTTTGTTCTTTTGCAGCGGCAGTTGTTGGTGTAGCGAGCGCTCGGGAGGTGGCCATGACAAGGACTGAACGGAGACCGGGGGCGTTGTTGTGTAATGTTAGGTATGTGTTAAGAGCGCATGCGCAAAAGTTACGTAAAAACAGTGAAAGGAAAGATATAAAAATATCAATAAACGAACGTTTAAATGCCAAAAATGAACCGTTGCGTCCTCTTAGTTAGGGATCAAGTATGTTGTGGAGTGTTAATAATAGAAAAATTCGATGTGAAAGTAACATTTAACGCAGGACGCACTAAAGTGATCGTGTAATTTTTTTCTTGGCGCTGGGCTAGAAACCGGATGGTGACGCAAAACAGCTGTGACGCTAATGGGGAAGCTTATCGTGAAAGGAATGTGAAGCGCGAACAATGCTTTTTCCAAAACGTAAACGACGCGTTAAAAGTATGAATTTAAGCGTTGTGTGGGATCAGTGGCGTGTAGGGAATTAAGTGGTGTGGTTATTGTAGAAAAATTGGCTGTAAATAAACGTTTGTCAACGAACGCACTACATGACCGTCTGATTTTTTTCCGGAAATAAAAGTCATCGGATACTAGGCGGTTATGCGTTGTAATAGAAACGTCGATTAGGGGGGTATGCGTTAAGTACGCATGCGCCGTATGTTGCTTATATAAAGCGGTGGAAAATTTTGTATGCGGTATAATGCAAGTGGTCTGACTGATTTCAGCAGCAACAGCCGTAGAAGTTCTTCCACCTCGAGAATGGCCGAACATAGCGAGATGACTACACCGTTGAAAAAGATGAAGGCGATGCGCAAACAAGCGTGTAAGGCGAGCGGAAGTCAACAACAACCGCCTGCGGAAGTGACCACACCGGCTGCTAAGAGACCCGTGTTGGTTATAGCGTCCTCGCTTGGGCGTAAACGAGGGGCTGAAGAAGCGGCGTTGGAGGCACCGCCGTCTAGACGGGCCTCGCTTGAGCGAGAATGCAGCGCTGCAACGTCATCACAGGCTACCTTGGTGAGTGTAAGGGAACTAGCCTGTTCTAAGAACGGTGTGTATAAGCTTAAGACTTCGGCATATATCGAGGCTGTGAGTTATCGTGATAAATGCACGTACAGGGGATGTTCCCAATGTCGACGCAAGCTATATCAAAACACAGACGGCGTGATGTTATGTCGAACCCACGGGGAACCTGATATGGTAAAAAATTACTTTGCTTTGCGTGTCATGATTCGAGATGGAGATGACGAAGAAGATGAAATGTGGCTGACGTTGTTTGACACGCAAATGGCAAAGCTGGTTGAGTACCGGGCTGATTACTTGGTGGAGTTAAACGAGGAGGAACTTCGCGATACTGTACTTGAGTTGGCTGGCACTAAAGTACAGCTCAGTGTTCGTAAGACTACCTGGGAAGGTGAGCCGTCGTATACGGTGCGTACACTGAGGAGAGCCGTTGATGAGTAATGGGTTTCTTGTGTTCTAGGAGGCCCCGCTGGTGACGGCGTTGCTAACTAGTAAACCGACCAGTGACGAAGCTGCGCGCTTACTAGACGAGATAGTGGAAACTTACGTAATGGCCTGGTGTTCAGCTTACGAAGCAAAGAGAGCCTACTAGAGGAGCTACGAAATAGAACGGTGCTCATCCTATATAAAACATGACATTTATTTTGTTGTATGTCTACAGGAGGTGCGGCGAGTTCTGCTGGAAATGTTAGCCAATAATGAACGGATGCGTGCGAGGTACGCCGAAGTTGCCGTGTTCGTACAAACACTGCTCGATCGTTCGGTGATGGATAGTGAGAGGAAAGACGCCGCGTTGCTGGCTCGTGTTAACGCAGAAAAAGAGGCGGATTAATGATAATAATGTGTTTTGTAGAGAGCGCGACGGCCTGAACGTGCGCACGATCGCCGTGGGAAGTGTAATGTGTGTTTGTAGGCACCTGCTTTTGTGCTGTAGGGATGCGCGGGCGACGTCGATAGCGCCTTGGATGCTATCATTGAGGAAGCGCTTGGTGCACCACCGCCTTACGATAGTTTACACCAGATTGTGCCGTCGTGTTGTTGGAAGACAGCGCCGTCGGACGTGATGCAACGACGCGTCGTCGACCCGGGGCGGGGTCAGGTGGCCTGTCGCTATGAACGACATGCGATGTCCCTTCTCGCTGAGCATCTCGGTGAGCTGATATTGGAGACGGCGCGCGATCGATGCGGTGTTTGCGAAGTTAATGAGGGATGTCCGTACGTGCATATGGTCGGCTATCGGGCGGGTCGACCTACTCGCGAGTACGCACGGCGCTACGACAACGTAGCCGAACTCGTCACGCAACACTTCAACGTAGTGTTGGAATCGTGTCTGCAGCGCTCACTGATACCAACCTTCATACGTCTGGTGCAGTTACTACACGTGAAGGCGCACGGACAACAACCGGGGCGAGCTGGGGAACTGTATTTGGTACAGTTTGTATCCGACTGGCTTCTCGGCACGAATTGGCGCGAATTCATCAATCGCGCTCGCCTAGAATCGGCAGTGCACGTCTACATACAGTGCAGAAGCGGCCTTTAAATCAAATGAACATTACTGCCTATTCTGCTGATTTGCTTAATATCGCTTTTTCGTTGTACGGCACGCTTAATAAAACGTTGAAAAGGGCCGTTCCGTTTCCGAGTTAAAACGCACACGCACACACACACACACACACACACACACACACACACACACACACACACACACACACACACACACACACACACACCACACACCACACACACACACCACACACACACACCACACACCACACACACCACACCACACACACACCACACACACACACACACACACACACACACACACACACACAGTTACTTAACAAAATCACCACCACCACCCCCTATGCTTAACAAAAAACCGCCACCCCATACGCACCTAACACCACACCACGTGGTACCTCATTAGTCGTTACTTAACAAAACCACCACCCCGCTTAACATCACCCCATATACTTAACAAAACCACCACCCCATACGCACCTAACACCACACCACGTGTGTCCCGTACCTCAATATCATTAGTCGTTACTTAACAAAACCACCACCCCGTTACTTAACAAAACCACCACCCCATACGCATCGTTACCTAACAAAACCACCACCAACCCCCACGCACTCACTGCGCATGTCCGTTAAAATCACCACCACCACCCCCTATGCTTAACAAAACCGCCACCCCATACGCACCTAACACCACACCACGTGGTACCTCATTAGTCGTTACTTAACAAAACCGCCACCCCACTTAACAAAACCACCACCCCATATGCTTAACACCACCCCATACGCACCTAACACCACATCACGTGTGTCCCGTACCTCAATATCATTAGTCGTTACTTAACAAAACCACCACCCCGTTACTTAACAAAACCACCACCCCATACGCATCGTTACCTAACAAAACCACCACCAACCCCCACGCACTCACTGCGCATGTCCGTACCTCGTTATAAATAGAGGTATTCGAAAAAGTAGCAGCACAAAAAAAGTATGCCGCCTACTACTAGGTGGCAATGTCCGAAATGCGGTGCTTATTTCTTGAAACAGTCGACGTTAGAGCGACACGCTAAGAGTTCGAAACGATGCGGCGATGACGCGCTATGCGTAAAGCGACGAGAGTGTCCGAAATGCGGCGTAACGTACAATACGCGCGCCGGGATGCTACGACACCTGAGGGAACGGTGCGGTCATCCGGCGGTGTCGTTACCGCCCGATGATAATCCACCATCACCACCACCGCCACCATCAGCCGAGGCTCTTCAACGCGTCGTGGACGAGCATCGACGTAGCATAGAGACGTCGGTAGCGATCGGTGTCGTACAGTCCCGCTACAACTATCGTATGACCGCCTGTACGAGTACGCGGGTGCTCGAACCGCGTCTGAGGGTTATGTTTAGCGAACGAAAGAATGCGTTTAAAATAAACGTAAGCTATGGTTTCGTGTTACGCCACAAGGTGTCGGGTCGTTACCGCTATTTTCATTCGTCCTGTAACTGCTGCGGTCGCCTTCTCGAAACACCCGCCCTCGTAACCGATAGCCGTTCTTTCGAACGATTCCTCGATGTCGTGCGCACGACCGACGTACTACAGTACGTCCTCGCGCAGCGCCCCGATTCGGGGTGGGTGGTCGAGCTCGTAACGAACGCCACCTACTTCGTGAACGCCATCCTAAACCATCCTATCGGGTGCGTTGGCGCCGCGCTCCCCGCCTACGTGCGTAACAACAAGCACGTCGTGACGTTGACGAACGCTCGGGGAGGCAAGCCCTACGACGACCCTCTATGCCTCTTCCGATGCATTGCCATCCATCGGCAAGGTGGTAGGGGGCACCTAAATACAACCCGTTTAACGCGAGTAGCTAAACAACTGAGCGCGCGCTACGCCCCGACGCCGACCGGCGTGCGCCTGAACGAACTGGAACGCGTGGAGACGCTTTTTGGTATCAACATCGTCGTCTATCGCCTAACGGCGACTGGAGCCGCCGAACTAGTACGTCGGTCGCTCGAAGCGCACCCCACAACCCTGAATGTCAACCTGTACGAGAATAACTTTTCGTACATAATCGATCTGCGCGCGTACGCGAAAACGTACAAGTGCTCGAAATGCGGCAACTCCCTCTGGCAGTACCCGTCGCTATTACGACGTCACGAAGCGACGTGCGAGGGCGGTGTTCGTCACGTGTTTCCCGGCGGCGTCTACCGACCGAAGCCGTCCGTATTTCAACGACTCGACGACGAAGGTATCGAGGTCGGCGACGACGATCTGCGCTACTATCCGTACCGCGCGACATTCGACTTTGAATGTTATTTCGCCGCCAACGAGCTACCGCCGGATACCGATAAATGTCGGTGGCTAGCGCGACACGAACTGCTCAGCGTGAGCGTTGTGTCGAACGTGCCCGGACACGAAGCGGCGCGCTGTTACGTCACGACCGGTGATTCGGCCGACCTAGCGCGTCGCCTCATCGATGACCTGGAAGCCGTGAGCGCGGCGGCGTGCGCGCTTCTACGCAACCGCTACGACGCGGTCTTTGAGGCGATCGAAGCGCTCGATAAAGACTGGCGGCTACGAAGTGACGACGACGACAAGGATGCGTCACCGTACGCCGCACTCGCCGACCGCCTGTGGACGCACCTTCGTCAAATGCCCGTACTGGGTTTCAACAGCGGTAAGTACGATTTGAATGTCGTCAAAAAGTACTTGACCCCCCTGCTCATAACCGACGACGCGCAGCACACATCGTCGGCGTTCACGATTAAACGACAGAACGCTTACATGTGCCTGACGACGTCGACGTTGAAATTTCTGGACATAACTAATTACCTCGCGCCCGGTGTCAGCTACGAGCGCTATCTGAAAGCGTACGACTGCGCGGCGACCAAGGGGTACTTTCCGTACGAATATATCGACGCGTTGACGCGCCTGGACGAGACCGTCCTACCGCCGCGCGAAACTTTCTACAGCCACCTGAAACGCGAGGGAATCTCCGCGGAGGCGTACGAAATTTGTGCGACGGCATGGCGCGACGAGTGCATGACGACGATGCGCGATTTTCTAATCTGGTATAATAACCGAGATGTGGCGCCGTTTCTCGAGGCACTCGAGCGGCAGTTCGCCTTCTATCGCCGTCAGCGCATCGACATGTTCAAGGACGCCATCAGCGTACCGGGGTTGACGTTGTTGTACCTATTCAACGACCTGCCGTCTTCAATCCATTTCTCGCTGTTCAACGAACCGAACAAAGACCTGCACCGCCTACTGCAGTCGCAGATCGTCGGCGGTCCATCGATCATCTTCTCGCGTCATCACGAAGCCGGCGAGACGTCGATTCGAGGCGGTAACAACCCGTGTCGTTCGATAGTCGGCTATGACGCGAACGGTCTCTATCTATCGGCGATGATGCGGGAAATGCCGACGGGTTGGTACACGCGCCGACGCGCTGAGAACGGCTTTCGAGCGGAACACGTGCACCGCTACGGTCGTATGGCCGTAGAGTGGTTGACGTACGAAGCGGAACGAATAGGCGCCCCTATACGACACCAGTTGAACGGCCGCGAGAAGCGCATCGGTAAGTACCGAGTCGACGGTTGGTGCGCCGCCACGCGAACGGCGTATCAATTTCACGGTTGTTTCTTTCACGGCTGCCCGATATGCCAGACGCACGTGACGACGAACGCCGTCAACGGTCAACCGATGACGACGCTGTACGCCGCGACGATCGCCGTGACGGCCTACCTGCGCCGCCACGTCGATGCCGTCGTCGAAATGTGGGAGTGCCAGTGGCGAGCCGTGAGACCCCCCGTGACGCGACCCGACGCGAGGCGCGTAACGCACTCGACGATACTGGAGGGTGTACGCGACGGCTCTCTATTCGGTCTCGTGCAGTGCGATATCGCCGTGCCGGAAGCGCTGCGCGCTAAGTTCGCCGAAATGCAGCCCGTATTCAAGAACGTCGATATCGCGCGCGACGACCTCAGCCCGTTCATGCGCCGCTACGCCGAGTCGCACGATCTACTCACCCGACCTCAACGGACGCTCGTTGGTAGCTACTTCGGCACGGCGATCGTACTCGCCACGCCCCTCCTACGCTGGTATCTGGAGCACGGGCTCGTCGTCGCGCGCATCTACCAGGTGATCGAGTACACGCCGATCGCCTGCTTTCGTCGTTTCGGCGATACGGTGTCGACGGCGCGACGCGAGGGCGACGTCGACCCCGACAAAGCGATCATCGCCGACACCTTCAAACTACTCGGCAACAGTTCGTACGGGAAGACGATTACGCGCGTCGATCGGCACCGGGATATCAAGTACGCTACGGCGGTAGGCGCCTCGCGACTCGTCAACAACCGTCGCTTCCGGCAACTCGACGTCGTCGTCGACGACGAACTGTACGAGGTGGCGCTGAATAAGCGCACCGTCGTCTATGACCTGCCGATTCAAATCGGTTATTTCGTGTATCAATACGCGAAATTACGAATGCTCGAATTTTATTACGACTTCGTCGACGCCTACATTCCACGCCCTCTCTTTCAGTACTGCGCTATGGACACCGATTCGGCGTACATAGCCCTCGCGGGTCACGACATCGACGCGCTCGTACCGGACGCGATGCGCGAACACTACTTCCGAACGCGATCGCTCTGGTTTCCGGCCGAATGTTGCGACGCGCACGTGGACGCGTACGTACGGCGCCGCGTCGCCGGACTGACGTGGGAGGGTGGGGACTGCTGCGCGCGTCGTCTTCTATTCGATCGTCGAACGCCGGGTCTCTTCAAAGAAGAGTGGCGCGGCGACGGAATCGTGGCGCTGTGCAGTAAGACGTACTACTGCTTCGGCGGCGACGGCGGCGCGAAGTACAGCACGAAGGGCTTGAGTAAGCGTCAGAACGATATCGACGAGCACGACTTTCTCGCCGTACTGCGCGACCGACGTCGCGTGCTAAACGCCGCGTGCTCGACGACAGCGTCACCACGGCGCCGATACTCGTCTAACTCGTATAACTAAACCTACCCTAGGGGTGGGGGGCCGCCTAGGGGTAGGGTTCTGTATGTATGTATGTATGTAGGTAGGGTAGGGTAATAATAAAAACAAATACAAGTGCGTACATTTCATCGTCGTTGTTTTTTTATTACTACTACTATACACGTAAAAGCGAAGCGTTAATGCAGTGGTTTTAACCAATCGAATACGAGACAGTCATTGGCCTCCCGATCGGTGCCGAATATGTTCTGGAACGTCGTCAACGGCATGCCGCGACATCGAAGGAGTAGGTAGGCGACGCAATATTGTCCGCACACGTTAGAGACGACGCTCTGCAGTCTCTTGTCGTTGTACGTCCACGCGTCGCCGCAGTGTCGGTGCAGGAAGGCGCGGAAATCGGCGTGCAGCGGCGGAAGACCGTACGAATCGAAGTACTCGCCGACGCCTTGACGGTCGACGTAGACGGCCACCCAGTGCTCCCCCGGTTCGCCGCCGTCGTCGGTATTGCACACGAAGGCCATCGGGTAAGTGGTGGTGGTGGTGGTAAGTAGCGCGTCTTTAGGTACGACGCCGAGGACGATGCGTTTAGCGTACGCGTCGAGTTCGAGGCGACGCAGCAGTTGGAACGTATCCATTACGAGGTACAGTCGTACAGGACGTTTCGGGTCCGATCGATTTCCATCACCGTCTCGAATTCCGCGTACACGACGACGTTCACCGGTCGGGGTAGCGGCGTCAAGAACTGCATTTCAGCGCCCACGCTCCCCTGACGCACGACGTTGAAATGGTCCCCGTCGCAGCAGTCGGGGGTCAGGTCGAAAGCGAAGACGGTGTAGCCGCCCTCGAAGTCCGAGCGCGATATGTCGTTCCCCTCGTCCTCGCCCGCCTTTCCGGTGGCCTCGAAGAGATTCATGTAGCTTCGTATGTACCGGTGGTGCGGAAAGTCCGGTTGCAGCGGCTTGCTCGGCACCTGACGTCCGTCGACGTTGAGCGCGAGGAAGGTTATGTCGTTGTGATGCGCGTTGAACGGATTTCTAGTGTAGTCTCCGTTGTAGGCGGCGTTGTCGATCATCATCAGGATTATGCGTTTCGGAATTGTACCCATGTACAGGTTCTCGTGCGTGTGCGATAGCGTACCCGCGTTTATCGAGAACGACTTGCAGTCGACGCGGCGCATCGGAAACTTAGCCGTTCCCAAATTCCACGCTTTGATATGACCCAGCTGGACTTCCGGGTTCAACTTCACTTTTCGGACGTGCAGGCAAATCGAGCGTATCACGATACGCCACCCCGGCGCGGCAGCCGCGCCCATGAGCGCGAAGGCGTCCTTCGACTGGACCATGCGTATTTTTGTGTCGATGCCGCTCGGTAGGAGGAGGTTTAGCATAAACGCGTCGACGTGCAGGTGTCCCATCATCTCCACCTCGGCGCTGGCCGCCGTCAGATCGCGCCGCGCTACGAACCCGGTGTTATCGTCCCCGCGCGCGTTCATGTGTCCGGCGCTATCTTTGTACCACAACGACCCCGTGAGATGCGATCGTTTCGCGTCGCTACCGTAACTCAGTAGGGTCTCGATGTAGGCCCGGTACGCGTACGTATTGGTCGACGGCGTCACGAGCGTGCCGTTCAGCGACACGTCGATTTGACTGAACATCGAATGAAGGAAATTGTTGACCGGCGCCACGTTGGTGCCGGCCGCCAGATCGGTACCGTCCCCCTGAACCACTTTGAAGAGGACGTACGTTTGAAGGCTCGCCAGGTCCGTATAGTCGTTACCCGACCCTGGAATGAGGAACTCGATAGGACCGCCGGCGTCGAGAGCCGTCAGCGGTTGGTAGGCGGTCCGATAACTGCTCTCGATGCTCTTCTGCGTCACCAGTCCGGTGAACAGGTCCAGTTCGGCCTTCACGCCCTCGCACGCTGTCTTTACGAACGTCATCGTTACGCGTCGAATATATCGACCGGTCGACGTCCTCTCTTCCGTCTACTGACGGTCGTCGCCGTTCGACGCTGCTTCTTTATAGGCGGTCTTTTTTTCACCCGTCTCTTTTTCGGCGCCGGCCCTTTCAATAGGCCGTCGAGAAGATCGACGCCGGCCTCCTTCGCGCGTCGTTTTACCGACGCTTTCAGATTGCCGCCGCCGACGACGTCCCGCGCCACGTTCACGCCGGTTTTGAGCGCACGTTTTCCCAACGCCATGGCGCCTCTCTTAAAAAGCGGCATGACGCTTCGAAATAGGCTCCCGAAGATATTACCCAGACCGTGTCCTCGCTGACCTCGACTGCCGATGAAGACCGGTAGTTGACCGCCGACCTGTCGAACGTAGTAGTCCTCGTACGGGTTCGGCATGGTTAAAACAATCTCGATTTACAGCGTCTGATGTGAAGCGTCGCCACTAGCTTCCCCCGCTCGAATGGTATCGGTTGACCGCAATCGTCTCTTATATCGATCTCGATCGTATCGAATTGATGCCGCGCAGCTTCACGTATTGGACGCGGTCGAACGTTTCCGAAATAACGCTACCGTTCGTACCGAAGACGGCGATATTTCGAAGAAGCGGCGCGTACACGTCGCCGACGACGCGCGATTCCACGAGATCCGTGTACACGTACAGGGTGTCGACGCCCGCCTTCATATCCACCGTATTTCGACCTTCGTACGCGAACGTGTACGAGGCGGGGGTCGTCTCGATAACGACGACTTCCGGTTCGGGACCCATCATCGGCGGACTTACGATAACGTTCTTATGGAAACCTAGCACGCTCTTCAGACGGCTCGTATCGGGTAGGGTAAAGGCGACGCCCGCCGTCATACGCAGCGTCATTCGGTTAGAGACGCCGCTGTACTCTAGATACACCCTCACCTTATCGGTCCACAATTTCCTTAGCGCCTCGTTGATCTCGCGCAGTAGCACGAAAACGTTGTTGTAGAAACCGTGAGCGATCGTACCCTGTCGGTATATTCCGATACCGTCCATGGTCGTGAAAAGACCCGCCTCACCTCGGGGCGCCGACAGGTAGAAGGTGGCATCCGCCTCTCTCACGTTGTACCACGTGTGCGGGTACTGTAGCGTCACCAGTCCGCATTCCCATTCTCCGCCGGCCAGGTCGAAACGTCGCGGCAGCGTCGTGATGTAGTGCGTCAACGTATTTTCGGGGTGCCGCTTCGTAGACGCGTTGCTCGGTAGCGTCAGGTAAAAGTCAGACGATGCCGCCATCGTCTCGTCGTCGTCGGGCGCCGCCGCTCATAGACGGACTCGGGAGCAGATAACCGAGACAGCTGCTCAACAGGGCCGTCCACAGATTGGAGTCGCCTTGACCCCGCGTTAAATTGTATATACTAACGGCGATGACGAAGTACAGGACGATGACCTGACAGAGGAATACGATTTCGGCCTTTGGGCATTCGTTACCGCAGAGCCGCCATGGATCGGGTTCGTGGACGGTGGAGTCGTCGGCGTTCTCGACGGCGTCGACGGAGTCCTCGTTGGTAGTCGTCGTCGGCTTCTCTGAACCAGTAGCGGCGTCGACGGAGTCCTCTTTGGTAGTCTTCTTCTTCGGCTGCTGCTGCTGCTCGTCCCTCGCCTCCATAACGCCACTGCGGTCTGCGGGTACAGCAGGGCCCCTTATACGGGAGGAGCGACGTTCCCCCGCATAAGCACGACTCGTGCAGTCGCCAGCATTCCTCGTGACGCGTCCAACGCATGCTATAGGTCCACGAGCGCCGCGGCGTCGATCCAACTGTTGAAGGAGGCCGGGTAACCGCTCCATTTCACGAGCGCCTCCGAGCCGCCGCCGCGACGACGACGCCGCTGCAGAACCGCCTCCACTCGATACAGTTTGTCCTTCGGAACGACTACGCGTTGTACTTCCTGTTCGTAGAAGGCGCCCTCTACCGGTGTCCCCGCGTCGTCCTTCAGGCGATAAACGGGGGGTTCGGACGGATGCACCTCTACGACGGTGAAGAGCTCCTCGCTCCCATTAGGCATGTATCCTTTTTTGAATTGACCCCTCGTCTTACTGATACGCACGCGATCTCCTTCGCACAGTTTCTGTTTTTTTCCCATACCACCGCTGCCGCCGTACAGGCGTTGCCATACGTCCTCCTGATTCGTCGCGTCGACGCTCGCCGGCGTCCTACCGATGCTTCGATGATAGGCGTTGTTGTACGAATGCACGAAATCCGTTAACGCCTCTACGTAGCGCAGCGTCTCGTGTTTCGTAAAATAACGCCACATGCGCGTTTTCAAAGTCCTATTGAAGCGTTCCACGACGCTCGCTTTAGTCTCCTCGTTATGCGTTACGAAATGATGAACGCCGCGACTCTTTAGGAACGTTTGCAGGGGTCGATTCAGAAACTCGGTCCCCTTATCGGTCTGCAGCGCGTTCGGCGGCGGCGCGTCGTTCAGCAGACGCTCGAAGGCCGCGACGAGCGATGCGCCGGACTTATTCTTCAACGGAACGCACCACGCCCGCTTCGAAAACACGTCGATTACCGTCAATAGAAATGTTATACCGTCGTTGTGTTTTTTTAACCTAGTCAGATCGACCAGATCAGCTTGCCACTGCTGGTTTTGACCGCCCACGATAACGCAACGTCGTTTGAAACGTCTTTTAACCGGTTTGTGTAGAGTATAAGCGTCCTGCGCCGCTAGCCACCTCTCGACATCCGGGCGTCGTCGACCCCCCTTTGACGCGCGGTGCAACGCGTCGACACCTCCGTAACTCCCAGCTCGTTTCGGATCGAAGTAGAGTTCATTCAGTTCAGCGTCGTCGTCGTCGTTTCGTTTTCGAAGGTTTCGTTTTGGACGACGACGACGACTCCACCCGGACACCATGACGACGACGATCGACGAACGATGACTATTATATAGAGAGCGATAACCGTGATGACGATGAAACCGACGACGGCGACCGTTCGTTGTATTGACGGCATCGTCACATCGATTCCCAACCGTCCAACGCTCTCTTTCTAGAACGTCGTCTTCGCACCGCCTTTCCCGCTGAACTGACCGATCCCGTCTCCTCCTCTCCTTCTCTTGACAGCCGCCGCCGTCGCTGCTCCATGTACTCCCGATAGCGCGGGTTGCCGACGAACTCCATAGGAATGTTCATACCCTTCATACTCAACCCGAAAGCGCGCCATCCTAAGGGCTGCGTCGTCTTCGTTCTCGTTCGCATGAGATCGTTCACTAGATCGACCATGTTACTCCCCGCGATCGTTTTACCGTCGTACACGAATTCGCCGCGTTCGTTCCATCGACACAAGGGATCGGCTTTCATTTTCGCGATAAGTAGACTCGCCTTCCCTTTCAACGTTTTCGGCATGCTGGCTACGATTTCGCGCTCTACGGCCTCCGACGATGGTGGCGCCGCCGCCGCCGCCGTGGTCTGCGGCGGTATCTCGCCGCCGTCGGCGTTGACCATCGACACGCGTACCGGTTGCGCCGTTCGAGCCGCCTCTATAGTGTTGTAGCGACCCAGCAGCTGATTGTACGACACCACCTTATCGCGTTCGGATAAATCCGATCGCTCTAGAATATCTTTCATGTCGCTGTCCAGGCTACTCAGTACACGTGATCGGGGGGTGCTGCTCGACTGCTGCTGCGGTTGAAGGAGACTTTCCACCAATCGCGGGTCGACCAACGCCATCTTCTTCGCGTACTGCATCGATTAACCCCCGATTAACTGTTTGAGTAGTGGCAGGAAAACGGTGCTCGCTAACGGCGCTAGCAGGGCCGTCAGAAAACCACCCGCCCCCGTTTGCAAGATGGCTCGCTTCCGCTTCACCGGAATTCGTTTGTTGACCAAGTCACGCAGGTGATCTCTGTATTTCGTCAACACGCGTTTCTGCTTCGGCGACACCTTCACGTTCCCTCTCAGAATATTGTACGCGCAATCGCATAGACTACATATGAGACCGACCTCCGAGTGGGCGAGCACGGCTTTTCGCAGATCTACGTTCCGCTTCTGTCTATCCATCAACTGCAGGGCGAAAATGTGTCTCTTCAGGCGTTGCTCCGAAAACGTCGTCGTCGCCGCCTTCGGTCGTCGCTTCGCCGCTACCACCGCGCGTCTTCCCGTCATACCGACTAATGCGCACGCGGCGACGTCCCTCTCTACTTATAGTTGACCACCACCACCACCCTTCCGTACGTAGACGTACTGAAGGGGATCGTCCGGAAATATACACGTACGCAGGCGCATGTACTCTGCCGTTTCCTGTTTCAGGTCGACGAAGAGATAGCCGTACGCCGTCGACGTCGCGTCTTTGAAAGACTCTATCATGTACTTGAACTCTCCCGGATACATCTGTTTCGCGAGGTGACCTACTTGACCAACGTCTCGGGGGTTCTTAAATAGTGCCAGGTATTGGGCGTTCAGGCTGATTGTGCGGTTTTCACCCCCTTTCGGAAACATGTTCTGTCGGAGTTGTACGACCGACGTATTACAATGATGACTTTTTTTAGTAAATAGCGCCGTCACCCCGCTATCGGCTTCCTCCATGAGGTCGTCGAGTACTAAAAGCGTCCTCTTTTTACCGTCTAAATACGTCGTAGTCGGCAGGCCGTCTACGAACTCTATTTCCGGAGACATAGACGCGTAGGCGGGCTGCCACTGCCCGTAACACCACAGGACTTTTTCGGGCGCCGGATCGATCATAGCGCTTCGTATCAGACGGTCGACGAACGTCGTCTTACCGCATCCCGTAGGCCCTGATACTATACACGTAAACGGATGCTTCAACAACGGTCCGCCCATTTTCACGACTGATACTGGCTGATGTTTTTTACGCGTCTTTATAAAAGGCGCGCACCTCCATCAACAGTTTACCGAGCTTGTTCTCGCCCTCGACGTCACCAATCCTGGTACCCCAGAAACCCTCCCTACTCGGCACCCACTCCACCAATTCGGCGTCCCCGGTGGCCAACAGTTCGGCCTTCAACTCCCCACCGAACTTACTCATCAACAGCCCCTTCATACAGGCGACCCTAACGACGTTCCATTCGGTTCCCGTTCTCTTTTTTCGAATACCGTAACTGATTCGTTTCGCCGCGTAGGGCGATCGCACTCTTTTGATACACGCGGCGCATGCGAGGTCTTCGTTGAATAGCGCTTTCCTATACTGATAGGCGTGCTCGACGGATCGGAAGACCCGACCGTACGCCGTCAATCGGCACCTGTACATATTCGACAAGAAGGAGCACGAACCGCCAAACTTTATACGTTCCGACGATGACAACATGACTACTACCGATAAAAACCGCTACCGCTTATATAGTCACGGACGTACGGATCCGAAATCTTTCGATCCCTAATCGCGCCCAGGACAGGCGCCGGCTTCTACGAGTACTTCGATCGCTAGTCGTTGATCGCTAGGTGTGACTTGGGTTAATCGCTAGATGGCGTTATCACGTAACTAGGGACGCTGTTATTAATCGCTAGAGGGCGCCTGTCATTCACAAAAAAGTGACAGGCCATCAATCACGTTTTTTATAACTAGGATCCCGATTCCACTCAGGTTACCAAAAAGCCTTTGATCTTTTTTTTATAAGTAGGATCCCGATTTTGAAATCGACGTTTTTTATGCACGTACCTAGATACAAAAGGGGGCGTGGTTTGGGGTGTGTGTATCCTCCATACTACTTGTGTCTATAGTTCTATATTCCCTGTTATTCACAGACCTGCTACATTTGCCTCGAACGTAGACATCGTGATAATAACAATTATAACTCGTGTATTCGCCATATAAGTGTAATTTCGAATGACCCGCTTATAACGTGTAGTGGTCGAAGAAGAAATCATTTTGATACTAGACGGATGTCCATGAAAATGCAATATATTTTATAATTATGATCAGTTTTATCTAGGAAGGTTGGATAGAATGTCATGTAACACGATACTGACGTTGACACTGATGGCATTGATTAACGGGTCGCGAGGTGAGTATCTGCATTAGATCTGAATGTCACAATGGTTCTGCCATTGCTTACTTAAACCGCAGTACCGCAATGCTAGAGCAATTGACTCTGAATCGAGAGAACCTGGCTATAGGCAGTGGTGAATATTTTTGTACGAGTAGTCTTCGCGCATTAATTGCAGCATAGCTGAAAGCTTCCAATAGAATTTAAGATGTTGTTCGGCTGAACAGGTCTGCCAGGGAGTAAAGTGAAAAGCGCTTTAGGCATTCCTAAGGACCACCGAGGAAGCGGAATATTATTAATAAAATGGGGAAGGTACAATATAACAAATTAATAAATATTATTGTTGTGGCTTTAATTTTGTTTTTGGAATAATTCGGTTTCCTTACCTTTTATCTTAAATATGTCCTTGTTGTTTCAGAGCGTTTTTTTTAATTTTTTTTTATTGAATTTTCAATGTGGGGCAATGTCTTAAAAGGGCACTTCTTATGGGTAATAGGACAGGATAGTCATACATTAATGACTATGTTCATAACCCTTAGGCTTGTAAGAAAGATTAATGTAATGTGTTATTATCTTTGTATCCACATAGTTGTGGGGCGTACACTGACGAGTGGCGACTGATATAAAATAAATGTTACACATATATCCTAGAAACATGTTTTATTACAGCCAATACATGATATAGTCATAGAAACATGGTACGTATCCTGCAAGTCAGAACGTTTGACACTTGTCTCAATTTGACTAGACGAGTTCGGTTTTGCGGGTGAATTTCCTAAAGAATTCACGCTGTCCGTAGATGTCTTAGTATGCAGCCCGGCATATTCATGCCTTCTCCAAGAATCTGACGACAGTGGATCGAGGGTCATAGTAGGCGGTGCCACACTATTCAGTGCCACCATGAGTCGTGCGTTTCTCGTGTCCTCATTCATACTGGTGCGGTGATTATCGACCACGAGGTATGCACAGAGTGTGGACTCATATAAGCCAGATATGCCAACACCTTCTGAACTGAACCTGTTGCAACTTACAACCGAGATCACAGCCATCAGACAGGAATGGCACATTCATAATGTTTTCCCACTGCTCGGCTGCCCCGTCCACAAAGTCAGATGCCTCATCTGAAAAAAGGCGCCTGACGACACGCACACCATTCTCAACGAATGATCTCAGACTGCGTGACATCATTGACTCCTTCACGGCTTTGATGACGTCCTCCTGCTCTGGCTGCATACGTTCAGACAGGTATTCATAGATGCTTGCGCGACCTCTGATCTGATTGCTCGTCTGTCTCGGCAGTTTGTACAAACGAACTGGTGATTACACTGTCGTAATGTTATGTCCTATTTTGTGTTATCGGTTGGACAACTCATTTTCTCTCCCCTTCTTCCCGGGAATGGTCCATCCCTCATTAGGTACAACTTTTTGATTGCCGCATCAGTCACACTGAGAAGATCGCTGATGATCAAATCACTTCTTTGCAACGTCTTCTGGAGTGTTTGAAATATCTCCAGGATGTCGTCCATTAGTACGGTAATCAACGTTTGTTGGTGGTTCCAGATTATCAGGAACCCTTTGGCTTCACCATTATCGTTTCTGCCGATGGATCTTTCTGGTATCTGCAGTTGTTCCCACACCATAATGCAGGTGGTAGGTTGATCATCACAGCATCCACCAGCTGCATCTCGTGCTTGGCAAACCTGACATCGTGGTGCCAGGGGAACTGTTTGACATTCCCAGCCTGCGCTGATAACATCTTCATCCGTCTCGGCGTCCGGAAGAATCGTACAAGTCCCTGTATATTGGACTTCCAGATTCCCAACTCAGGTATGGTGCTGACGACCGACTCAATGGTTAAGTCAGATCGATGTGCAGCACACCAGAATGTTGCCAAACCGCTCTGCATTTGGTCAGCAAGCAGACGCCATAATCCACCTTGTCTGCCGGTTTTTGCCGCCTCGCCGTCAGTGGTGACACAAACCAGCATCGTGCCTTTACCTCAAGTCAGATCCAGTGCTTTGTTCACCGCTTCAAGACAGTCGTTCATCCATTGACATAAAGTGAACTTGATAACATAATATTAAAACCGTCTGAACGTTACCTAAAAAGTTAAAAAGTATACATGTAATTAAATAAATAATAAATAAATGTATAACTAAATTAGCTGACGATATAAAAACTAAGCTGACAGTTAAAAAGTGTGTACATACATGTCAAATTAATAAATTAATAAATAATAATATACATATATAACTAAAAAATAATAAATAAATAATTTTGCATGGCGACATATAATCTAAACCGACTGAAAACAGTATCATGGCATCTCGCGGTTCAAGTGACTCACAGCCTGCGGATAAAAACTATTTATAAATCTAGTGGTCCTTGTCATAATACTTCTATAGCGCTTGCCAGAGGGAAGAAGTTCAAAGAGGTGGTTGGCTGGGTGGGTAGTATCCCGTACAATGCTCTTGGATTTTCGCGCACAGCGAGCATGGTAAATAGATTCAATGGATGGCAACTCGCGCCCAATGATTCTAGATGCGCCCTTCACGATAACTTCTAGCCGTTGTTTCTCCTCCTGACTGGCGCGGCCAAACCACACTACAATCGAGAAAGTGAGGATACTTTCAATGATTGCGCGGTAGAATCGTATCATAATCTCCTGAGCAATGCCGAATCTCCTGTGCTGCCTCAGGAAGAACAGGCTTTGATCCTGCCCCTGCCCTGACACTCGCCATCGAATGACTGAGATGTCAGATGTCGATGTAAAACATGTTCATTTTTTTTTATTTTTTTTTATTGTGATTCTTGCTTCAATATTCGTAAAGTGAAAACCTTAATTATTTGTTCTACAAGTATGAAGACATATTCGTCAGCAGGCACATTATTTTTGGCCGGCCAGGAGGGGTTTATTTTGGAAAAGTAATTAATGAATTTGTCATCATTCATGATGTTTGTTCATTTAGTCTATATTTTCTTTTCATTTTTCTTTTCGTTGTTGACAATGGTTCCTACACAGATAACTATGTTGGACATTAGTGTTATTATTACATACGACTTGTATATTAGCGTAAGTAGTTTACAAACTTATTTTTATTTATTGTTCTTAACATGTTGGTATGTCCCAGTGTGAAACGTAATTAGAAAACTTATACTTATTTTAAATTCAAATTCAAATCAAATTTATTGTAACTCATTACAATACAATACAAATCAAATTAAGACAAATCATATATAATAACATAATGAGCACAACAAGGGAAGAAGATTAAATAATGTTATACTCCCTTTTGTATATTTCAATGTAAATATCATTATATTGAAAACAAAAACAGCGTGCAATTGAAGAATATATAATCGTGATTGAAAATTATGTTATATATTAACATCATTGTGTAAAATAAATTGCTTAAGTATACAATTGTATCTAATTATTGAGTAGGTCGTAAACGTAAGTCTTGTGCTGAAATGATTCCAAATAATAGCACCCTTATTTCTTATAGCACGAAGTCTTATTTCTAAAGTAGCCTTGGGTATATGAATTTGTGCAGATTGTCTTGTGTTATAACTATGGACATCTTGATTAAGTGTAAACATATTTTCAAAGATTGTTGGTAAAATACCCATCTTATATTTATACATAAATATTTGTATTGAAGATAAATACAATTGTCTGAAAGTTAAGATATTTAGTGATTTAAAGATATGTTTTGTATGAGCTAATCTACTAGCTGAGACAAGCATTCTCACTACTTTCTTTCGAATCTTAATAATACTTGAACAATATGAGTCAAATGCACCTCCCCATACTTCAATATAATAGGTCAAGTGAGGGAATAAAAATGAGTAATACAAGGTGACCAAACATGATCTATTTAATACTATTTTGGCTTTGTTGAGAATGCCAACACCTTTAGAAATTTTACATTGAACTTTGTTAATGTGTTCAGCCCAGTTGAGTTTGCTATCAATAGTCACACCAAGAAATGTCGTAGAAGATACTAGTTTAATAACATTATTATTAATTTTAAGTGTTGTTGGTTTGGTGTGTTTTCTGTTAGGTGTTTTAAATATCATGTATTGGGTCTTATCAATGTTTAAAGATAGTTTGTTGGCATTTAGCCAAATTATAATTTTTTTAAATTCAACGTTCATTTGGTTAGTTATATCATCCAAATGATCACCATTTATAAACAGACTAGTGTCATCAGCAAATAATATGGAAAAAAGAATATCTGAGAAACTAGCAATATCATTGATATATAATAGAAAAAGCAATGTCCCCAAGATGGAACCTTGAGGTACACCACAAGTAATAGTTTGCTTTGTGGAGCTAGTGTTATTGTAGTACACCTATTGACTTCTAGTAAATAAATAACTTTTAATCCAATCATTGGCTAAGCCACGGATACCATAACATCGGAGTTTCTGACACAGCATGTCATGGTCAACTGTATCGAATGCTTTAGATAAATCTAAGAACACCCCTAGTACAAATTGTTTGTTTTGTAAGGCTTCTGATATTTTGTCTACAATGGTTATAAGTGCCATGTTAGTAGAGTGATTTTTTCGAAAACCAAACTGATATTTATACAAAATATTATGCTTATTAATAAAATTTGACAATCTGTTATACATTAGTCTTTCCAATATTTTAGAAAAAGTAGGTAATATTGAAATTGGCCGGTAGTTAATCAATACATTTTTTTCTTTGGCTTTGTAAATAGGTATTACCTTTGCTATTTTTAATTCATCTGGGAATATTCCAGTATTTATAGATAAGTTATATAAGTATGTCAATGGCTTAATAAAACTAATATATGTTTGTTTTATTACTTTAGAGGAAATGTCATCCCATCCAGGAGACGATGCTTTGAGAGAGTTTAGTATTACTGATACCTCATTTTCAGTTACCGGTTCAAGATATATTGTTTTCATATTACTGTTTTTTATGTATGACATAGGATCTGTTTGGTTCTGTCGTATGTTTTGCTAGGTTAGAACCAACATTTATATATAAATTATTAAAACTTTCACTTATATGTTTTTATCTGATGTTTCAAGTTTGTTAATAATGAATGTTGTCTGTGTTATGGTTTCATGTTTCTTATTTATTATTTCTTTTAATAGGGACCAAGACTTTTTAAGGTTATTTTCTTCAAAGAGAGTTGCATAATGTTCACGTTCAAATTTCCGTAGTAAGCTATTCAATTTACTTTTGTAAACTTTATATTTAGTTTCATTATATATTGTATTTTGTCTTATATATTTAATATATAGTCTATTCTTCTCTTTTATTGAGTTTTTAAACCGGTATTTAGCCATGGTTTCTTATTCTTGTAATTAAGTTTGACTGTTTTTAATGGAAAGCAATCGTTATATTCTCGAAGTAGTAGATTATAACATATTGAGTAGGCTGTTTGACAATTATTTATGGATGTTATCATTTTCCAATCAATAGTCTGCATGTTATTATAAAATGTATCCATGCTTGCCCTCGAAAAGTTTCTGTTTGTTATATATTTAGAGTAATTGGTTAATTTACAATTATTATCAATGAGAAATACTGGGAAGTGGTCAGATACGTCTGTGTACTTATTGTTCTTTGACATGTTGGTATGTATTCAGTGTGGGGTGCAAACATCAGTTGCATGGTAAGGTTTTGGCGCCCTGATATTGAAGTATAATGGGGCTGTTGAAACATATTTTGTACTTATGTAACCTCAAAACAAAAACGTCTTCGTTCTATTATGACTTCACAGTGTACTGTCTGATTCGTAAACTAATTAGACTCAAGAAGAAATGGATGAAATGTTAAATATTTATACTGAGTTAGACATAAGGCATTTGTTTGAAAACGAAGAGATTAAAGGAAATATTTTAAATCTAGCTTATATAAATAATAATTACTATGATGTTCATCATATTCTTCCCGATAAATTGGGTCATACCCGAATTCAGCACAAAGTACTAAATATATCAGGACTTTCTTCAAAATTTGATAAACCTAAAATGTTGAAATGTATTTTATCTTATTATGTGAAACCTTTTTAAATGATAACAATACGCATCTTTTTTAAACTGCCTAATAATACTTTTATTTACAAGAATATGAAATTTAAATATATGTATGTGCGTGATAATATTCAGTATAATAACCGTGAAGATCTTGATATGTTCGTGCAGGGAGGGTTATAATTAGTATTTATTGAATCTAGCATTAATGGTCAAACGTCAGTCGTTGGTGAAATATACCGGATCCCTAATTCAAATGTGTCTTCATATATTCAAAGATATGATACACTACTAAATAAGATTCAACGCTCAAACCATCAGGCCATAATTGGCTCTGATCAAAATTTGGACTACCTAAAATGGACTCATGTAAACCTGTGTCCGACTTACTATACTTACACCTAGCTGCTAACACCATTCCAACAATTACCAAACCAACGCGTATCACCCATACGTCCGCTACCCTTATCGATAACATATATGTTCGACATACAACCCCATTTGTTCATTCTGCCATATTATATAGTGATATATCCGATCACCTGCCTATATTATGTTTAATTGGCAATCAGAAGCAAACATCAAATGAGCAGTTAATAGTCAAACACAGACATATGTCTGACAAATCCATTGGTCGTATAACATCCACTCTCCGCGAAATTTATTGGACGTATTTACATCAGTTAGATACAGATAATGCTTTCAGGAAATTCACTAAAAACGTAACTATGTTATTCAGACAATCGCGCCGGAGATAATTGTTAAAATTAATCCCAAATACCCTTTATGGAATGAGTGGATGACTAAAGGTATATTAAAACGTCAGTAACATCAAACAAACTCTATTGGAAATGTATCGGCAAATCTAAGACGCATTCTACTAATATCCGTTATGTACAGTATAGAAATATGTATAATAAACTAAAACAAGTTGCCAAAACAACATACTATACATAATACAAAAACATTTAAGAACGACTCTAAAAAACGTGGAAATTACTTAGATCCATGATTGGGAAAAACAACCATAAATCAAGCATTCGTCACACTTTAAATATAGTAACGATATAATTAAGGAACCTCATCAAATTTCGAATATATTCTGTAATGTTTTAATTAATGTTCGTTCAAACCACGCAAATGCAATATCGTATCACATGTTCATAGTGAGTCGTGGCAGAGCAGCACACGTCGTTGTGGTCGTCGATGATATTCTTCTGCAGCAGCAGCTGCAACAGTGATCAAGGTAGGTCTGATCAGAATGTCACGTAAGACGATACTGACGTTGATACTGATGACATTGATCAACGGGTCGCGAGGTGAGTATCTGTATTAGATCAGAATGTCACAACGGTTTTTACATTGCTAACTAAGACCGCAGTGGCGCAGAGCTAGACCAATGGACTGTTAATCGAGAGAACCCGTGTTCGAACATTGTGCTGTGGTGTCGAACCTTTAGTAAACTCGTTCATTCTACGTTGCTCCAGTTCAGTTGTACGAATGAATATCTGGATATAGGGAGTGGTGAATATTCGTGTACTAGTAGTTTTCACGCATTAATTGCTACATGGCTGAAAGCTTCAAATAGAAGTCAAGATTGTGGTCGATATGTCTGAAAGGGTGTAAAGTGAAAAGCGCTTTAGGCATTTCTAAGGACCGCCGAGGGAACGGAATATTATTAATAAAATGGGGAATGTATAACAGAATAAATTTATAAATAAGTATTATTACTGTTGTGGCTGTGGTAATATATCGGATTGCTCACTGTTTGTTTAAATATGTCCATGTTGATTGTTTGTAACTTGTTTGATAACAATTATAATGGAAACCATGAGCGTTCGAGATAGATAAACAAGCGTTCGCACGGACGTGAACGAATCAGGTGGTAAACATGAAATAACAGAGAAGTCCCACGAAATTCAACACTACCTTCATGGTAACTATCCTCCTGCCTGGGGGGTTTATGCTTTCGAGACAAAATAATAATATACCTCCAGGCAACTGAACTGTTGAGTTGCGTTACTTTCAAGATAGAATTAATAGATAAAATTATAAATCAAATGGAAAATGGTGAAATACCAGTAAATATTTAGCTTCCAAGGCTTTTGATACTATTGATCATATAATTTTAATCGATACATTATATTTTTACGGCATAAAGGGAGTCAACCTCAATTTACTAAGTAGTTATCTTATCAATCGTAAACAATAATCAGAAATAGAAAACAAGAAACCGAACATATTATCAGTAACAATTGGTGTGCCTTAGGGCTCAATTCTTGGACCTTTCTATTTATTATTTACATGAATGACTTTGCACAATCCAGTACATAACTTGGTTTTGTTATGTATGCTGATGACATAACTTTATCAAGTACTATAAGTAGTTTCAGAAATATTGCACTCAACGGAAATATAGATGTGTTAATAAATAAAGAACTATGTAAAATCAACGAATGGCTCAAAATAAACAAAATATCATTAAACATAAAGAAATCTAAATATACGACTTTTCAAAAAGATAACATAAATATACAGGTACCTGATATTAAGATAGATAATATAAATATAGAACATGTTCAGGAATAAAATTTCTTAGGTTTAATTCTAGACACAAATTTAAACTTGAAAATACATATATAATCTAACAAAAGCTTACAACACATAGTTTATACGGATTGACAAACAATGTTAAACAATATTTTCTACAAACGTATCAAGATACATGCACAATCTCAAACTGTTACATATATGTACTAAATAATAACTGACAGTCGGTTACAATGCATTTACTCATGAAGGCACATATTGCATGCATACACATAAACGCACATGAACTCGCACAAGTACACACTTGACATGAATATTTGTAGAACAAATTTCGTGTATTTAGTTTTAAATTGTGTTTGTTTTTCTTCACTAGAAGAATGTAATTTCTTTGACCAACTAATTTTTTTTATTGAAAGGTGGCTCCTCGATAGCGACTGTGAACATCAATCATAGAGGAGTCTCCGGATCTTACAACGTGTACCTGTTATGTGTACATTTATTTTCTACACATACAAATTGTGACATGTTATTTTTATTTGGTACTTTGATGTATACGTTCACATGGGTCAAATAAATCGCTATTCTTCTTCTTCTTCTTCTTCAAGGCAGTGGTAGTGTTCATCATGTATATGGGTTCTGCAAGCGATCGCGGCGTGTACCAATAATTGATAATGTCAGTTACATGAAAGTATCTCGGTATAACGATTCGCATGGAAAACGATAACATATTTGAAGATTTTCTAACGACAGTCGCGCATTCATTGTCATACATTGAATGGTTCCTTATTTCATTTAGAGGAACTGTAGCGGAATAAGTAAACATATGCATCGTACGAATGCTGTCTAGTCCAAACAACTACAACGACTGTTTGCTGTACAGTGATTGACATGCATCAATATCAGTGAATGAAATTCACACTGGTTGACTCGCTACTAGTCACAGTTGCCGCCATGGATATGAATAATTTTGAGTTGGAGACAGATGTGCACGTAAACACACTGTCTGTGTTCTTAACAACACTCACTACCTCTGTGTCTCACTCACTCTCTCACTCACTCACTCACTCACTCTCTCACTCACTCACTCACTCACTCACTCACTCACTCACTCACTCACTCACTCACTCACTCACTCACTCACTCACTCACTCACTCACTCACTCACTCACTCACTCACTCACTCACTCACTCACTCACTCACTCACTCACTCACTCACTCACTCACTCACTCACTCACTCACTCACTCACTCACTCACTCACTCACTCACTCACTCACTCACTCACTCACTCACTCACTCACTCACTCACTCACTCACTCACTCACTCACTCACTCACTCACTCACTCACTCACTCACTCACTCACTCACTCACTCACTCACTCACTCACTCACTCACTCACTCACTCACTCACTCACTCACTCACTCACTCACTCACTCACTCACTCACTCACTCACTCACTCACTCACTCACTCACTCACTCACTCACTCACTCACTCACTCACTCACTCACTCACTCACCACTCACTCACTCACTCACTCACTCACTCACTCACTCACTCACTCACTCACTCACTCACTCACTCACTCACTCACTCACTCACTCACTCACTCACTCACTCACTCACTCACTCACTCACTCACTCACTCACTCACTCACTCACTCACTCACTCACTCACTCACTCACTCACTCACTCACTCACTCACTCACTCACTCACTCACTCACTCACTCACTCACTCACTCACTCACTCACTCACTCACTCACTCACTCACTCACTCACTCACTCACTCACTCACTCACTCACTCACTCACTCACTCACTCACTCACTCACTCACTCACTCACTCACTCACTCACTCACTCACTCACTCACTCACCCACTCACTCACTCACCCACCCACCCACCCACTCACTCACTCACTCACTCACTCACTCACTCACTCACTCACTCACTCACTCACTCACTCACTCACTCACTCACTCACTCACTCACTCACTCACTCACTCACTCACTCACTCACTCACTCACTCACTCACTCACTCACACACTCACTCACTCACTCACTCACTCACTCACTCACTCACTCAATCAATCAATCAATCAATCAATCTCTCTCTCCCTCACTCACTCAATCACTCTCTCGCTTACTCACTAATTCATTTGCTCTCGGTATTACAAAATTTGGTATATTTAGTTTTAAATTGTGTTTGTTTTTCTTCACTAGAAGAATGTAATTTCTTTGACCAACTCATATTTTTTTATTGAAAAGTGGCTCCTCGATAGCGATTGTGAACAGCGATCATAGAGGAGTCTCTGGACCCGATAACGTGTACCTTTTATGTGTACATTTATTTTCTACACACACAAATTGTGACATGTTATTTTTATTTCATACTTTGATGTATACGTTGACATGGGTCAAATAAATCGCTATTCTTCTTCTTCTTCAAGACAGTGGTAGTTTTCATCATGTATATGGGCTCTGGAAGCGATCGCGGCGTGTACCAATAATTGGTAATGACAGTCACATATAGTTATGGGGTGGCTCCTGTGCTAACAATACTAGATATCGTAATGGGAGTCTCCTGATCTTATATATTACTTACATTAAATATATATGGTATTTATAGCTGAAATAAATGTATTCTGAATTCTCTCTCTCTCTCGTTATCTCTCTCTCCCTCTCTCTGTCTCTGTCTGTCTGTCTGTCTGTCTGTCTGTCTGTCTGTCTGTCTCTCTCTCTCTCTCTCTCTCTCTCTCTCTCTCTCTCTCTCTCTCTCTCTCTCTCTCTCTCTCTCTCTCTCTCTTCTCTCTCCCTCTCCTCTCTCTCTCTCTCTGTCTCTGTCTCTGTCTCTGTCTCTGTCTCTCTCTCTCTCTCTCTCTCTCTCTCTCTCTCTCTCTCTCTCTCCT
>OZ023217.1:44654010-44836510 GCA_963995525.1 Escarpia spicata
GTGTATAAGGAAAAAGAACTAATAATACCGCTGTACAAAGCAATAGCGAGGCCTCATTTAGAATATTGTATACAAGCGTGGAGGCCATATCGCAGGAAGGACATAGATATGCTAGAAAGAGTTCAGAGGAGAGCGACTAAAATGATACCAAAAACTGAGGGATCTTAGTTATGAAATTCGCCTAATAGAATGTGGTTTAACAACACTATAGACCAGGAGATTGTGAGGAGATCAGATAGAAGTGTTTACAATAATGAATGGTTGTGAAAATATTGATAGAAATATTTTATCTCAGTTAAGAAAGATAGAAGGACTAGAGAACATGAAGTTACATTAGCAAAGGAGCAGTGTGTATTAGATATAAGAAAGTTCTCATTTTCACACAGGACTGCAAATGAATGGAACAGATTGTCTGCTGATTGTGTGGGTGCGAGTAGCGTGAATATGTTTAAAATCGACACATACCTCAGAAGGGCGGGATACACATAGATAAAAGGGTTGGACTCTCGATACGCCAAGGGACTTCCTTGTCCACCTGCCACCTAGATTTAATTCTCTGGGTGGCAATCTTGTTAAATTTTGTTAAATCACTGGTTTAGTGAAACAAAAACGCAACAGCGCCATCAAGCGGCGAGATAGGGTCAACTCACAATAACGCGACAACGCTGCAAGGTGTTGTACTCGTAACTGCAACAAGTGCTTCGTTCAATTATTTCTTCAATCGACGGTAACAGATACATCGACAAAATCAACATATATATTTGTTGTCAGCAGCATAATAAGAAATAAGTAGGAAGTCTGTTTCTGTGGTTTATGTTAGATTTTCGTTATTTAAAGCATGTGTGGTACACATTTGTTTAGATCATAATCTGGACAAGTTACCTCCGCTACGTAGTTATCGCAGGTGGCCGCCATGTGGCGCTGCTAATTGTCTGGCTTCAGTTTTTTAACCTGCATTTACCATGAGAGGTATATCTTTCTTTGGTGTTATATATAGTTCGCACAACAGCCGTGGTTCAAGGGGGGTGCTGAGCAAGGCGAGCGTGACAAGTTTACACTGCTTGGCGCTGCAGTCGCATTCGAAAGCGCAAGTTCCAGGAATGTTTTCACAGAACGACGGATTATTGCTATAGGGAACCAGGACTGACCGGTCATCCTCCGTGTACACCATCGTCGCCGGGAAGTCGAGACACTCACCGCCTAACACCGCTGTCACGATCAAACCTTTGTAGACAGTCGGCAACTCGATCGTTAGAAGGAAAGGCGTGTCGGATTCTGGTGTGGTCACTCGTTGGCAGGTGGCGTTGTTCAAGTCGATGACGTCAGAACCGTTGTAGTCTTTTCGATATCCGCTCATTTGGATGGTGCTTAAATCGAACTCTGAATAATAAATAATCGCATGTATTCTTAGTGCAATAGCAGGATACTCTACCTTATGAGTGTAACTTAGGTGTCACTTTACGAGTTATTGGCCTACAACATTTAAAGCTAATCTCATTACATGACAACTTGAGTAGATGACTGCGAATTATTTCAAATAAGAGCCGATTCTAAATATAACTCGAGGATACATTTTAGCGCCGCCAAACAATAGGTTAAAAAGTAAAAAAAAGATTGCCGGGCTGTACAAAATGTCATAGACGAAATTGCCGCAAAGTTATTGCCGTCATGAAAGATAGCATTTTCACAGTTACTTTTTTTCAACAATTGCAACGAAAATGACATGGTTAGGAGAAAAACACAATACGTGAATAGTTATTAATACATTTTATCTGATGCATAGGCTCTCTCGTTCAAAACGTACGCTTAACGTAGGATTTCAGAACAAGACTCAGTTAATTAACTTGGGAGGATATAATGCACTATTTCTAGCTGATAGGTTTGAAGATTTATCTCGATGATAACGCACTGTGTTCAACAGTAGTGCTTTGGCAGCATAACCACCTGTGGCTTGTTGAGGCTGACATCTACTACCCCAAGAAAGATTCGTAATTCTATGCTATGTTAAAAGTCACCACCACACGAGGTCATTATAACCATTTCTTCGAACAATCAAATTAAGACTCTTTGCAAATTACGAAAACCGTCTACAGCTGACCTTTGGGTAGTGTTTGTAGTTTGGATGGAACAATCGTATCGCGTAACGTCGAGAACAACCGTTTAAAACTGAGTGTGTCTTATCAAATATAAGCACATCGCCTTTGAGAATTGCGACAGTCTCCAAACTTTTTATTACATGGCACAAACACTGCAGGCTGACACCCATACAATTTGTCAATTTTCTTTTAAAACAATAACAGTTATTTTGGAGCTATACATCGGGAATAACACAAGGTATGCTTAGTTAACTCAAATGATAGCGCGGGATAGCAGCCTCTAGTTGTCTATGGCAACGTGTGGCTGTTTTTCGAGAGCCATCCCACTCGTGCCCCGTAAAACAAAAATACCACAAAGATCAGCAGTCCAAACTACTTCAGTCAGCGTATTGCTATCTGGCACGCGGAGTACATTTAATGGTGTCCACCTACCGTCAAACACCTCAACCTCTGAAAGGTGGAAGTAGTCTTTCACGTAGGCCGCTACGAACAAGTAGCGCCCCCAAGCGTACGTCGGTGTAGCGCAAGTGAGAGTGACTTTGGTGCCAGGTCCCTTGAATTTTCTGTCGCAATTTTTGTTTCCTAGTTTGCCGTGCTTTGCGCAAAGTTGGAAGGGCGACTTCAGTGGATATACATTCTTACTCGGGTGGGTATCCGTCAGCCCAATCGTGAAGTTGAGCAACCGAAATTCTGAAATGTTAAACAACTCACACAAATAACAGTAATCGTATATTAGGCCCGACTACATCAATACATTCAAAATATGCGTATCCCTAATGGTGTATGACGACGATATATTTGTGGGTAATTAACTACTTATTAAAATTGCTTCCAAAGCTACTTTTCCTAGCTCGGATCCTGTTAGTTTATGCTCAGATGTAATTGGTGAGAATTGTTTAAAACTAGGATTCTATGTACAGATACGGCATGCGGATGTGGCAAGCGGTAAAACAGTGACTGAGTGTCCTATGTAAATTAATAGAAGTATTTCCATAAGTACATTGGCGGATATGTTTGTTCATGCGGGCGCAACAAATTGAATCACTCCATATAGAGATTATAATTGTATACGCACACAAATCCGATAGGAACTTCCCAACGTGACCTCATTACAGAGGTATTTCCGCAATCGTACGACTTTCCGAATATAAGGAATCCTAGATTAGGTAACGTGCGCAGTCTAAGACGAAATACATTAGTTTGGTCGTTACAACTGGTATCATGTGAAAGGTCGTTACAACTGGTATCATGTGAAAGCCGATATTTTGCGCCAACCGATTAAACTTGGAGGTATAAAGAGGATTTCGCGAGAAAACAACATGAAACAACCGTAACAATGTTGTCCAATGAAACGTTGCTTTAGCCAAATATATACCAGCCAGCCCTCCGAGATTTTCCATTTGCCTCTTGGGTTTAGCCTGTATTTCCAGAAAAATCAAATTGTCAGTAAGTTCATCTATGGATCTCCAACAGCACCCCCTCCGTCTTCTAACTCCAATCCGAAAGAACCGATCTCTTGAGACGCACGAACAATATCCAAATGTTCAAGTGCTACAAGAACGTTACAAACATTTTCGAACAGGTCAGTTCATAAATCATGTTATAATTTATGAGATCATTTCACCCCAAAGAATGGAAAAACGAACTAGAATGTCACAGAGATTATTAGGTAGGTTTCCTATTAACGCGACATTACTGTGAAAAGCGAGGAACAAAACAATCAAACCTCAACTACTGGTTTGTGGAAGTTGAGTTATTGTGGCTTATGTGTGTAAGGATATATAATAAATTATGTGAACGAAGAACGATCAAGACATATTGAACAAAGTATATGTATGACCCGGAAACCAGCGTCAAGCACCACAAGCAATCGCTAACATGGAATCACCAAGGCAAGAGAAAAAGGCCGACAGAAGATCACTTGTCGAAGGGACCTCCAGGCAGATACTAAGCAGATGGAGAGAAGTGCCCAGGACAAATGACTCGTGAGAGCTGTTGTCGACGGCCTATGTCCCACGAAGGACAATGGGCATAAGTAAGTAAGTAACACGCATGACAGATGTACGGCTACTCTATTGACAATGTAGCCTAATTCATGAAACAGCATTGACAGTGTAAATGTGTGGCTAACTCACCACAATCTTTGCGGTTTACGACGCGTACTGTGGTGACCCGAGCGCCCCCTTCTCCGAAGTCAACGGCCCACCAGGTGCTGTCTCCCCTTCCTGTGTGGAATGCAGTGTTTTCATTTCCGTCGTTGCCTCTGCTTGCAAACACTTGGTTTCGGAATGAAGACATAAACGCCGTCTTCTTCAAAGCAATGTTCTTTGGCGCTACAAAGGAGAATGGCGATGCGTACTGCGCTGTCGAACTTACACTCAAGCGCGCCCCCACACACATACTGTATGGCAATAACTTCCCTCAGGTGCCGAGTTTCACTAGCCTCTTTCTACGTTCTTCAATTTCCTCTGATCATTAGCCTCTAATCAGCAAAGCACACACACAAATATGATTACTTCAACTGTATAATTTTATTATTATGTTTATATGTTATTCCACATTGGTTCACACACCGTTAACATTGCAATGTAACCGATCAAACACGCAGAAGTGATATTATTAGTGGTTACTCTTCGAAGTGTTGTGTATATTTAAATTAAGCTAATGTTCGATATTTTATGCAATCATACAAAATTGTACGATCTGTTGAATTTGAAGACAAATTTAAACCGTAAATTGCGACTCGAATCACGTGTGTATGCTCGCTTATCTATTTTTGTTAAAATCTATAATGTCCAACCGGGCCGTGAGTGTATATATACCAGTTATTGAATTCGTCACAGTTGTGTTTTGTTTGTTTATACAAATAAGGTTAGTGTTGTACAAAGAATGCAATTAAACATATCAGTGTTATCTTAAACCACAATAGTAAACAACATAAACATTGGCTTATTAAGTGTGTGCGTACTTGCGCGCGTGTGTATGGGCGCGTGCGTGCGTGCGTGTGTGCGTGCGTGTGTGTATTGTTGTTGTTGGTGTGTGTGTGTTTGTGTTTGTGTGTGTTTGTGTGTGTGGGTGTGTGTGCTTGTGACATTTGTATATGTGTGCTGTGTGCTGTTTGCTCTATGTTTCTGGGCGTGTTTGCATGCGTGTGTGTATGCTTGCGTGCGAGTGCGTGTGTGCGTGTGTGCGTGTGTGCGTGTGTGCGTGTGTGCGTGTGTGCGTGTGTGCGTGTGTGCGTGTGTGCGTGTGTGCGTGTGTGCGTGTGTGCGTGTGTGCGTATGTACGAGTGTGCATGCAATAATGCCATAAACGTACCATAGACGTCGACTTCGCACAAAGTCAAGAGGTTCTCGATCTCTCCCACTCCGTTGATCTGGATGAACAAATATCTCCCTTTGGTGACGTCATTGCACCGCAGAATCTTTGAGGCAGCGGGGAACACGCCATGGTAGACGAGACAGAATCTGTGTGGTGACACGGCAGGACCAACAGCTACGGTCGGCTGAATATTTGTGACGCCGACCGTGAAGTCATGCAGTCGTATACCTAATGCATAAGTAATAGCTTTGTGCTAATAACTAATTTAGCATACGGCGAATATTTTCACTCACTCACTCACTCACTCACTCACTCACTCACTCACTCACTCACTCACTCACTCACTCACTCACTCACTCACTCACTCACTCACTCACTCACTCACTCACTCACTCACTCACTCACTCACTCACTCACTCACTCACTCACTCACTCACTCACTCACTCACTCACTCACTCACTCACTCACTCACTCACTCACTCACTCACTCACTCACTCACTCACTCACTCACTCACTCACTCACTCACTCACTCACTCACTCACTCACTCACTCACTCACTCACTCACTCACTCACTCACTCACTCACTCACTCACTCACTCACTCACTCACTCACTCACTCACTCACTCACTCACTCACTCACTCACTCACTCACTCACTCACTCACTCACTCACTCACTCACTCACTCACTCACTCACTCACTCACTCACTCACTCACTCACTCACTCACTCACTCACTCACTCACTCACTCACTCACTCACTCACTCACTCACTCACTCACTCACTCACTCACTCACTCACTCACTCACTCACTCACTCACTCACTCACTCACTCACTCACTCACTCACTCACTCACTCACTCACTCACTCACTCACTCACTCACTCACTCACTCACTCACTCACTCACTCACTCACTCACTCACTCACTCACTCACTCACTCACTCACTCACTCACTCACTCACTCACTCACTCACTCACTCACTCACTCACTCACTCACTCACTCACTCACTCACTCACTCACTCACTCACTCACTCACTCACTCACTCACTCACTCACTCACTCACTCACTCACTCACTCACTCACTCACTCACTCACTCACTCACTCACTCACTCACTCACTCACTCACTCACTCACTCACTCACTCACTCACTCACTCACTCACTCACTCACCTGCTCATTCGCTCACTCACTCGGTCACTCAATCACGTACTCACTCACTCATTCACTCATTCAGTCACTCACTCACTCACTTATTCAATCAATCAATCAATCAATCAATCAATCAATCAATCAATCAATCAATCAATCAATCAATCAATCAATCAATCAATCAATCAATCAATCAATCAATCAATCAATCAATCAATCAATCAATCAATCATTCTCTCACACACTCTATCGCTTACTCATTAATTGATTTGCTCTCGCTCTCGCTCGCTTTCTCCTCCTCGCTTTCTCCTCGTCGCTGTATTCGTTACTGTTAATACTATCCAGCAGCTACTGAAACCGAGAACCGGGAAGCTTCGATCAGAATGTCAAATAAGACGATCGTGACGTTAATACTGGTGGCGCTGATCAACGAGTCGCGAGGTGAGACTATGTAACACACACACACACACACACACACACACACACACACACACACACACACACACACACACACACACACACACACACACACACACACACACACACACACACACACACACACACACACACACACACACACACACACACACACACACACACACACACACACACACACACACACACACACACACACACACACACACACACACACACACACACACACACACACACACACACACACACACACACACACACACACACACACACACACACACACACACACACACACACACACACACACACACACACACACATTAACACAACAACAACAACACACGCACGTACGCACGCACGCATACACAGGCGCGCAAGTGCGCACACGCTTAATAAGCCAATGTTTCGGTTGACTACTATTGTGGTTTAAGTTAACACATATATGTTTCAATGCGTCCATTCTACAACACTGAGCATCTTTTGTAACAAAAAACAAAACATAATTTTAACGAATACACAGAACTAGTATATATATACTCACGGCCATGGGCCATGTTGGACATTATGGATTTTGGCTATATAATATGCATATGTTTACTACACTCAGTCGAAATGCCGCTTTCTGATGAATAATTATTAGTTTTCACTCGATTCGCCCACATTTTTGTGTGAAAGACAAAGACACACTACATATTTTTTATTTCTTCACAAATTTGTTGATTGCAATAGCTTTGCACACTGTCTGCTGAAACTAAATCGTGAACCTATTTGTGAACATTTCTCCTGCCTTTTCATAGTGTATGTCTGCGTTACTATATTGCAATAAAGTGTTTTTTCAAGATTCTAGTTTGTGAACAGAATAACATCATCCGATCGCATACACACGTGATTCGATTCGCAATTTACGGTTTAAATTTGTGTTCAATTTCAATGGATCGTACAATTTTTATGATTGCTTAACATGTCAAACACGAGCTTAATTTAAATATACACAACACTTCGAAACGAAAACTAACCACTAGTTAAATAATAATATCACTTCTGGTTGATCGGTTACTCTGCAATGTTAACGTGTAATAAAATATAAACATAATAATTATACATTTTAAGTTATCATATTTTCGTGTGTGCTTTGCTGATTGGAGGCTAAAGGTTAGAGGAAAGTGATGAACGTAGGAAGAGGCAAGTGAAACTCGGCACCTGGGGGAAGTTATTGCCGTACTGTATGTTTGTGTGTGTGGGCAAGCGCGCGCAGCGTGCGCGCTTGAGTGTATGTTGGTCAGCGCAGTACGCGTCGCCATTGTCATTTGAAGAGACAAAGGAGAATGGAGAGTGTAGAAACAAAGAACATTGCTTTGAACAAGACAGCGTTTATGCGCTGATGCGAAACCAACCAATCGCAAGGAGAGGCAACGACGGAAATGCAAACACTGTGTTTCACACTGCAAAGGGAGACAGCACCTGGTGGGCCGTTGACCTCGGAGAAGGGGGCGCTCGGGTCACCACAGTACGCGTCGTGAACCGCAAAATTGTTGGTGAGTTAGCAACACATTTACACTGTCAATGCTTTTTTAAAATATAAATTAGGCCACATTATCAGGAGACAAGCCGTGCATCTGCCATGCATATTACTAAATTACTTACGCCCATCGTCCTTCGTGGGACATAGGCCGTCGACAACAGCTCTCCAGGGCATTTCTCTCCATCTGCTTAATGTCTGCCTGGATGTCCCTTTGACAATGTTCTTCGGCCGGCCTTTTTTCCTTGCCTTGTGGATTCCATGTTAGCGCTTGCTTGTGATGCTTGACGCTAGTTTCCACGCCATGCATATACTTTTTTCAATATTGTCACGTTCCTTGAACTACTGCGTTCACTAGTGCAGAGCAAAGAAGGCAGCCAGGATGAGCCTGGTAAACCCTCACATTACGCCACGAATACCTTACACTTGGCCAAGCGGGCAGGTAGCATAAGAGCTCAATGAACACGTCACGAAACGACACAATACGTTTGCATGCGGCGTAAGCCTCATCGTAGAACCCAAGCCCAGACTTTAATCCGAGATCGCAAGTGTACAACTGCATAGGGCCTGGTCCTGTATGCTATGAGCCTGTTTAAATTACATACATGCATAATTATAACAAAGGAAATTATCTGTTCAGTGATACAGTCTGTATCTAACGTACTGAATACAACACACAAATAGGACAATGTTATTTATTATTATTATGTGCACTTTCGCGTTGCAGACGTGATGTAGTTCGCGTCTGTTTCGCTTGTGCCATTCCGCACGAAATGTACCATCACAGTTCCTTTTGTAGAAGTGTAATAAATAGATATATATAAATAAATTTAAATATTTAAATGAATAGATACATGTATAATTAAAATGTCCATATTATAAAAAATACTCGTTAAAATGTCAGTAGAAATTGCACTAAAAAGTAATAAAAAAGTAAATAAATAATTTAAAAAGGTCAGTTCCATGGATTCATATGATGCTTTCTTATTTTGAAATGGCCAGTCCCAATTGTCGCCACTGTTCACGGTTAAGTGCGCGCAGAGCGTCGACGTCGGCACGGCAACATAGCGTACGACCTATGCTGTCGGCAGAGTCGTTCGCGGTCGACGGATAATGTTACAGTAGAACATAACGTGATGACATATAAACAGAATATTGTTAATGTCAAACTGAAATGTTCAAGGAAACCTGTCTAGTATTCTCTGTGACAGTCTAGTTCGTTTTTCCATTCTTTGAGGTGAAATGATCTGACAAAATGTGAAATGATTTATGAACCGACCTGTTTGAAATTGTTCGTAACGTTCTTGTTGCACTTGAACATTTGGGATTGGAATTAGGAAGACGGGGGGGGGGGGGGGGGGGGGGGGTGCTGTTGAAGGTCCTTAGTGAACATACCAGATATTTGACTTTTCTGGAGATACACGCTAAATCCAAGAGGCAAGTGGAGAATCTCGGAGGGCCGGCTGGTATATATCTGGGAAAAGCAACGGCTCAGTGGCCACAGTGTTACAGCTGTTTCTTGTTGGTGTCTCGCGAAATCCTCCTTACGCCAAGTTTAATTGGTTGGCGCAAAATATCGGCCGAGCAATTGGCTTTCACAGAATATAACGTATTTCGTTTTATTAAGCAGACTGCGCACGTTACCTAAGCTAGGATTCCTTATGTTCGGAAATACCTTGGTAGTGAAGTCACATTAGGAATTTCCTATCCGGTTCGTGTGCGGATACAATTCGAATCTCTATATGGAGCGATTCAATTTGTTGCGTCCGCATGAACAAACATATCCGCCTATGTACTTATGGAAATACTTATATTAATTTACACTGGGCACTCAGTCACTGTTTTACCGCTTGCCGCATCCGCATTCCGTATCTGCACATAGAATCCTAGTTTTAAACAATTCTGACAAATTATCTCTGGACATAAAATAAGAGGATACGCGCTAGGAAAAGGAAGCTTATGGATGTAATTTTAATAAGTACTTAAATACCCACAACTATATCGTTGTGCCACACTAATAGGGATACGCATATTTTTATTGTATTGGTGCAATTGGGCCTATAATAGGAAGGCTATTGTGTGAGTTGTTTAAGATTTCAGAATTTCGGTTACGCAACTTCACGATTGGGCTGACGGACACGCGCCCGAGTACAAATATAAATCCACTGGAGTCGCCCTTCCAACTGTGCGCAACGCACAGCAGACTAGGAAACACGGGTTGTCGAAACGTCCCCCCGGGACCTGGCGACACCGTCACTCTCACTTGCGCTACACCGACGTACGCTTGGGGGCACTACTTGTACGTAGCGGCCTATGTGAAAGACTACTTTCACCTTTGAGAGGTTGATGTTTTTGACGGTAGGTGGACACCACTATATGTACTTCGCGTGCCAGATAGCAATACGCTGACTGAAGTACTTTGGACTGCTGATCTTTGTGGTATTTCTGTTTTATGGGAATATTGCACGGGGCACGAGTGGGAAGTCTCATAACACACAGCCACACGTTGCCATAGACAACTAGAGGCTGCTATCCTGCGCTATCGTTTGAGTAAGCTAAGCACACATTGTGTTAATCCAATTAAGTAGCGGCACAATAACTGTTATTGTTTTAGAAGTATATTGGCAAGTTGTAAGGGTGTCAGCCTGCAATGCGTATGCCATGTAATAACAAGTCGGTAGACTGCCGCAACTCTCAAAGGCGATGTGCTTATATTTGATACGACACACTCAGTTTTAAACGGTTGTTCTCGACGGTGCGCGTTACGATTGTTCCATTCAAACTACAAACACTACCCAATGATCAGCTGGAGATGGTTTTCATAATTTGCAAAGAGTCTTAATTTGATTGTTTGTAGAAACGGTTATAATGAGCTCGTCCGGTAACTTTTAACACAGCATTGTATTACGATTTTTTCTTGTGGTAGTAGATGTCGGCCGGAACAAACCACGGGAGGTTATTCTGCGACAGCATTACTGTCGAGAATAGTGCGTTATAATCGAGATAAATCTTCAAACCTATCAACCAAAAATAGTGCATTATACCGTCATAAGTTAATTAACTGAGACGTGTTCTGAAATCCTACGTTAACCGTACGTTTTTGAACGTCAAGTCGAGAAAGCCGATGCATAACATGAAGCGTATTAATAACCATTCATTGTGTTCTTTTCTCATAACCACGTCATTTTTGTTGCAATTGTTGAAGAAAAGTAAGTTAAACTGTTGTAGGCCCGTAACATGACACAGAAGTTACACGCATAAGGTAGTGTATTCTGCTGTTGCACTATGAGTACATGCACTTGTTTGTTGGTCAGAGTTCGATTTAAGCACCATCCAAATGAGCGGATATCGCAAAGACTACAACGTTTCTGACGTCATCGACTTGACCAATGCCACATATCAACAAGTGACAACAACAGCAACATAATCCGACACGCTTTTCCTTCTTACGATCGAGTTGTCGACTGTCTACAAATGTTTGATCATGACGGCGGTGTTAGGCGGTGCCTATCTCGACTTCCCGGCGACGATGGTATACTCGGAAGGTGACCGGTCGCTTCTGGTTCCCTATGCAGCAACCCCTCGTTCTGTGAAAACATTCCTGGGACTTACGCTTTCGACTGCAACTGCAGCGTCAAGCAGTGTCAACTCGTCACAGTCGCCTTGTTCAGCGCTCCCCGTGAACCACAGCAGTTGAGCGAACTACATATATTATAAAAGAAAGAGATTCCTCTCGTGGTGAATACATTTTTTTTTAAAGCGAAGCCATTCTATTAATAGCGCCACATGGCGGTCAGCTGCGATAACTACGTAGTTGAGGTAACTTTTGCAGATCATTGTCTAAACATAAGTGTACCACACATGCTTTAAATAATAATTTAATAAAAACTACAGAAGCAAACTTCCTATTTATTTATTTTTCTGTTGGTGGCACAAATATTTTTGTTGATTTTTTTTATGAATCTATTACCTTTCGAATGAAAAAAATAATTGAACGAGGCACTTACTTTTGAATGGTAGCAGTTAAGAGTACCACACCTTGCAGCGTTTTCGTGTTTGTGCGTGTCGATTCTATCTCGCCGCTTGATGGCGCTGTTGCGTTTTTGTTTCACTAAAACAGTGCAATCTCTTTTCTTCCTACACTCATTGATAACGTCGATGCCGACTTGCCACTTTCTCTTCGTTGACATCTCCGTTCTTGCCTTGGAATTACATATAAATCTGTATAAACCCACGACACATTTTCACTGGTTTAACCGACCTGTATCATTCGTATTCCCAAATAGTGTCGCCATTTACCGGGCTACGAAATATACCTACAACATAGAACATTACTGCATTTGTGGGCCCTTATTTAGCATCATAATAGTTTGTTGATTGATCGCTACAGGTTATAAATGTGTTATCGAATGTACACTTATAATGGCGAATACCTGAATTATGTTATCACGATGTCTATGTTTGAGGCAAATGTGGCGACTCTGTATATGGCGGAATTAAATAGAATATAGAACAATTTGCATTGTTTAACTGACACACAGCTAGATGGTTGTCCCAAGTAATTGCAATATTCAAATGCATATTATCGTCTTGACGTTCCTATTTGTCTTCTTCTACTACTTTTTATGTGTCGTGTCAGTTGCATGCGTTGACGACCATGGCCCTGCAAGCCGCTGGTTTTTTTTTTGTATTTTGCAGCGGATCTCCTACGCTCCTTACGAACAGTGTTAACTGTTTTTATTAGTGGTCGGAAACCTGCGGCCCGCGGAGCTATTTTGTGCCGCCAGGGACTATCAGTGAGATTGTACACACTACGGCCCGTGGGAGGTAAGCGACGTTGCACCTTCCATGGTCGGCAGAACCTGTTGCATCGTCCACTGCAGCATCCCTCGAGAAAGCTTGTGAGTAAGTGACAAGTAAATGAAAATGCAAAACGTAATGAGCGTCTTCGTGACAATTAACTTCGTTTGCGCTTATGACTTTTTTTCGCAAGACTACTTATGTGAGCATATATCATCTAATATTAATGTTATTAAATTTACATATATGTTCTATTGATTATAGCAACGTAACCAACACACTGCACGTGAAATCATTGTTAATAATAGTTATTTTGGGGATGACGGCGACTAGTTTATGTAATCATTATAATTTTATATTGGAATAATTAAAACAAACTGGTTACAGCCTTAATTGGCTCCGCTGTCTTCCTGGAATTATATATCATTTTGTCAATTGTTTTACGGATTGTTTATATTTGTATGTATGATTTATACAATTCCAAATAATACCTACTACTACTACTACTACTACTACTACTACTACTACTACTACTACTACTACCCAAACCACGGGCAACTGCAACACTTTCTGTGCCAGATGAATCAAGATCTTTACAATCGTCAAGTGATCTAGCTGAAGCGAGGTGAAATGCTGCGCCGCGTGTGCGAGCTACGACGTAAGATTAGGCATTAGCCGGTTTGTTCTCACTTCGCCGGGGCGAATTGGGATTCCCTCTCTGCCCCGGAAGTGAGGCATGGCAGTTTCGCAATCGTCCCACAATCAACTTCGCCCCCAACAGCAATATTATAAATATAACAATAGGCCCCCGGCCCTAGGGCTAGGCTCCGAGCCCAAGGCACTACAGCGCCGAGTATGACTACATTTACGACTATGAGTGTTGTCAGTTGACTTGATATGGTTGTGATGTAGCTCCATTCAGCGACACAAACATGGAAACTTTTTATCACTGCCTTCCGACGAATTGTTTTGAAAAAAGTACTGTCTACATCACTGGAAAACATTTAATGTATAAATGTACTTCATACAAAAACAAATGAGTAGACAAACGTGCTAAATATGTACCTACGTTACCGATCGAGTAATTTGAATGAAAATCTGATAACAAGTCTCTGACTGGTTTACCCTTTGATTCCGGGGCTATGGTCTATGGGGTTACCTTTTGTCGACTACGGCGGCCGGCCAGCTCGGGTTGCTAAAACGTAAGGGATACTTGAGTATTTGCAAGTTGGTGTAGTTCGATAGGGGGGAGTACAAGCTCAAAAAGGTGCTTATTTGAGCAGACTTCTTTGTGCAAACATATTTGAGCAGACCTTTGTGTGCAAACGTATTTGACCAAACGTTTTTGACGAAATGTATTTGACCAACCATATTTGACCAAACGGCATTCTAGTGAATTATTTGACAACAATCTTGCACAACGGATAACCAAACACACAATTCGACGATGTAAATGGATAATCGAAAGTCAGAATTCGACAATGACAGCGTAAATGGGTAATCGAAAGTAAGAATTCGACAATGTAGCATTGAGGAATTATGGCCCTAATATCGTTCCATACAATAACACCATAGAAAAATCATCTTACGAGGGATTGCTGTTGATGATGACTTTCACTTACACATAACATTATTCAAAGCGACTGGTGCAGGAAAGTGTCACACATTATTGTAGTTGTTGTTATAATATAAACTTCGGTGATACAAAGAGTAAAAACTAAATAAAAAATAATTTAAAATACTGAAAACATGCTCGGGAGCCATATTGCAAGACGGACAGACAGATTAAACATAACACTCAGGAGTGCTACAAGGCTAATTTAAGAAAATGAGATAACTTTGTTATGACAAACACCTGAACGAATGTGGGTTGAAAACAATTGAAATCAGGAAAAAACAAATGTTTAGAATAATGAGCAGTTGTGAAAATAATTACAACAGTCTGTATTATTTATAAGAAAAAATCACACAAAGGACGATGAAAGCCAGGGTCAACTTATCTCACATAATCGCTTTTGGAATGTGTTTAAAAACAAAACTCACACATATTTCAAAGGACGGATTTCTGGTAGTACACACATACTAAATCGATTATCGATAAAGCAAAGGCATCATTGTCCACTTGCCACCTGGAAGTGTTGATGTGGGAGACGATCTTGTTAAATCTGATTAAACCCTCGGTGGACTAGTGTTTTGGCGTTCGAATATTCTTGTTGCGATAACAAAGTCTGGGCAATATCGTTCAATCCGCATTGCCCCAGATCGCCCTAGGTAGACAGCGGTAAATGTGTGAGGAAATGGCGTTGTTCCAGTAGCTGCACTTTGGCTGAAATCGTAGTGTTGTCGGAATGAACATATCTCCCAGGGAATGTACTGGAAAGCACTTCTACATAAAATGTAAAACGATGTCGACGACAGCTGAAGTTTGCGTGGTCGATCAGGAGGATGATCGAAATATAAAAAAACACGCCGCCAAACTTGGGGAATTGGAATGTCTGTACACGTAGGAAAATGCAATTGTGGTCTAACCTCTTATTTAGGACGCCGCAGAATATGCTTCCGGACCTTGAATACCGACCTAGTAGACGGATTTTGTAGATGGTCCTTGCTGACGAACCTTGCAGGTGGACTTTATTGACGAACTTTGTAGTCGGACCTTGCAAACGGTCCTTATAGATGGACTTAGCAGATGGACCTTCCTGATGAACCTTGCCGATTATCGTAGACTGATCTTGTAGACAAACCTCACCGACGGACCCTGCAGACGAACCTTGTAGACGGGCCTTACTGACTGTCCTTGCTGTCTGACCTTGCAGGCGGGCATTGCAGACGGACCTTGCAAATGGACATTTCAGACAGACCTTGCAAAAGAACCTTTCAGACAGACATTGAAGACGGATCTTACAGACGAACTTCATTGACACTTTATACACGGACTGTGTAGATGGATCTAGACGACGGACCGTTCTGGCGGACTTTATTGACGGACTTTGTAGATGAACTTTACTGACGGATTTTGTAGACGGACGTAGGTGACGGATCTTTCTGGTGGACCTTGCTGACGGAAATTGGTTCTTGTTAATGCGACACTGACTGAAGCCTTCACTCCCGACAGCATGCCATACACTGGCTTGTCTAATTGACGCTGAATGTATAAATGTGGAAATATCCACGCACGACATTGCCGCATGTCCTCGTGCATGTGGTTGAACCGACACGGAAACTACAAACGGAGACCTACACCCGAGAGCTAGGCCACCAAAGGATACACCCAAGGGACCAAATATGGGACCTCAGCAGATGGCGATGTATATATCCGTGGCCCTAAACATGGGGATATTGTGCGTGTGTGTGTGTGTGTGTGTGTGTGTGTGTGTGTGTGTGTGTGTGTGTGAGTGTGTGAGTGTGTTTGTGTCTGTGCGTGTGTGTACGCGTGCGCGTGCGCGTATTGTGCATTGTGCATTGTGTATCGCTACCTAGCAGAACAAGATGAAGTGTTGAATTGTATGAATAGCAAACAATGCAAAAAGCAAACAAAAACAAAGCAAAAACTTTCACAACCACTCATCGATATATATATATATAAGAAATAAACAATACCATATTTTAATAAAGGACAAAACGGTACGGAAATGATGCATGATTTTAACAAATGAAATTGAGGGCAATATTAACCAATAATTTACCTGAAAAAAAACCTTGAACTTTGATATATAACCATATATATTTAATTTGATTTAACCAGATTTAACCAAGAGTATCCTGGTTTAGTCCGATTTGCCCATGCTTAACCTTATATAACTTGGTTTATCCAGATTTAACCAAAAGGAAAGAGATGTGACCTGATTTACCCAGATTTACTAAAATTTACAATTTCTAGCCATATTTAACAATATACCCACCCAGCAGGCTCCAGATGACAAACGGACAACGACGCAATTGAATGTCGAAACATTTTATGTGTTTTCTTGTTCTTATTTCAAGTTGTATTCATCCTTTTAACTGAACATATATGTTCACGTTGTGGCAACTGTTGTAACCATGCCCGGTAGGCGTTAGCGTTTTGTATATTACCTCAGTCAATATAAAGACCTTTATTACTGCTTTACCTTGCAGTTTTATAAAGGGCAATACGGCAATATCCATTACAGAGATGCAAACACTAATGTGAAAATTGCCGACATCAAGCATGTGGTCAGCATTGAGGACACACGTATTTGGATATTTATAGTAACAAATCACCACAGGAAAACAAGATCATACGGCTGTGTGCCATAAGAAAATCGTCGCGAGGGGCTTACTAATAGCGGTAACATTCGTGTTTGCATCAAACTTGTCTCTGCTTTGTTTGAAACGGAAGAGTCAACACGCAATAGAACAATACGTCGTCAGCCCAACTGTGTTGGCACAGACAAATGATGCGAGCTCGCGAAGAGTATGTGTTCTCACGCAAGCACGCGCATGTGCACGTCGACGAACGTACGCATATACATTTGTACACACATGCATTCACACTTACATACATACATATACATATATACATGTACATACACGCACACACTCTCACAAAGACACACACACGCACGCATGCACACACGCACGTACACACACGAATACATACACACACCTATATATATATATATATATATATATATATATATATATATATATATATATATATATATATAAATAACGTGGTACTCATTTATAACAGTCGTAACAGCCATATCCGGTGTAACAAAGACTCAAGTCTATTTAGTCTACCTACACTCGACCTGTTAAATCCTCCTGCCAGACAATTCTTTATCAAAGTATGGTTTTAACGGATTGCCAATATCCTGATTGTTCGTGCATTTTAAATAATATAACTCTTTGACAAAAAGTAAAACCACAGAGGAATTGGATGCTTGGTTCAACCACCGGTAGCATTTATCACTACCATAATTAGAGCGACAATTACAGAAGTTGAACTGCTTCTCCATGTCATGTAGTACATTCGGACGAATGTAGACATCCACGAACGGGCGGACATTCGCACAGACACACGCTCGTACACACACACGTATGCTGATACAAATGCACATGCGCTAGTACACACAAGCAAATACACACGCGATTGCGCTTGCGAACATACGCACACACCCAGCAAGCCACTACTTTGTTGTATGACTTGTTCAACAAAACTTCTCCAAACATCACACAGGGCTACGCAATCTTGTAAATCCACAACAATGCTTTATTGTCTTCAATACTGTGCTTTCTCTTGCCATCAAAGCAGTGGTATCTGTGTTAGTAAACCAACGTTTGGTGTACGACAATAGTTTGTGTTGTCATTGTGACAAAGCATAGAGTTGTAATTAATACAATGATCACGCAGCGTACTGATGTTACGCCAGCTAGTGGTGTCAAGATCGCTTGTTGTTACCCGATCCTCCGTCGTGTCATGTGATCAGCGCTGTGTGATTACCTGGTGAGGTTTTGCAGAACGTCACCAGCTACTATATATGCGCTGACACCGGCGCGTAGTCGTGATCAGTGGCTCGGCAACAGAACACAGACGCCAGGAACCTGTGACATCAACGTACGACGAATTGTCTTCACGAATCATTGCTCAGTAACAGTTTGCGGCAAGTCAGCTCTTGTCACACATTCACGTCGGGTATCAACGTATTGTTCGACTCACATCGAATAGATAACACGCGGGTAATATAGTTATCTGACAGGAACATTCAGGGAAAAGGTAAGAACACACGCGCGCTCGCACGGTCGCACGCACGCACTCACGCACACACACACACTCACTCTCTCTCTCACAGACACACACACACACACACACACACACACACACAAACACACACACACACACACACACACACACACACACACACACACACACACACACACACACACACACACACACACACACACACACACACACACACACACACACACACACACACACACACACACACACACACACACACACACACATATATATACACACACACACGCACACATAAGCACGCCAAAACACACGCGCGCATTGTATCGAATCTTTATGATAGCTCTAAGCAGTTACATTTAATTACATTTAATTAATTCCAACAATATATCCATTTATTTTGGAATGTTCAAGGAACTACGAGGAACATGACGTATTATTAGGTATATAATCTTAAGTGGGTGTTGGTTAGTGTACTTTACATCTCAGCATAAGTTTTAGTTGTGCGTCTCATCATGCTAATTAGAAATTGAATCTCGGAGCAGCATGAGGCCACAGAGGGACGGTGCGCAAGGCTTAATGATGTGTGGACATTCTCAGGCATTGCGCTGTGTTTTAGGATCTTTGGCCAAATTGCCTTATGGTAGCACGAAAAGTCGGTAGCCGCTGGAACTGACCTGTTATTCCGACCACCCACTGCAATGAATGGCCTGTCCTTGCTGATGGACCCAGTCTCATATAACCGAGGGAGTGGCGGAAGTAATGCAAAAGCCTCAATTCACCATAACACATTTGTATGCAGCTCAAATGACACCGTGACATTTTATGTAGTATAATTGTTTATTTATGGCAAATGTATGTATTTGTAACTTTCAATGCATAGGCTATGTAGATAATAACATGATTCTGTACATAATTAACAATGTTTCGTTTGGAAATGATCACATGACGCTTTGGAATACAGATCATATCTGAAGCGTCCGATAGGGCGCTATGAGATATGACATTGTGTACAATAAACAATATTTTATGTTAACAGTTTAACATTATGATGTGTTAACTTTATGGATAGCATTTGTCTACCATCTGGAGACGACCACGTAGAAGATGGCGACCACACCCACGTATGGTGAAGTCAACTTCACCACATTCGCGAAGGAATTCCAAAATGCAAGCTGCCCGAATGACAACACAAGCGTCATTAGCAACGGAACATCACTTCGCCGTGCACTATCGCCGAGTTTCGATATCATCGGAGCCTTGGTGGCCACTGGCATCGCCGGCGTCTTGTCAAACGTTGCTGTGTTGGCCGTGCTCTTCAAGAAAGAGAACAGAAATATACCGACCAATCGTTTCCTCCTCAACATCGCAATCAGTAAGTACACATTATGTATGTCTGAATGTGCGTGTGTGTGTGTGTGTGTGCGTGTGTGCGTGTGTGCGTGTGTGCGTGTGTGCGTGTGTGCGCGTGTGCGCGTGTGCGCGTGTGCGCGTGTGCGTGTGTGCGTGTGCGCGTGTGCGCGTGTGTACGTATGTATGTATGTATGTATGCATAGATGTATGTATACATGAATCATCATCACCGTTAACTGGTAATCTGATTTTACGTTGTTACGTCGTTATATATATATACAAACCAACAAACCAAAACAGCCAGTGACCAAAACTGCAACTGACCAAAACATAAACAAACCTGCACGGCGACAGACTAATTAATAATCATGTATATCCAATGGCTATGTTGCGCGTAGGCATAGTCATCACCGTTTTGACACTTCATTATTTGTTGTTGTTTTGAATGATGCCATGTTGTCATGTTGACTAAGATTGTTGCCGTTTTCGATGTCGACGCACTGCCCATAATTTTAGATTATTTAATTGAGCTTATTGGAACAATAATTCCTCTCATCCAAACTGCTTGCTGTGCATTGCGCGGTCAAAGAAACTATGACGACTTTCTTTTTTTGCAATATGCACTACGTTAACCGGTACCATCCGAGAGGGAGAGAGAGAGGGGGGGGGGGGGGGGGAGAATGAGGGAGAGAGAGAAAGAGAGAGATGGAGAGGGAGAGAATGGGGGGGGGGAGACATACGGGAGAGACAGAGATAATTGACAAAGTGTTTTGGTTTCCCAAAGCTCATGTTCTTGAATCAGGGAAGCCAATCATGTGTGTTGTTGTAATACCTTGCTCTGGTCCCTTGTCTTACACAACGTCACGATGGCGATCGCCTCAAGTTGGTATGACTTTCAACTAATGATGTAATGTGCGATACACACCAGCAGATTTGGATGTTTATTGTGTATGTGCACAATACACAAGCTGTAGAATATAACGTTACATTAATTGATTTTGGACTGTTTGACTATGGCGTGAAACTTTGAAGCGAATAGTATGACACATTGTTAAACAAAAAAATTAAACTCAGCTGAACATTCGTCCACAAACAAACGTGATATTGTGTTCCATCGACTGTTTTACAATTGCTAGACTACATCATTATCAGTTATTACATTACGTAGCATCTGTTATGACATGTAGAACATATATAAAAGCTACACAGATTGTTCTATGAAGTAGTACAATTGTCATGACATATTACAAGTAGAAATATAACCTTTTCGCTCATGGATTTGTTTATAATATATGCCTAAACATAGCCTAATGATATTATGGTCGATCTTCCAATACTTAGTGTAGCAGATTTTGAATACCGCAAACCTCAAATATAATACATTAATTCCTGTGATAACACAATCATAATAAGCAATAAATTAGAAAACACAAGTTGCTGACTCGTGCAAGATATTTGCGTTATTTAACGGTAAACATATTTTGTTATTATACCTCCATACATTCAACAGAAAAACAAGATCTGGTCATTCTTTGTGTCACAAAAGGAGTATAGTTGTTTTAATTACTTTTGGATGGCGTTGAAAACAGAAAACATAGAACAACGAGTATACTGTTGGTACCGGTGAGAAACGGTCATAGCACCAAAGAACATAATGTATATATATGCGATAATCTGCTCGATGGAATAGGTGTGATTAATGTGGCCAATAATTGTATATCCTTCCCTTCGAATATCTCAGTGATATTCCCTTCGTACAGCTTCTTGTTATATTTAACCGCAATGTAGTTCCCAACACCGATATATTCATGTGCTTTTCAATTAACTAGCCTCTTTTGTGGATTTTTGAGATGTTGAGTTGTTGGTTCGTCAGTTGGCATCGTTTCATCTCTGTCTTCTTTTGTTGTTTCGTACACTATCACTCTTGGTACCTTTATGTTTTGCACTTGACATACCTAGGACATGTGGGATGATAGTTAGCCAAAAATAACATAAGTGATTGAAACACGACGTCTCAACAATGTACTATGGAATAGTTGATTAGCACTACGGCACGAGCCCACGTTGCGACTTGGACCGTAACAAATCAGCGGAATGGCTCGTTTGACCGTTCATTCTCTGCATCGTTGCTGCCTGATTGTTACGGCATAGTTGATTATGTATATAAATAAATATTGTGCAATTACACCACGTTGTGCTATGTATAGTACTGACTCATACAAGAGTCAGTTGTGTCTGCTGAGTGTTGGGTAGTCTCACTTAACCGACTTTCGCTCGACTGCGTGACTTCGCAACATTGTGCACCATTTCACCATGCCAAGTATTGCGCGTTAATTGGTTTGTTTTTAGTTTCCTGTAGCGCGCTTACGTTCTTGCCGAATTTCATCAAAGCGATCAGATAGCATTGACATGCGAACATGGAAGCCATTGGCTAATCGAGAGTCACAGGTGTCGGAAGGAGGACGAGAGGGCAATATGGTGTGAATTGTGTATATATGTTTTTGGTAAGCGTCTTGCAACTGAAGAGCTGAAATTTCATGACATTTGGTAGATTACTCAAATTGCCACATTTAAAGGTCAATCTTATACTTGGCTATGTAAGCTGGGTTTTCCGTGCCGAAGGAAGGATAGCGACCCCCATCTGATACGATAACTTAGAAAATCGATAATGTAAAATTATTTTTCGAACCCGCTTATTATGTCTCACGTAGCAAGATTGCGCCATACTGATAAGCTAGCATTGACAGGCGAGCATGGAAGGCATCAGCTAACCGAGAGTCGTTAGGGAGGGCGAAAGGGCAATATGGTGTGACTTGTGTAGATGTTTTGAGTGAGCGTCTTGCAACTGCCGAGCTGAAATTTCATAAAATGTTGTAGATTACTTAAAATGCACGGCAGGAGTGACATGCTGAAGCTCCAGCACTGCTCCAAATATTCACCTCGTTCTCGCACAATATTATGCGTATCCCGCCCTGATAAGTGTTTTGTCAATTAAATTAACACATACATACATACATACATACATACAGACAGACAGATAGACAGACAGACAGACAGACAGCAGACAGACAGACAGACAGACAGACAGACAGACAGACAGACAGACAGACAGACACACATACACACATACAGACAGACAGACAGACAGACATACAGACATTCAGACATACAGACATTCAGACATACAGACAGACAGACAGACAGACATTCAGACAGACAGACAGACAAACATACATATAATAGTTTTTATTTTTACCCATATAAATATCACTTAATAAGTGAGTATATAAAAGCATAATAATCACAAAATATTATATCAATTATCACGTGTGGGTCAGAGAGATTCCCACTAAAACACAAAAAGCAGCTCTCGTGGGAGCCACCCAGTTATATTAATGACAAGTTCTGGTGTATATAAAGTAGCAATAATCGGTCAACTGATTAAGTCAAGCAAGGCCTCTAACATGACATCACACATTATAATGGACGACTGGTTATTCACCCAAAGAGGTACACATAAAATATGTATTCCTATTTGTTATTCACTCATTGTGGCAAATATAACAATTTCGTAATGTACATACAGGTGGACAAGTCTGCAAATAATAATGTTTAAGAAACATTGCAAACCCGTGTAAACTATGAGAGTAAACTTAATTTTTTATTAAATCAGGTGCATTATTGATAGTATGCGGCAAGGTGTATATGAGGCTTTGTTTCGCAAATTCGTGTTGTACCCTGATTGTGTGTATATTATATTGCCCACGTGTGTTGAAATTGTGAATGCTGTTGTTTTGATGAAGTGGTAAATTTTGAAGGTAAACAGGAAGTTTGTTATGTACAAATTTATAATATATGTTTAGTTCTTGTGATTTCACTATGTGTTCTACTTTTAATAGTTTGTCTTTTAAATAGTGGTTCAGTGTGAGAATTATAATTGCTTTCACTAATAATTCGGACAAGTTTCTTTTGAAGTTTTTGAATTTTGTGACATTTGTAACCCAAGCTATTACGCCATAGTTTAAGTTTGGCAATATCAGTGTATTGTACAAAATAATCTTTATATTAAGTGGTAATAATTATGTTGTATATTCAATGCACCTAATGTCCTTGAAACCTTATTTGAAATTTTGTCAATGTGATTTTTTTCAGTTAAATTGTTCATTAATAGTTATTCCAAGAAAATTCTGCCACTCTATCAATAGTAGTGTTAACTCTGTTTAATAACGAGGAAGTCACATTTTTCATCTGGTTGATTTGAAAAGCTTAAGATTAGATACAATTTGTTAAGTCTTAGCCAATCGCTAATTTTGTGGAAAATTAGTCAAGAGTACCCGACAGGGTTGTATGATCAGCATACATGATAAAATTAGTCTTTTGGCTGGCCTTTACAAAATCATTAATTACAATCAACAACAGTGGGCCTAAAATCGAGCTCTGATTTTACATCCTTTTTTTCAACATACGCTTTTCTGTTTGTTAAATAATTTGTAATTAAACTTAATGCTACTCCTTTTACGCCACAATATTCTAATCTATATAATAAATAATATAGTAATATCTTATTATCCAAGGTATCAAAACATTTGAAAGGTCCAGATAAATATGTATAGGAATTCCATTTATATCCATGTGTTTTATTTTCCTATCAGTTAATTCAAGGGCAGCAAATCCAGTGCTATGTTCCGTTTTAAATCCATACTGGTTTTCGGACAAGATATTTTGCCTTTTTATAAAAGGAATCTAGCTGGTTGTAAATTATCTTTTTAACTACTTTTGATATAACTGGTAAGAGTGATATTGGTCTAGAATTGCTGAATTGGATATTGTCATCCTGTTTAAAAATTTGAATTACTTTGGCGATTTTAAGTTTATCAGGGAAGATACATGTAGCTAATATTTGATTTGTAATTAATGTTAATGGTTTTATCACCGCTGGTTTAGATAATTTTAGTAATCGTGACCAAATACCGTCATACCCACAACTTGTTTTTGGTTGCAAATTATCTATTGTTTTAGATATAGTTTCTTCGTTAATTCTTTCAAAATTATGTGAATTACTGCTCATTCAGATAATGTTTGTAATTTCTATTAGTTGGATTACAGATGAGTTGTTTGGTTAAATTTGAGCAAATAGTGGTAAAATAAATGTATTAAATGTGTTTGCCATAATCGTTTTATTTGTTATAATTTCGTTATTATATGTAACAGATTTAGGGAATGTTTTCTTTTCTCGTATTCTGGACAGAATATCGCTTATAGTTTCCCATATTTTGAAAACATTATTTTTGTATTTATTAAAACAATATTCACAATGCTGTTGTTTGGCTATTTGTATACTATTTTACGTATGTTTCCAGGTTGGTCCGAATTGCTGAATGTTCACGTGAATCAGGCAGAGTCATTTTGAGTTTCTTATACAACTTGTCTCTGTATCGTATTGATTTGAGCAGGCCGAATGTAATCCATCTTTATTTTTTGTGCTTGTATTTTTTGAACTTAACTATTTTATATGGCATGTGTTTGTTTTTTGCGCATTTGATTAATTCATGTAAAATGTCATAGTTTATGATTAGCAGAAGGCGATTGATTAAGTTTATTATAAACATCTGATGAGATGATTTCATTTATGAATTGGGAAATTACTTCTTAATATTGTATGTTAATTTTAATGTATTTAGTTGGTTGTTCTTTGTGGGGAATTGTGTTTAGAAAGGTACAATATGGTTGATGGTCCGATAATTGTTTCGTTAAAATACCTGATTTTGGTGTTTTTGTAGGATCGGTTAATTTACAAAACAAGTTATCTCTTAGCATTCCATTATTATTTGAAAATCTTATAGGAAGTGTAATATGGGGATAAAAGCTATACAATATTAATAATGAAAAAAATCATCAAAAACCAAATTTTTGTTAATTTTAAGAAGGTTTATATTGAGATCACCAACAAAAATGATATCGGATTTTGATTTGTCAAATGTTGAGATACTTGGTATGAATTCGTTAAAAAAACTGTTAATGATTTTCACTGAGGTCTCTTGGAAGTCGGTAAATATTTCCAATAGTAATATATTTTAAGAGACCACCTCCAGTTATGTTGATAAAATGTGTTCCTTAAGTAAATGACTAGCTTGCCTTTATTGCTACATGTTTTGCCGTGTGTAATGCAATGATATCCTTCGATTTGTAAATGTGATAGATCATCATTATCTGAAAGCCAGCTTTCATGAAAGCATATTACGCTAAATTAAAATTTTATCTGATTAAGTTCCTCTAAGAAGTTTTCAATTTCGCTGAATTTTGACTTAACAGATTCTATTTTTGAGCTAAGTATAGTAAACCGTTCGTTGTTTGTTCCTGCTAGTAATTTAAAATTGTCGAAATCATAATATGTGGAATGACGTATTGGTTGAAAATCTTCATCAGCAACCTCATTTAGCTGTAATACGTTAAACAGAGAATTCACATTAGCACGTGCTTGAAACCAGGGAAATGTTTCGTTAGGAAGCATTCTTTAAATGAGTAATTAAGTTTGAAACATATACCGCAACATCCGACTGTCCACTATAAACAAAAAGCCTTGTTTTATCATAGCCATACGAAGTTACTATACTCAATGCTGTGTAGCATGTCACCATATCTGTCATCATGCAAGACATACATGTATGTGCAACAATAATAATAAACAAAAAATTAATGTATAGAAAAAACATTATGAAAGATACGTGTCGTAACCGGACGTATCCGGACCGGTCTTCCCATTGGTATGACATAATGACAATAGTAATAAATAAAAAATTAGCAAGAAGGAAAGCAAACAAATGGAATCCACCGCATGTAATTATTTCGCATTATAAATCATGTTAACACACAGGTATGTGTGAAAAGTAAACAATGTGTGGAAACCAGTAGTAAAAGGATACAAAGTCTGTAAATAATTATGCATAATTCAAGTCATACGGAGAAGAAAATTGCTGTATTCAATACATTTGTGGAAATAAGTATTAATTAATCGAAGGAAAAACACACATTACAATTAATTTGCAATATAAGGACAGCAATACGAACATATACTGCAAAAAAACATTACAAGACGCAAGCTATACAGGAAAATAGTTATCAATAAAAAAAAAAATGTTGCGTCAGTAGCTGGGGATATTGATAACAAAATTGCAGATGTACACACACACACACACACACACACACACACACACACACACACACACACACACACACACACACACACACACACACACACACACACACACACACACACACACACACACACACACACACACACACACACACACACACACACACACACACACACACACACACACACACACACACACACACACACACACACACACACACACACACACACACACACACACACACACACATACACACACACAAACACACACACACACACACACACACACACACAGCAAAACTATATCCACATTATGTTATAGCAAAACGAAAGTGGCAGGCTATCCCACAACTTGGCATCAATCAGAAAAAAAAGAATATACGCATATAGGAACAACTATGACTGTATATTTAAGTTATTCGACGTGGGGAATCCGTTGGACATGTTATGTTGATGATCTAAGGCCAAGGTCATACTTAAATGCCAAGATCACGCGCCGAAACAATGCTAATATATACCTTGCGATATTGTGGAATGTAATCATTCGTTCAGCCAACTTACCTTGTTGTTTACGATTCTGAATTTTCATCATCCTCGTCAGATGCATCTTGTACTACCATCGTGTGTTCATTACAGCAGTCCACTTCACCTTCACCGTGGCAAAACAGTGAACATGGCAACAATGCCGACGAACACGAGCATCTAGATGATCTACAGTTGTTTCAAGTACACTTGATGAGTTTCAAAATGTCTTCTGGAGCGGCTGCGGCTTGTTGACTCTACTTATAATATTTGAATAACTGTACAATTTGCTTTTATACGTATTAGAATGTGTCTTTATCGACATATATATTTATTTAATATTATTATTCGTTCTGACACTATAATGTATGGCGTCGCACGCACCAATTTAGTATAACTCTTTGTTGTTTGTCAGTGAGCGTGTTTTTTACCCAGTTGTATACATAACCCATACTCCATTACTATTTATGTTCGCTTAAATCAAGGTCCTTTTCGCGAATTAATTTAGTTGTGCTACAGAATGAATGTGCCATTAGTAATAGTAGATGGCAATATGTACAGTGTAATACCACAATAAAGGTTCTTCGATGACTGGCCCGAAACACTCACCTCGGCAAGCAAAATAGAAGTTATAATGCGATATCGAATATCAGGCACACGAAGCGAATCTTCGGTTAATCGAGCACAGCGTGATTCTAGACTTATGCCATCAACCAACATATACTTTTATGTAAATTGATCTAAGTCACTTGTATTGGCGAAATAATGTAAGTTTTCGTCTAACAGTCTAGCGTGCACTCAACACAAATTCAGTTAAACATTTCAATTACTACTAATACATTTATACTCATAGTTAATATCTGAGAAATATGACTGTTTGGATGTATTTATCATAGTAGTTCGACAAGTTCACGGTAGAATCAGTGCGCGTTAAACTTGAAGACGGCGACGGCGACGGCGACGGCGACTGCGAGTCGTATGATTCGCTTTGAGACTGCGTGATGGCGTCAACCGTCTTCAGAAGCATACTGTTTCCGGTTGTGCTGAACGCCGTCTTTCAAGATGATGCCTCAGACAACGAAATCATACATCACACAGACACGAGGCTGTTAAGTCTTAGAAGACACCATCGTAAAATCAAAGTTCAGGTGAACACTCTCCACGACTTCCCATTTGCTGATCATAATACCGAATCACTGTCTGGCTCACATTAAGCACGTGTTTTATGGCTTCCCGACTCCTACTGATGTCCTGATCGTCCTACGTGTCCTGGGTATGTCAAGAGCAAAACATAAAGTACCAAGAGGGATAATGTCCGATACAACAAAAGAAGACAGAGTTGAAACGATGCCAATTGAGGAACCAACAACTCAACATCTCATAAATCCACAAAAGAGGCTAGCCGTTAATTGAAAAGCACATACATATATTGGCGTTGGGAACTGCATTGTGGTGAAATATGACAAAAAGCTGTACGGTGGGACTATCCCTGAGATATCCGAAGGGAAGGATATACAATTATTGTCCACAGTAATCACACCTATTCCAACAGGAGGATTATCGCATATATATATACTTTATGTTCTTCGGTGATATGGCCGTTTCTCACCGGTACCAACAGTATACTCGTTGTTCCATGTTTTCTGTTTTCAACGCCATCCAAAGTAATTAAAACAACTATACTCCTTTTGTGACACAAAGTAGAATGTCTGGATGTGTAATAGCTAAGTATGTTTACGATTAAATAACGCAATTATCTTGCAAGAGGCAGCAACCTGTGTTTTCTACTTTATTACGTATTATGATTGTGTTATCACAGGATCTAATGTATTATATTTGAGTTTAATGCTTTTCCAAAGCTGCTACATTAGGTAGTGAAAGATCAGCCATAATATTATTAGGCTATGCTTAGCGATATATTATAAACAAAGCCATGAACGAAAAGGTTATATTTGCATGTGTAATATGCCATGACAATTGCACTATTTCAAAGAACAATCTATATAGCGATGCTTTTACAAATGTTGTACACGTCATAACAAATGTTCCGTAATGTAATAACATTGTAGTTATATATTTTTCATATCCAACGATAACACATGAGAGCATGCATGTAAAAGGAAATTACTATTCTGAAAACCTAGTAATGATTAATTTTCCCTATGATTGTTGCAATAAATTGCAATAAGTGACGACTACAAGCAATAGGAACAGCACAAGAGAAATTGTACAATCAGAGTATCAGTAAATGCAGAGCAAATAGGAGCTATATGCTTTTTGAATCACCCGATTTGTTTTCTACGTTATCGATTGTATTTCATGATATTGAACGTATTGCTCTCGGAAGGGCAGACGACACTTGATGGGTAAAACGTCTGATTTATTCAATCCAATATAAACATTGATAAGGTTCATTGTATGTGGAAATATGTTAGAAAGTTTCCAATGTGAACGTAAATTAGCGGATACATTGTTCAACATCACGCCCGTTTGTGAGCATTTAAAGGTAAATCAATTTTTATTTTGGCTTTGCAAACTGGGAATTCCGTTCCAAATCTGGGTCTGACAAAATGCGTTGCCGACAAAGCGCCGTCGGTAGGATAGCGACACCCCCATCTCATATGATAACGTAGAAAATCGATAATGTAAAATACTTTTTAGAACCCAATTATGTCAGGCGCAGCATGATTGCTGTCAAAGTGATCCGCTAGCATTGGCATGCGAACATGGAACCCATTGGCTAATTGAGTATCATAGGTGTCGGTGGAAGGGCGAGAGGACAATATCGTGTGAATTGTGTATATATATATTTTTGGTGAGCGTCTTGCAACTGCCGAGCTGAAGTTTCATGACATTTGGTAGATTACTGAAATTGTTTCATTTAAAGGTAAATCAATTCTTATTCTTGGCTTTGCAAGCTGGGATTTCCGTCGCGAATTTGCGTCTGGCAAAGCGTGTTGCCGTCAGAGCGCCGTCGGAAGGATAGCGACACCCTCATCTGATAAAATAAATTAGAAAATCAATAATGTAAAATTATTTTGCAAACCCACTTATGTTTGACGTAGCAAGATGGTGTGAGTTGTGTAGATGTTTTAAGTGAGCGTCTTGCAACTGCCGAGCTGAAATTAAAAAAACTTTGGTAGATTACTTTAAAATGGCCGACAAGAGTGTCGTGCTGAAGCTCCAGCACTGCTCCAAATATTTACTTCGTTCTCGCATAATATTATGCGTATCCCGTTCTGATGAGTTTTTTGTTAATTTAATTTAAATTTTATTAACACATATTAAAGGGAGATAGAATGTTCTTAGTTGTTTAATATATTTATTGATATAATGTTCTTAAGACCATAATAAGTGTGTTGAAGGTCAATCTGTCTTAGTAAGTCCGCAACCATGTTCACAAGTTTTCCTTTGTGCAGGGCGACGACCTATTGATGTCAGTCTAGGTTGAAATAAGGAGTTCTATTTTGATATGAAATAATGGCACGGGAAACGATGCGGTTGTAAACCGTACACATTTTTTTTACGACATCCATCAAATGGTTATTGCTGGTGGTTGCATACCACGCAGCGGCAACGTTTGTCGTGTTGACGTTTTAGTATTTCAAGCCCAATTTATGATGCATATCAGTGCACGTCGGTTACTAACACGGAAATTTCTTAGAAACGGGTCGATTGCATAACACATCTTACAAGTGCACTGAAGTAGTTCAAAGCATCTAACTTTAAATCAAGTTAACTGCACATGGATCAGAGCTCGTGTGTTCTAGGATTATGCCGAGTTACGTTTAATTGGATACATTCTGTAGTAAACTTCCCCACAAAAACGCTTGGAGGGCAGCGCTGTGTTTATGCGCTATGAACGTTAAATAATGCAACTACGTTAGCGGCTATCACGTACTCAAAATGCCTTTGATGCACTTAGATAATTTTTTCATTATTTGAATAACTGTACAATTAGCTTTTATACGTATTATAATGTCTCTTTACCGACAAATATATTTAATAAATATTATTATTCGTTCTGACACTATAACGTATGGCGTCCCACGCACCAATTTAGTATTACTCTTTGTTGTTTGTCAGTGAGCATGTTTTCTACCCAGTTTTATGCATAACCCATGCTCCATTGCTATTCATATTCGCTTAAATCAAGGTCCTTTTCGCAAATTAAAATAGTTGTGCTACAGCATGAATGTAATAATAGATGGTAATATGTACAGTGTAATACCACAATAAAGGTTCTTCGATGAATATCCCGAAATAATTACTTCGGCAAGTAAAATAGAAGTTATAATGCAATATCGAATGTCAGGCACACAAAGCAAATCCTCGGTTAATCTTGCACAGCGTGATTCTAGACTTATGCCATCAACCAACATATCATTGTATGTAAATTGATCTAAGTCACTTGTATCGGCGAACTAATATAAGTTTCCGTCTGACAGTCTAGCGTGCACTCAATGCAAATTCAATTAAACAGTTCCATTACTACGAATACATTTATACTTATAGATAATAGCTGAGAAATATGACTACCTGGATATATTTATTATAATAGTTCGACAAGTTCACGGCTGAATCTTAGCGCGTTAACATTGAAGACGGCGACGGCAAGTCACATGACTCGCTCTGAGACTACTTGATGTCATCAACCATCTTCAGTAGCATGTTGTTTCCAGTTCTGCTCAACGCCGTCTTTCAAGATGATGCCCCAGACAGCGAAAATACACATCACACAGACACAAGGCTGTTAAGTCTTAGAAGACACCAGCGTAAAACCAAAGTGAACACGCTCCACGACTTCCTGTTTGCTGATGACAATGCCGAATCACTGTATGGCACACACTTAAGCACGTATTTGGTGGCTTCCCATGCGAAGATGTTGGTCTCAAACGAGCACAACTGTATCTGCCTACTCTATGCATGCAGAATCCTACTCTAGCGATATTATGGTGGGATCAGTGGCGTTGCGGAATTTCATTAATTGTAGGTAGCTGTACCCTGATGAAAGCCAGATGAAATCATGATTGCAAAGAGAATCGATATGGGACTCGGTGATGAGTCCCCCAAGCCAGAAGAGGCCCCAATGGCTATTGAGGAAGAGCCAGAAGCAACCGGGAGTACTACTCAAACTGATGAAGGCAATTTGCTCGACTGTGCGGAGAAGGGAAAGAAGTTCGGTGGATGGCTAACAAAACAAAACGAGAATAGCAACTTGGAATGTCCGCAGGATGGCGGCTGGAAAATGGACAATGTTATAGAAGAAGCGAAACAAAACAATATAAGTGTCCTAGTAATAGCAGAACACAGATGGGCGGGACAAGGTCATTTTACACCACACGCAGGAGGAACATTAATATACTCCGGACAAGCAAAGTCAAGACAAAGAGGCGTAGCAATATATCAGAGTAAACAAATAGCAAATACAGTACTTGGACACAAACGAGTAAATGACAGAATTCTGAGCATACGGTTACAAGGAAAAGTGAAGAATACCAAAATAATACAAGTCTATGCGCCGACATCAACAGCAGGAGATGAAGAAATACAAGCTTTTTATACTAATTTGCAAGGTGAAATAGACGAATCCAAGAAATCGGACATCACCATTGTTAAGGGTGATTTTAAAGCCAAAGTAGGACAAAGACAAGACGAGATGGAACGAGGAACAATCGGGAAATTTGGATTAGGAGAGAGAAACGAAAGGGGAGAACGACTTGTTGAGTTTGCCATCGCTAATAACCTCACAATCGTAAATACCAATTTCTCAAATCAACCTAGAAGAATCTACACGTGGACATCGCCAAATGGAAAGAATAGAAATCAGATAGACTACATCATGATACAAAAGAGATGGGTATCAGCAATAAGAGGTACAAGAACACTACCAGGAGCAGACTGTGGATCTGATCATGAACTACTGATGGCAGAGATGAAACTTAAGTTGAAAGTGAAAAACTACTTATGGACTTTGAGATTGACCAACCCTTTTGTTTTGATGCGCCTCTGAGCTTGGTTTCCAAGGATTTAGGCGCAATAGAAGTTATCTTATTATTATTATTATTAAAAAGGAGTGGCAACAACACAGGGATATGATGTAGAAAATCTGACAGACGAATACACAGTATCTGTGAAGAATCGATTTTCAACTTTACTAACAATGACAGAAAAGAAAGAACTAGAAGAAATTGTAAATTATATCAAGACAATTTTCCGAGAAGAAGCGGAAAAACACCTACGGAAGAGAGAGAGGAAACACCAACCGTGGATCAGTATAGAGACCTTAAAGAAAATAGCAGAAAGGAAAGAGCTTAAGAAACGCAAAAACGAGGAATCGATCAGATTAAGGTATAATGAGATGAACAAATTAATTAAAAAAACTCTGCAAATGGGACAAACAAAAGCATATAGAAGCCAATGTAAAACAGTAGAGGACTGTATGGCAGAAAACCGGAACCAAGAAATGTTTAATGAAATAAAGAACATGACAGGTAAATTCCAGCCCAGACTCGGTGTCATCAAAGTTAAAAATGGGAAAACACTGACTGATGCAGAAGACATAGCCAAAAGATGGAAAGAATATTGTGAGAGAAAAAAACATATATATATATATACAATAACAACAACTCCCCTGATATGGGAAACGAAGACAAAGGCGAGGACGATCTCGAACCAATAAGAGATGAGGTGTAATGGGCCATTAATAGTCTAAAAGATGGGAAAAGCCCTGGGTACGACAACATACAGGCAGAAATGATAAAAGCAGCGAAGGAAGAAGGAATAGACTTGCGCCATGCACTGTGTAAGAAAATATGGAAGAGTGGAAAATGGCCAGACGACTGGAAGAAATCAATGTACACCCCATTACCAAAGAAAGGAGACCTACAGCTATGTTACAACTACAGAACCATATCACTCATTAGCCATGCAAGCAAAATATTGCTGAAAATCATAATGAAAAGAATGCAAGATAAAATGGAAATGGAAGTGAGCAGTACACAGGCAGGCTTCAAAAAAATAACAGAGGCACAAGGGACCACATATTCAATCTGAGAATGTTGATTCAGATATTCAGAGAGATACATAATGATCTAAGAATATGCTTCATCGACTATTACAAGGCTTTCGACTATGTGTATCATCAGATGATGTGGAAAAAACGCTCAGCGACATGAACTTCCATCCAAAGATAATCGCCCTCTTGAAATCACTTTATAGCAACCAACAAGCTGTAGTCAGGCTGGAAAACACAACTACAGAAACTGTTATAGTGGGAAACGGAGTAATACAAGGGTGCATTTTATCTCCATACCTATTCAATCTTTACACTGAAGACATAATGAGAGATGTAGAATTAGATAACAGAAGTACAATATACGATGAAGTGAATATTCATGGACATAGAATCAGAAACCTACCATACGCAGACGATACTGCAATCCTGTCCACTACAACAATCGGTCTAACAAACCTAATCATGTATGTAAAAGAACACAGTGAGAAAAAGGCTTGTTAGTTAATGTGAAGAAAACAAAGATCATGGACACTGACAAATGCTTTGAAAAAACAGAAATTGCAATCAACGGGGAGCAAGTTGAAAATGTAAACCACTACGAATAAATTGGAGCAAGACTACAAGGAGACGGCAAGACATCATCAGAAATCAGAATAAGAATAGCCATAGCAACGCAGAAACTAAATAATCTGAAAAATGTATGGAAAGGCCAAAACATACCAACAGCTCTATACGGGAACGAAACGTGGACACTGAACAAAGAAGACATGAGAAGAATACAAGTGTATGAGATGAAATGTTACAGAAAAGTCCTACGAGTGACATGGGTAACAAGAACAACCAATGCAGAGATCGTTAAAAAATTAGACATAAAGAACTGTCAAATAATGAATATAATAAAAGGACTAAAACTGAGTTATTTTGGCCACATCAAAAGCATAATTCCTTAGAGAAAACAGTCCTAGAAGGCAAAGTGGAGGGAAAGAGAGGAAGGGGAAGACCAAGGAGAAGATGGGAGCAGGAAATCGGCGACTGGTTGGAAAACGACATCGTGAAAGCAGGGAGACAAACGGCAGACAGAGCAGCGTATCGTTGGATCATCTGGGCAGCTACGTCTCGCAGAGATATGCTGAAATGAAGAAGAAGAAGCTGTACTTTGATTAGTTTTGCTGATGTCCTACTTGGTGAAGGTTGCTATGTTGCTCTCCTCCTTATTCCCGGCTGTACATGGGTGAGGGCCAGATACAGTAAAGCTGAGCCACTCTCTGTGTCTTTTCTGTCCATAGTTTTCTGTCCATCACTCCCTCTCTCCATCTTTCATCCTCCCCTGATCTTCCCTTGTCCCTCCTCACGCAGTCCTCCCATCTCAGCTGTGGCCTTCCTCTTTTCCTGCGTCGTTTATGTTATCCTGTCTCTGCTCTCTTTGCTACTTTTCCAGCATCCATCCTTGCCAAGTGGCCTGCCCATCTCATCCTGCTTCTTAATATTTCTCCTATTAAACTGCATTGCATTCCAACCTCTTTTGTCAGGTCATTCGTCCTTCTTCTTTCTACCCTCTTTGTTCTTGTTATTCTTCTAACCAAGTTGTTGTCACAAACTTGCAGCTTCTGTTATTGTTGTTCTGTCAGCGTCACTGTCTGCAGACCACATAGGCATGCCGGTGTAAATCACATTCTCAGGACTTTCCCTTTAAGTTTTTTTGAGATTTTTTTGTTCATCATGACTCCCTCTACTTTTCTCCAAGCATTCGCTCCTGTTTGTATTTGGCGTCGCACCACCACATCTGAACGCTCATCCGCCGTAATCATTCATCCAAGGTACACAAAGCCGTCCACTTGTTTAATTTCCTTTCCTTTGAACACCATGTTCCATTGCTCCAACATGTCTTGTTGCTCTTGTTTGCTTTCTGTTACTATGACAAGATCGTCCGCATACATATTTTTTCTCAGAACATCCTTCGAGTTGATATTTCTGCTGATTAGTTCCATCACCATGGTCAATAGTAATGGGGATAGGGCATTTCCTTTCCTCAATCCTATGTTAACAGGAAACTCGTCCGACATTCCCGATCCAGCCACAGTTCTTCCTGTTGTTCTTTCGTGCGTTTCTCCTACCTTCTTATTTTTGCACTCCCATCCATCTCACTGTTGCCTACACCATCCCTCTTGGGATTGTGTCGTAGGCCTTCTCCAGGTCCACAAATCCCACTGCCATTCTCCCTTGCATCTCCAACCTCTTCTCCCGAAATCTCCCCTGCTACTATTACCATATCAACACGCATCTCATCGATACCAGGTGCTCTCCCTTTCTTCAACCCTATTAACCCAGTTTGCATCTCTGTGTCAGTGATATCAGCAAACTCCACTTTTCCTTCTACATACAACGGCAATTCCAAGTCATTGTCATTTCCTTCCTGGTTCAGAAGCTTCTTGAAGTAGTTTCCCCAGATTTTCAGCACTGCTTCTTGTTATGTCACTAACTTCCCATTTCTATCTTTGATCACCGTCCCACCTTTCACGTCCTTACTATTTTCATCCCTGTCTAGGGCCATTCTGAATATCTTCTTCTTTCCACCGTCCTCATCTAGCTTGCTGTACACATCTGCTTCCACGTCACTCTTCGCCTTATCAAAAGCTTTCTTTGCCGTTTTCGTTTTCCGTCCGTATATGTGTATTAGCCTTGCATCCGATTGATTTCCCCTCTCCTTGTTCTTCCCAATTTCTTTCCAAGCTTCCTTCTTTTCACGCACGGCTACTGCATCTTCGTTTGTCCATCATCCTTAGTTACTACTACAGGACACTCCGCCCTTTCCCGATGTTCTTCCACATAGCTCCTCTGCAGTTCACACAAATGCTTCTTTATAATTTTGTCCATCCTTACTCCAGACTGCCATCTTCTTAACTGAGCTCCTCATATCTAGGTCTCACCCGCTCCTTGTATTCAACAGCGACATCATCTTTGCACCTCCACCATTTAATAGTCCTGCGGTCCACGGTCTTAGTTTGAGTGAAGGTGTCGCAGAATTAATCAAACTCAGCAGGACACGCACAGGTCTTCACTACATGCGTCGTGAACAATGTGTACCTATGCGCAGCTATTTGTACAACTTTATTCACGCCATGGTATCCCGGTCCGCTCAGTTATCTTGGCACAGGTAGTGGTAACAATGTGCGGATGATGTTAGCAGAGTAACTGCAGCATCCTTCAGGTGAAAAGTTGCTTAGCAAAATACGGGAAAAATCAATACGGATGCTGAACACGTGGACCGTTTTGATATTCCATCGTATGTTGTGTTGACATGCTGGCTCTAAAATTGATATGTATGATAACAACAAAACGACAACGTTGTTCAAGATAGCACTGTGTACAGGATAGGTTGATTTAGCAGATATCACGCCGCACGTATATTTGAACATTTATAGGAACTTACAACAAACTTGAAACTTACCACCCGTCACGGCCGAGCCGCTCTCCGACATTCTGTCAAATATTTAGTTGAAATGTTGGCGGTAAATTACTTTAATTTTAATGTTTTTTATGTTAGAACTGCATGCGGAACGATTGATATAGTAGTAGACGACATACCGCCCTTGCAGGTGTGATACAAACATGTAAATATTGCCTACGTCACAATTATTATTCTGCATCTGACCTCCGTCGAGCACTATCACGCCAACAAAGATTGCTTGAACACTATATACGTTTATATATATATATATATATGTATACATACATACAAACATATATATTGTATATATATATATGTATTATTATTATTATTACACAGTTTGTTTTCTTTCAGGCGACATCCTGACGAGTTCCTTCGTATCGGTTCGGATCATGGAACAGCTGCACTTGAATATTTGGTCAGCGGTCAGCTGCCATATTTACGTGATAGTCCGTTACCTACCTCTCTACCTCGGTATCAACACCATCATGCTGGTGGCCGTCGAGCGATTCGTGGCCATTGTCCTCCCTGTGCACTTCCGAGCCTTCGTTACCCCGGGTAGGGTGAAACTTCAACTGGCATTCGCCTGGTTCCTCACCTTCGTCGAGCTCATCTATCCAGCGAGCGTTGTGAAGGTGAGGTTTGACCCATTATCATGACATACATAACGTTACAACACAGCGTATAGCAGGAGTTTTATGACGAGAAACATTGATTAATGTTTGAGATAAAATATAAATAATGTACCTGCCAACTTGTTTAGGAAATTCCGGGAGATTCATAATCGGTTCAGCCCGCTTCCCGTGTCGCGCTGTATCGTCGCGCTGTCTAGGATATTGACATGGGAAGAGGGGGGAGGTGTGCTGTTGGAGATTTTCGCCGGAATTTCAGCTGTTCAGCACGTCTCAGACCAGGAGATAGACCCCAAATCCCGTATACTCCCGGAAATTCCCGGAGAGCTGGCAGGTATACAAGAACACCATTACACTTTCTGGTAACGGAAAGCCACGTGATGTCATACAGTTGTTAATTTATTGAGCGGGAACCAGGACCTGCAAATATATTTCTGGGTGGGGACGCGTGTATCTACAAGAAGTGCCAATTAAGGGCAATGTCGGTTGTTTAGCTTGTGAATGTTGTGTTTATAAATTGAATATTGTAGGGGCGCATCTTCTAAACTGCAAACACAATTTCGTGCATATTTTAATTAACGTGGCCGACAATATTCTATCAACATATATAACATAATATTAAGAAAAATATATTCACTAAATACTACTAAACGAGGAACGACATTGGTGTATGTAATATTAAGAAGGAGTAACACTAAGTTGACCAATGTAAGAGCTTTCAACAGGTTCGACACGTTAAACCTCATCAAAATACGCATTTTCATATAATAATTATGTTCTTTATGTTTTAAGGAAACACTTTCCCCAACGTCAAGTTCCTGTTACGTATACTACAATCGAGGCCACTTCCTCTACCTGAGCTTCACCGCGATGATTCTACCGGCCACCTTGCTGGTGACGTCATACGGCGGCATCGTCGGCGTCACCGTCCATCGCCAACGGAAGTTGAACTTGACTATCACTACTGACCCAGCCGGTAATGCTCCTACGACACTACAGAAGCAACAGGCGGCTCGCCGCCAGAAGCGCGCTATACGCGTTGCTGCCACGTGCGCGGTCGTCACCATTTTGTTTCTTGCCTGCTGGATGCCCATCTGGATCGCCTCATTCCTACTCACATTCAGGATAGCTAAGGTGGGCAAAGACGCTTTGAACTGGGGGATTGTGATCCTTTATCTTCACCCCTGCATGAATCCGGTCGTCTACTTCATTGCCGACCAACGATTTCGCTCCGTCTTTCTGCGTATTGTTTGCCGAAAGGAAATCGTCCCCACAACCACCATTAATAGCACTGCTGCACGAACAGTGACGACACCACCACCTTAGACAAACGGGACCCGTTATTACAGTCATTACTATATTTAGGACGCAACAATTGCTGTGACGTTCAATGTGTGTGTAGGTTCTTTCTACTGTCAAATGTCACATATACAGCTTTTAGCAACGGAATATTAATAAAAGTATTCAATATCTAGCACACAAAAGTATTAATTTAATTGATTACTACTATCACAACTGTTGTTTCGATTGCATATATTATGTTGTTTGTATGAGTGATTATCGTAATTGATGTGACTTTTGCCTTGTAAAGTTTTTAAAAATAAAATAAGTATTAATTAAGTATTATTGTCTTTGTACCTTGTAGTTGCGACAGTCGTGTTATAGCATGTGCAGGTGTGTTCATCAATTATTGTGACAATGGAGTGTTTGAAATGTGTTATATCAGTCATCACGAGTGCAACATTCTGCAGTTGTTTTCCATGTAAAAACATTTATACAGAATTCATCGATGAACGTTTTGTTATTGGTCAATGATCGTTAACAATAACAATGCATATGGAATAGAAGGTAAAGTATTGACTTCTTTACAAAATGGAACCTACGCGAACAACAATAGAGATAATGCAAGATAAACGAGTACTAATGAATAAGTTAACAGTCCTTCATTGTTAGGCGTTAGATGACCGCTTGAGGCACGCACAATCGAAGACATGCTTACACAAAGGCACGCAAACACGCTGTTAAAATTACATCGTCACATATTGTGCAGGTGTTAACGTAATTGTACCAAATGTAATACTAATGATGTAATATTTGCGCAAGATATAACAATTATACAATTAAAACATAATTATTGTCAACACACACGCACACACGCACACGCACACGCACACGCACACGCACACGCACACGCACACGCACACGCACACGCACACGCACACGCACAAGCACACGCACACGCGCACACACACGCACACCCACACGTATATATTTCAAAGCGTGATACTGTAAAATATACGATATACTTTTAGAATGTGCCCACAAAACTGTCAGTAAAATACAATGAAATGTCTTTTAATATTCGGTATACGTGTATTTGTTGTTACTGTAAGAATATAATAAATGTTGTATCTTCCTTGTGATTTTCACTGTTGCTTTTATTTCCTACTAGTATTTGTTTTTCATTACGCCATATTTGTTTTTCAGTATTGCATTAAACCGTTCCCCAGTATAAAAGGATTGTAGAACGAATTATGTGTGGATGTGTGTGTCGTCATTTATTAGTGGCATAAGGTTTCTCCACTAGATGGAACTTATTAATAGGTGTGATTTTGTCACTGCAATTTCACGTCAAACAATTCCCCGACTTAACTACAGTGGTCTGTTCGTGTTTAATCCAGTTCATCTTTGCGCCCGTGTTGAGGCGCCTGTTGTGTACAGGAGATGCGTGCTATGTGACACTTAAAAGTGTCACACGAACGACGTCGGCTTGAATTACAACTATTGGCCTGACGGGTACTATAATAAAATAGTAACGATTCAGGATCGGTCAGAAGCACTTCGTTGGGTAACAGAATCTGCATCCTTCTAACCTGCTTTCGTGCGATCACGACAACATTGTATAGCCGAGGTGTATACCCTTCTAGTCAATTATTTCAGATGTTCAGTTGCTATTTTATGGTTATTTTAAAGATTATTTACGAAAGTAAACAGGTAAAAATGGCGTTCCACCCGCCAACTGACGTACACGTAAACGTATAGACACAACCACGCACTCACGCATGCACGTGCGCAACACTAGGGCACGCACGCACCCACGTGCGCAAGCAAGCACACACGATTGCACGCACACACGCACATACACACACCCGCATAGAAGCACAAACACGCACACTCAAACACATACACGCACACACCCACACCCACCCACACACCCACCCACACATCCACCCACCCACCCCCACACACTCACACACCCACACACACCCACCCGCACACACACACACACACACACACACACACACACACACACACACACACACACACACACACACACACACACACACACACACACACACACACACACACACACACACACACACACACACACACACACACACACACACACACACACACACACGCACGCACATACACACACCCGCATAGAAGTAAGCAGCGGCCAGGTCATGGGCGACTGAATCGGACCATCGAGTCTTGGGCCGTTCTCCGGGCGGCGCCGTCTTGCTGTTTTAGGATTAAAGTCATAGTCCTGGCGGGCCGGGACGGTGCACGTCATGCGATGAAGGTGACCATACAAGCGGAGGCGGCGTTGACGAAGGAGGGATGATGCAGTGGGTCGGCCGCGATATGTCTATATTTATACATATATATATTTATACATATACATATATATATATATATACATAAATAATAAAATGTTTGCTTCCCACAGACATCAACAATTTCTCTCGTAAAACAGTTTCGTCTCCACGCACACGGTTCTATCTCGTATATAGCAGTTGGTGATGTGCTGTTGCCAGGAGATACGTCATAAACGACGCTGGCATCGAATATCGAACTCGTCGAAGCGACGGCGATCTGTAAGAGTTGTTGCCCAGGATTCGGCGCCATACAGAAGAACGGAAATAATCAGCGCACGGTACATATTTATTAGTTTTGATGCTGATGCGTCGTTTGCGGAAAAGAGGATTCGATTGACGGCACATGGCACCGGCAGCTTTGGAGATGCGGGATGCAATGTCTTTGGCTGATGATCCATTGTTTGTTATAACAGATCCTAATTACTAAATAGGTGAAAGAGTCCACAAATTCAACATGTTCGTTTAGGATATGCAGTGCTGGTGGAGTTGTCGGATCGGGAGTGACAGCCATAAGTTTGCTCTTTGTCTAGCTTATAGTCATGCCCACATGGTTTGCTTCTTCCTGAAGTACTGTCAAGGCCTGTTGTAGTCCATCGATGGTGGAGGTGAATATGACTATGTCGTCGGCGTAATCGCGATCTGTCAGGGTATAATTATCAAGCTTGATGCCAATGTCGCATCGACTGGTCAGTCGGCGCATAAGGTGGTCAATGACGTTGTTGAAGAGATCGGGAGCCAGAACACATCCTTGTTTTACACCAGATTCGACTGCGAACTCTTCCGACAGAGAGGAGGCGAGGCGTACGTATTAGCGGGCGTCGGTATAGTTTGTACGGACGAGATCTATGAGTTTCTCAGGGACACCAACAAATTGTAGGATTGTCCATAGTGCGTCACGGGACAACTAATCAAAGGCAGCTTTGGAGTCAACAAAGGCAGTAAAGGCAGATTAATTAATTATTTTTTTTACTAGTTTACTAGGTGTATGATGGCAATTGTGAGGTGGCATACGTTAGAATACCATAACGAATGTACAATATGTGATAAAAGCATGAAACTTGGTGAATACGTAGATTAATATGTGTGGAACATATTCATATATTGGGCCATCTGAAATTATACTCGTGTAGGCAGCCATTGTGAAATTCAAAATGGCTGACATATAATTCAGATTAAATACCATAACGATTATGTAATAGGTGATAATAACATGAAACTTGATGAATATGTAGACTAATATGCATGGATCAATTTAAGATATCGGGCTATCTGAAAGATTACCCGTGTAGGCCGCTAAAATGGCTGACATATAATGACATTTTATTTTCGTGAATAATTACTGGTTATGTAATGTATATTACTAAAGAGTAAACAAAGTGTGCGGAGAACTGTTACTGATTTGGAACATTACGCCATTTTAATTGTTGGTAGTGAAAAATATGTTAGCTATGTCCAAAACGTTCCGGATCGTCGAGACATCAGCATCGACAACATCTCAACAACACGCTGTAATAAACTGGAAACTGTGTCTTTTGTCAAGAATATACAACAGAGACGCTAACAAATCCAGATATGTTAAAGCAAAGAGACTGTGCATACAAGGTATTTGCTATTAAAGGGAAACATAAGGGAACTTTTTGTGTTATGCACCTAAAAGAGTTAATGCAATCTAACTATTTCCAACTATAATCATATTTTTAACGTCAGTGGTTTACTGGTAATATTATCTCAAAGTGAAAAATTGTAATGAAATCTTCGATAACACGAAGGCATCCATCTTATTGATGACGTGGCGGCTTGACCAAAAGCAACCAATAAACGAGCAGCATTATTTTTTACCAAGGTGCTCCCATGAAGTAGGCAATGTTGTCAACATATGTTACGGCATACGCTGTACAGTTCACTCTGTACGACTCATTTTGAAGAAACGTGTTTTGAAGTGGATGTATTTCATCAGTTAATGGGACAAGACCCGTCGAAACGTTGCACATTCTCCGTCGAGCGCGCTGCCAAGTGAAGTCAGATCGCAAGAAGGTTAGTATTAAGTATTCGGTAAATGACAATTTTGTACCAATTCATATTACAGGATCTGACGTTATATACGTTAGATAATTCATTTTCTAGTATTGGAATGGTGTCGGCAAGAACTGGACCTCAGACAGACGTAGCCTCGGCTCTGCTCTGAGGAATGCATGCCTTCCACCGGGAATTTGACTGTTATTATTATTATTTTACTTGGTCTTACTTTGATTGGTATCACGCTCGCGTGAACAAAGGCATAGGTATGCTGGATATAATCTAGAGCTACATGACACATCGAAGACTAGAAAAAAGCCGACGACAAACAAAAGTTAACGGCAATCAATTCGCGTGAGCGATAATAATGCATTTTTATTAACATCACCGGGCAGAAAAGTCTAGAATTGTCGCTGTGATCTCTTCAGATGTTCATAATGTTTTGTAATAACATTTCAAGGCAGAATGTGTTTGTGTGTTAAATGAATTTGTTGTAAATACATTCTGTTGAACATTTGTCTTAAAAGATCACCAATTGACACCAAGATTACTAAATATCACATGTATGAGTAACCTGTATAAATCAAATAAGCATCAAAGGACTGGATGATTACTCAGGGTATATTCTTATTTGTTCAAATAACTAACTACCCATCAATCAGCAGCAGGGAATTGCTGGATAATCAGTTCCCATTACATAACAGTGAAAATGTTTGTATTTAATTATAAGTGAGTGACAATCCTACCGGTGTATTTGGAGTGTTAATTGACTTTAATATTTGATTTTACAAACATTCAAAGGCTTCAGATGCACAGCTATCTTTTCATAGTTAGAGGAAAGAAAGTAACGGGCACAGTTTAATGGTAAAAAAGTAAAACTATTTGTATTATTATTACTATTTTATATATTATAAAAGTGATTGTAAATACAGCAACCTCGCCTAAGTCGGATTCACCTAAGTCGGATCTTCGCTCAACTCGTAATAACTGAGACGGTCCACTTGATCCGAAATAATATGTTTTCCTTGCCTAAATCGGATCGCAATATTCAACAAAATCACTTGGTAAGCTATAACCTTATAGATCCGTGCCAAAATGAAGCACAAAACTATTTTAATACTGCATGATGTTGTATGTTGCTTGTGGACATCAGCATTTATAGAGTTACCGCGTTATTTACAGTTACCTAAGGGCTTTTACTAGTTTTAGAGGGTTGTCTTTGGCGATGGGATATGTCATCTTCGGATTTTCGCGTAACTCGAATTAAATCACTCGGTCCGATTGAATCCGATGTAGGCGAGGTTTACTGTAATTTGTTTCGATCAGTTCATTCAATTCCAATTCAATCTGTTTTTTTTTTTTATTCAAATTTAGATGTATGTTTTATCAGTTCTATTATAAATCAAATAAGAATTGATAGTATGTCTGCGACAAACTATCCTTTTCACATCAGACTGGTTTAGTGTCTGCTGGCAGACTATTGAACCTAAACTCCCATTGGTTTGAGAAATATCGCAATTTTATATTTGTACTGGTTTTACAATTTGTACTTGAACTGATACTTATCTGTCAACCAAGCAGCAGTGTAGCAGTGTAGAATTGAAGCAGTGTAGCAGTATGGTTTAATTGGTTATAAGAAAACTACATAAAAGTAACAAGAATTAAAGTAACACAAAAGTAACAATATTTATATTATTATTATATTTATTAATTATAAAGGTACTTTTGTGTTAAAAATTGTAGCAGTACATCACCAATAGATTGAAACATTGAATAGAAAAGATATTGAATTGAAATATATATTAACATTTGAAATACTGATTATTTTATTTAGTTTTTTTAACTCTGGAGCTGAGAGGCTCCTATTTTGGTTTCATGGTCATCTTCTCAAGGAATATCACCAAACTGATTATTAAAAAACTGAAGAGATGAGTGTAACCAATTTCAGAATTATTGGTTACCTTCACATAGAATGACCCACTATATGACCATATTATTAATGATAACAAACACTCCAGAATTATTCCAGACATGATCTTTAATCAGTATCTGTCTCTATTGCAGACACTTACACTGCCATTCTCCCTTGCATCTCCAACCTCTTCTCCCGAAATCTCCCCTGCTACTATTACCATATCAACACGCATCTCATCGATACCAGGTGCTCTCCCTTTCTTCAACCCTATTAACCCAGTTTGCATCTCTGTGTCAGTGATATCAGCAAACTCCACTTTTCCTTCTACATACAACGGCAATTCCAAGTCATTGTCATTTCCTTCCTGGTTCAGAAGCTTCTTGAAGTAGTTTCCCCAGATTTTCAGCACTGCTTCTTGTTATGTCACTAACTTCCCATTTCTATCTTTGATCACCGTCCCACCTTTCACGTCCTTACTATTTTCATCCCTGTCTAGGGCCATTCTGAATATCTTCTTCTTTCCACCGTCCTCATCTAGCTTGCTGTACACATCTGCTTCCACGTCACTCTTCGCCTTATCAAAAGCTTTCTTTGCCGTTTTCGTTTTCCGTCCGTATATGTGTATTAGCCTTGCATCCGGTTGATTTCCCCTCTCCTTGTTCTTCCCAATTTCTTTCCAAGCTTCCTTCTTTTCACGCACGGCTACTGCATCTTCGTTTGTCCATCATCCTTAGTTACTACTACAGGACACTCCGCCCTTTCCCGATGTTCTTCCACATAGCTCCTCTGCAGTTCCCACAAATGCTTCTTTATAATTTTGTCCATCCTTACTCCAGACTGCCATCTTCTTAACTGAGCTCCTCATATCTAGGTCTCACCCGCTCCTTGTATTCAACAGCGACATCATCTTTGCACCTCCACCATTTAATAGTCCTGCGGTCCACGGTCTTAGTTTGAGTGAAGGTGTCGCAGAATTAATCAAACTCAGCAGGACACGCACAGGTCTTCACTACATGCGTCGTGAACAATGTGTACCTATGCGCAGCTATTTGTACAACTTTATTCACGCCATGGTATCCCGGTCCGCTCAGTTATCTTGGCACAGGTAGTGGTAACAATGTGCGGATGATGTTAGCAGAGTAACTGCAGCATCCTTCAGGTGAAAAGTTGCTTAGCAAAATACGGGAAAAATCAATACGGATGCTGAACACGTGGACCGTTTTGATATTCCATCGTATGTTGTGTTGACATGCTGGCTCTAAAATTGATATGTATGATAACAACAAAACGACAACGTTGTTCAAGATAGCACTGTGTACAGGATAGGTTGATTTAGCAGATATCACGCCGCACGTATATTTGAACATTTATAGGAACTTACAACAAACTTGAAACTTACCACCCGTCACGGCCGAGCCGCTCTCCGACATTCTGTCAAATATTTAGTTGAAATGTTGGCGGTAAATTACTTTAATTTTAATGTTTTTTATGTTAGAACTGCATGCGGAACGATTGATATAGTAGTAGACGACATACCGCCCTTGCAGGTGTGATACAAACATGTAAATATTGCCTACGTCACAATTATTATTCTGCATCTGACCTCCGTCGAGCACTATCACGCCAACAAAGATTGCTTGAACACTATATACGTTTATATATATATATATATATGTATACATACATACAAACATATATATTGTATATATATATATGTATTATTATTATTATTACACAGTTTGTTTTCTTTCAGGCGACATCCTGACGAGTTCCTTCGTATCGGTTCGGATCATGGAACAGCTGCACTTGAATATTTGGTCAGCGGTCAGCTGCCATATTTACGTGATAGTCCGTTACCTACCTCTCTACCTCGGTATCAACACCATCATGCTGGTGGCCGTCGAGCGATTCGTGGCCATTGTCCTCCCTGTGCACTTCCGAGCCTTCGTTACCCCGGGTAGGGTGAAACTTCAACTGGCATTCGCCTGGTTCCTCACCTTCGTCGAGCTCATCTATCCAGCGAGCGTTGTGAAGGTGAGGTTTGACCCATTATCATGACATACATAACGTTACAACACAGCGTATAGCAGGAGTTTTATGACGAGAAACATTGATTAATGTTTGAGATAAAATATAAATAATGTACCTGCCAACTTGTTTAGGAAATTCCGGGAGATTCATAATCGGTTCAGCCCGCTTCCCGTGTCGCGCTGTATCGTCGCGCTGTCTAGGATATTGACATGGGAAGAGGGGGGAGGTGTGCTGTTGGAGATTTTCGCCGGAATTTCAGCTGTTCAGCACGTCTCAGACCAGGAGATAGACCCCAAATCCCGTATACTCCCGGAAATTCCCGGAGAGCTGGCAGGTATACAAGAACACCATTACACTTTCTGGTAACGGAAAGCCACGTGATGTCATACAGTTGTTAATTTATTGAGCGGGAACCAGGACCTGCAAATATATTTCTGGGTGGGGACGCGTGTATCTACAAGAAGTGCCAATTAAGGGCAATGTCGGTTGTTTAGCTTGTGAATGTTGTGTTTATAAATTGAATATTGTAGGGGCGCATCTTCTAAACTGCAAACACAATTTCGTGCATATTTTAATTAACGTGGCCGACAATATTCTATCAACATATATAACATAATATTAAGAAAAATATATTCACTAAATACTACTAAACGAGGAACGACATTGGTGTATGTAATATTAAGAAGGAGTAACACTAAGTTGACCAATGTAAGAGCTTTCAACAGGTTCGACACGTTAAACCTCATCAAAATACGCATTTTCATATAATAATTATGTTCTTTATGTTTTAAGGAAACACTTTCCCCAACGTCAAGTTCCTGTTACGTATACTACAATCGAGGCCACTTCCTCTACCTGAGCTTCACCGCGATGATTCTACCGGCCACCTTGCTGGTGACGTCATACGGCGGCATCGTCGGCGTCACCGTCCATCGCCAACGGAAGTTGAACTTGACTGTCACTACTGACCCAGCCGGTAATGCTCCTACGACACTACAGAAGCAACAGGCGGCTCGCCGCCAGAAGCGCGCTATACGCGTTGCTGCCACGTGCGCGGTCGTCACCATTTTGTTTCTTGCCTGCTGGATGCCCATCTGGATCGCCTCATTCCTACTCACATTCAGGATAGCTAAGGTGGGCAAAGACGCTTTGAACTGGGGGATTGTGATCCTTTATCTTCACCCCTGCATGAATCCGGTCGTCTACTTCATTGCCGACCAACGATTTCGCTCCGTCTTTCTGCGTATTGTTTGCCGAAAGGAAATCGTCCCCACAACCACCATTAATAGCACTGCTGCACGAACAGTGACGACACCACCACCTTAGACAAACGGGACCCGTTATTACAGTCATTACTATATTTAGGACGCAACAATTGCTGTGACGTTCAATGTGTGTGTAGGTTCTTTCTACTGTCAAATGTCACATATACAGCTTTTAGCAACGGAATATTAATAAAAGTATTCAATATCTAGCACACAAAAGTATTAATTTAATTGATTACTACTATCACAACTGTTGTTTCGATTGCATATATTATGTTGTTTGTATGAGTGATTATCGTAATTGATGTGACTTTTGCCTTGTAAAGTTTTTTAAAATAAAATAAGTATTAATTAAGTATTATTGTCTTTGTACCTTGTAGTTGCGACAGTCGTGTTATAGCATGTGCAGGTGTGTTCATCAATTATTGTGACAATGGAGTGTTTGAAATGTGTTATATCAGTCATCACGAGTGCAACATTCTGCAGTTGTTTTCCATGTAAAAACATTTATACAGAATTCATCGATGAACGTTTTGTTATTGGTCAATGATCGTTAACAATAACAATGCATATGGAATAGAAGGTAAAGTATTGACTTCTTTACAAAATGGAACCTACGCGAACAACAATAGAGATAATGCAAGATAAACGAGTACTAATGAATAAGTTAACAGTCCTTCATTGTTAGGCGTTAGATGACCGCTTGAGGCACGCACAATCGAAGACATGCTTACACAAAGGCACGCAAACACGCTGTTAAAATTACATCGTCACATATTGTGCAGGTGTTAACGTAATTGTACCAAATGTAATACTAATGATGTAATATTTGCGCAAGATATAACAATTATACAATTAAAACATAATTATTGTCAACACACACGCACACACGCACACGCACACGCACACGCACACGCACAAGCACACGCACACGCGCACACACACGCACACCCACACGTATATATTTCAAAGCGTGATACTGTAAAATATACGATATACTTTTAGAATGTGCCCACAAAACTGTCAGTAAAATACAATGAAATGTCTTTTAATATTCGGTATACGTGTATTTGTTGTTACTGTAAGAATATAATAAATGTTGTATCTTCCTTGTGATTTTCACTGTTGCTTTTATTTCCTACTAGTATTTGTTTTTCATTACGCCATATTTGTTTTTCAGTATTGCATTAAACCGTTCCCCAGTATAAAAGGATTGTAGAACGAATTATGTGTGGATGTGTGTGTCGTCATTTATTAGTGGCATAAGGTTTCTCCACTAGATGGAACTTATTAATAGGTGTGATTTTGTCACTGCAATTTCACGTCAAACAATTCCCCGACTTAACTACAGTGGTCTGTTCGTGTTTAATCCAGTTCATCTTTGCGCCCGTGTTGAGGCGCCTGTTGTGTACAGGAGATGCGTGCTATGTGACACTTAAAAGTGTCACACGAACGACGTCGGCTTGAATTACAACTATTGGCCTGACGGGTACTATAATAAAATAGTAACGATTCAGGATCGGTCAGAAGCACTTCGTTGGGTAACAGAATCTGCATCCTTCTAACCTGCTTTCGTGCGATCACGACAACATTGTATAGCCGAGGTGTATACCCTTCTAGTCAATTATTTCAGATGTTCAGTTGCTATTTTATGGTTATTTTAAAGATTATTTACGAAAGTAAACAGGTAAAAATGGCGTTCCACCCGCCAACTGACGTACACGTAAACGTATAGACACAACCACGCACTCACGCATGCACGTGCGCAACACTAGGGCACGCACGCACCCACGTGCGCAAGCAAGCACACACGATTGCACGCACACACGCACATACACACACCCGCATAGAAGCACAAACACGCACACTCAAACACATACACGCACACACCCACACCCACCCACACACCCACCCACACATCCACCCCCCCACCCCCACACACTCACACACCCACACACACCCACCCGCACACACACACACACACACACACACACACACACACACACACACACACACACACACACACACACACACACACACACACACACACACACACACACACACACACACACACACACACACACACACACACACGCACGCACATACACACACCCGCATAGAAGTAAGCAGCGGCCAGGTCATGGGCGACTGAATCGGACCATCGAGTCTTGGGCCGTTCTCCGGGCGGCGCCGTCTTGCTGTTTTAGGATTAAAGTCATAGTCCTGGCGGGCCGGGACGGTGCACGTCATGCGATGAAGGTGACCATACAAGCGGAGGCGGCGTTGACGAAGGAGGGATGATGCAGTGGGTCGGCCGCGATATGTCTATATTTATACATATATATATTTATACATATACATATATATATATATATACATAAATAATAAAATGTTTGCTTCCCACAGACATCAACAATTTCTCTCGTAAAACAGTTTCGTCTCCACGCACACGGTTCTATCTCGTATATAGCAGTTGGTGATGTGCTGTTGCCAGGAGATACGTCATAAACGACGCTGGCATCGAATATCGAACTCGTCGAAGCGACGGCGATCTGTAAGAGTTGTTGCCCAGGATTCGGCGCCATACAGAAGAACGGAAATAATCAGCGCACGGTACATATTTATTAGTTTTGATGCTGATGCGTCGTTTGCGGAAAAGAGGATTCGATTGACGGCACATGGCACCGGCAGCTTTGGAGATGCGGGATGCAATGTCTTTGGCTGATGATCCATTGTTTGTTATAACAGATCCTAATTACTAAATAGGTGAAAGAGTCCACAAATTCAACATGTTCGTTTAGGATATGCAGTGCTGGTGGAGTTGTCGGATCGGGAGTGACAGCCATAAGTTTGCTCTTTGTCTAGCTTATAGTCATGCCCACATGGTTTGCTTCTTCCTGAAGTACTGTCAAGGCCTGTTGTAGTCCATCGATGGTGGAGGTGAATATGACTATGTCGTCGGCGTAATCGCGATCTGTCAGGGTATAATTATCAAGCTTGATGCCAATGTCGCATCGACTGGTCAGTCGGCGCATAAGGTGGTCAATGACGTTGTTGAAGAGATCGGGAGCCAGAACACATCCTTGTTTTACACCAGATTCGACTGCGAACTCTTCCGACAGAGAGGAGGCGAGGCGTACGTATTAGCGGGCGTCGGTATAGTTTGTACGGACGAGATCTATGAGTTTCTCAGGGACACCAACAAATTGTAGGATTGTCCATAGTGCGTCACGGGACAACTAATCAAAGGCAGCTTTGGAGTCAACAAAGGCAGTAAAGGCAGATTAATTAATTATTTTTTTTACTAGTTTACTAGGTGTATGATGGCAATTGTGAGGTGGCATACGTTAGAATACCATAACGAATGTACAATATGTGATAAAAGCATGAAACTTGGTGAATACGTAGATTAATATGTGTGGAACATATTCATATATTGGGCCATCTGAAATTATACTCGTGTAGGCAGCCATTGTGAAATTCAAAATGGCTGACATATAATTCAGATTAAATACCATAACGATTATGTAATAGGTGATAATAACATGAAACTTGATGAATATGTAGACTAATATGCATGGATCAATTTAAGATATCGGGCTATCTGAAAGATTACCCGTGTAGGCCGCTAAAATGGCTGACATATAATGACATTTTATTTTCGTGAATAATTACTGGTTATGTAATGTATATTACTAAAGAGTAAACAAAGTGTGCGGAGAACTGTTACTGATTTGGAACATTACGCCATTTTAATTGTTGGTAGTGAAAAATATGTTAGCTATGTCCAAAACGTTCCGGATCGTCGAGACATCAGCATCGACAACATCTCAACAACACGCTGTAATAAACTGGAAACTGTGTCTTTTGTCAAGAATATACAACAGAGACGCTAACAAATCCAGATATGTTAAAGCAAAGAGACTGTGCATACAAGGTATTTGCTATTAAAGGGAAACATAAGGGAACTTTTTGTGTTATGCACCTAAAAGAGTTAATGCAATCTAACTATTTCCAACTATAATCATATTTTTAACGTCAGTGGTTTACTGGTAATATTATCTCAAAGTGAAAAATTGTAATGAAATCTTCGATAACACGAAGGCATCCATCTTATTGATGACGTGGCGGCTTGACCAAAAGCAACCAATAAACGAGCAGCATTATTTTTTACCAAGGTGCTCCCATGAAGTAGGCAATGTTGTCAACATATGTTACGGCATACGCTGTACAGTTCACTCTGTACGACTCATTTTGAAGAAACGTGTTTTGAAGTGGATGTATTTCATCAGTTAATGGGACAAGACCCGTCGAAACGTTGCACATTCTCCGTCGAGCGCGCTGCCAAGTGAAGTCAGATCGCAAGAAGGTTAGTATTAAGTATTCGGTAAATGACAATTTTGTACCAATTCATATTACAGGATCTGACGTTATATACGTTAGATAATTCATTTTCTAGTATTGGAATGGTGTCGGCAAGAACTGGACCTCAGACAGACGTAGCCTCGGCTCTGCTCTGAGGAATGCATGCCTTCCACCGGGAATTTGACTGTTATTATTATTATTTTACTTGGTCTTACTTTGATTGGTATCACGCTCGCGTGAACAAAGGCATAGGTATGCTGGATATAATCTAGAACTACATGACACATCGAAGACTAGAAAAAAGCCGACGACAAACAAAAGTTAACGGCAATCAATTCGCGTGAGCGATAATAATGCATTTTTATTAACATCACCGGGCAGAAAAGTCTAGAATTGTCGCTGTGATCTCTTCAGAAGTTCATAATGTTTTGTAATAACATTTCAAGGCAGAATGTGTTTGTGTGTTAAATGAATTTGTTGTAAATACATTCTGTTGAACATTTGTCTTAAAAGATCACCAATTGACACCAAGATTACTAAATATCACATGTATGAGTAACCTGTATAAATCAAATAAGCATCAAAGGACTGGATGATTACTCAGGGTATATTCTTATTTGTTCAAATAACTAACTACCCATCAATCAGCAGCAGGGAATTGCTGGATAATCAGTTCCCATTACATAACAGTGAAAATGTTTGTATTTAATTATAAGTGAGTGACAATCCTACCGGTGTATTTGGAGTGTTAATTGACTTTAATATTTGATTTTACAAACATTCAAAGGCTCCAGATGCACATCTATCTTTTCATAGTTAGAGGAAAGAAAGTAACGGGCACAGTTTAATGGAAAAAAGTAAAACTGTTTGTATTATTATTACTATTTTATATATTATAAAAGTGATTGTAAATACAGCAACCTCGCCTAAGTCGGATTCACCTAAGTCGGATCTTCGCTCAACTCTGAATAACTGAGACGGTACACTTGATCCGAAATAATGTGTTTTCCTTGCCTAAATCGGATCGCAATATTCAACAAAATCACTTGGTAAGCTATAACCTTATAGATCCGTGCCAAAATGAAGCACACAACTATTTTAATACTGCATGATGTTGTATGTTGCTTGTGGACATCAGCATTTATAGAGTTACCGCGTTATTTACAGTTACCTAAGGGCTTTTACTAGTTTTAGAGGGTTGTCTTTGGCGATGGGATATGTCATCTTCGGATTTTCGCGTAACTCGAATTAAATCACTCGGTCCGATTGAATCCGATGTAGGCGAGGTTTACTGTAATTTGTTTCGATCAGTTCATTCAATTCCAATTCAATCTGTTTTTTTTTTTTATTCAAATTTAGATGTATGTTTTATCAGTTCTATTATAAATCAAATAAGAATTGATAGTATGTCTGCGACAAACTATCCTTTTCACATCAGACGGGTTTAGTGTCTGCTGGCAGACTATTGAACCTAAACTCCCATTGGTTTGAGAAATATCGCAATTTTATATTTGTACTGGTTTTACAATTTGTACTTGAACTGATACTTATCTGTCAACCAAGCAGCAGTGTAGCAGTATGGTTTAATTGGTTATAAGAAAACTACATAAAAGTAACAAGAATTAAAGTAACACAAAAGTAACAATATTTATATTATTATTATATTTATTAATTATAAAGGTACTTTTGTGTTAAAAATTGTAGCAGTACATCACCAATAGATTGAAACATTGAATAGAAAAGATATTGAATTGAAATATATATTAACATTTGAAATACTGATTGTTTTATTTAGTTTTTTTAACTCTGGAGCTGAGAGGCTCCTATTTTGGTTTCATGGTCATCTTCTCAAGGAATATCACCAAACTGATTATTAAAAAACCGAAGAGATGAGTGTAACCAATTTCAGAATTATTGGTTACCTTCACATAGAATGACCCACTATATGACCATATTATTAATGATAACAAACACTCCAGAATTATTCCAGACATGATCTTTAATCAGTATCTGTCTCTATTGCAGACACTTACACAACCATTGTCCACTCGCATTCCGCTGTCCCCAGGGCCTACTACATCAAGCAAGTCTACTGCACGTCGCATCAAGTCGGTATGTACTTCATTATTAACATGGAAACTCTTATTGATTTTTTGCTTGAAAAAAATGAATTCTACGTTATCTTTTTTTTGTAATGTGATAATTTAGGAAATGCTTTACCGTAATAGTGCACAAACATAATGTCATGTTACACAGATTCCACGAAAGAGGGTTGATCCTACTTCCACCATTACACCACGACATGTTCTGCAAGCCCTTCCGCACCTGACAAAGTACTACCACACTGGACAACTTGACGTATTTCATAGTTACCTGCTCAAGTACTGCCCCAAAAGACAGCACTATTTCTATGAAGGTAGGACAGAAGTCATACATTGCAATAGGTATTTTGTTGTACAAAATTGACCTCTGTCATTCTACATGTAATAATAGCACCACTAACGTGTTGTAGCATGTTAACGTAGTGGTTAGATCATCAGAACCTTAAGTCTCTGCCATTTCAAAGCTTGTGGTGTTTGTCCACTCCACATTGGTCCAATTCACTCGGGTACATAAATACGTACCTGGCAGTGATCATATATTCATAGTATATGCTGGGTGAGGCTAAATACTTCCCAGAGGAGGATGATGTTTGAATGGACAGGATTGTCAGGGTGTTAACTATGTCACATATACGGTGTGAATACTGCACAACTGTATTCACTTATTTTAGTGTAATAATTATGAATACTTGGCCATTTGAGTATAATTCAGTTAACATTTTAAACAGGATTAACCAGTGCAACTATAGAAGACATATTTGTATATTATTGTCATTTGGAAAAAGGTATTTCAAAGTTCACAGAACGCCGACCAGATAGATGTAAGGAAAGTAATTCTCAGCAGCATACTGACAAGGTATATATCCCCTACGAGATCGTTACCTTGTCGTGGTGGGGTAGCTTGCGTGCCTCCGTGACCCTGCGAGCTACGCCGGTGGGAGTCTTAATTGTACTCCTGGTAGAGTCACCCATACCGGATTGGTTAAGGGGTAGAGGTCAGACTAAAATTTATCTCCTGGTCCTCCAGTTTGGGGGTCGAGCGTAGGGTTAACAACCCGATCTCGTAATAAAACAGCTTGTTACAGAAACTCGTAAAAGAAAATCAACAGATCCCAGCCACCAAGGAGGCTTGGGGCACCAAGCCAGTATGATCGATGCTAGTTAAACCCGCAAGGAAGCTAGTAGCGCGAAGACAAGCCTACTGGATGCAAAAACCAAACTCCAGATTGTGACCATAACCAGAATTCATAGGCAGATATGTTTGTTCATGCGGACGCAGCAAATTGAATCGCTCCATATAGATATTCGAATTGTATCCGCACACGAATCGGATAGGAAATTCCTAATGTGACTTCATTACCAAGGTATTTCCGAACATAAGGAATCCTAGCTTAGGTAACGTGCGCAGCCTGCTTAATAAAACGAAATACGTTATTTCGGTCGTTCCAACTGGTATTCTGTGAAAGCCAATTGCCCTGCCGATATTTTGCGCCAACCATTGAAAATTGGCGTAAGGAGGATTTCGTGAGACAGCAACAAGAAACAGCTATAACACTGTTGCCCACTGAGCCGTTGTTTTCCCAGATATATACCACTCGGCCCTCCGAAATTCACCACTTGCCTCTTGGATTTAGCGTGTATCTCCAGAAAGGTCAACTATCTAGTGTGTTCACTACCGACCTTCAACAGCACCCCCGGGTGTGTTGGGTGTGAGTGTGCGTGTTGTATGTGTGTGTTTATGGTGTCTGTGTAAGGTGTGTGTGTTTGTTGTGTGTGGGTCTGTGTGTTGTGCGGGAGTGTGTGTTGTGTGGGAGTGTGTGTTATGTATTTGAGTGTGTTGTGTGAGTCTGTGTGTTGTGTATGTGTGTACATTGTTTATGCGTTGTGTGAGAGTGTGTATGTGTGTGCATGTGTTGTACGTGTGTTGTATGTGTATTGTGTGTGATGTGTGTGTTGTGTGTGTTGTGTGTCTCTGTGTGTATATGTGTGTGTTGCCTGTGTATTGTGTATGTGCTACCTATCTGTAGGTTGTTGAATGTGTTTTGTATGTGCTGTGTCTCTTGTATGTGTGTTGTAAGTGAAGTGTGCGTGTGTGTGTTGTATTTGTGTATATGTGTTGTGTGAATGTGTTGTGTGAGTGTGTTGTATGTGCTGTGTGTGTTTGTGTGTGTCAGTGTGTGTTTCCTGTGTGTTGTATATGTGCTATATGTCTGTAGTGTGTTGAATGCGTGTTCTACATGTCGAGTCTGATGTATGTGTGTTGTATGTGAAGTATGCTTGTGTGTGTGTGTGTGTGTGTGTGTGTGTGTGTGTGTGTGTGTGTGTGTGTGTGTGTGTGTGTATTGTGTGAGTGTTCTGAGCGTGTGCGTGTGTTGTGTGTTGTGCATTATTTGTGTTGTGTGTATGTTGTATATATGTTGTGTATGTGTCATTGTGTTGTGTGTGTGTGTGTGTGTGTGTGTGTGTGTGTGTGTGTGTGTGTATGTGTGTGTGTTTTGTATTGTATGTACCGTAGTGTGTGTTTGTGTGTGTTGTGTATGTGTATGCGTTGTTTGTGCGTTGTGTGAGTTTGTGTGTGTGTTTGTGTGTGTGTTTGCATGTGGTGTGTATATTATGTGTGTTGTGTGTGTTGTGTGTGTTGTGTGTGTTGTGTGTGTTGTGTGTGTTGTGTGTGTTGTGTGTGTTGTGTGTGTGTTGTACATGTTCTGTACGTGTGTTGTATGCGTGTTTGCGTGTTGTGTGTGCGTGGTACGTGCGCTTGTGTTGTGTTTGTGTGTATTATGTGTAATTTGTATATGTGAGTGGTGTATGTATCAGTGTGTTGTGAGTGTGTTTGTGGGTGTGGGTGTGTTGTATTAGTGTGTTGTGCTTGTTAAGTGTGAGTGTGTTGTTTGTGTGTTTGGGTGATTTATGTGTTAAGTGTTTGTGTGTTTGTGTGTTTGTGTGTTGTGTATGTTGTGTGTGTTGTTTGTGTTGTGTGTGTTGTGTGTGTTGTGTATGTCGTGTGTGTTGTGTGTGTGTTATGTGTGTTGTGTGTTGTGTGTGTGTTGTGTGTGTTGTTTGTGTTGTTTGTGTTGTGTGTGTTGTGTATGTCGTGTGTGTTGTGTATGTCGTGTGTGTTGTGTGTGTGTTGTGTGTGTTGTGTGTTGTGTGTTGTGTGTTGTGTGTTGTGTGTGTGTTGTGTGTGTTGTTTGTGTTGTTTGTGTTGTTTGTGTTGTGTGTGTTGTGTGTGTTGTGTGTGTTGTGTGTTTTGTGTACGTTGTGTGTGTTGTGTGTGTTGTGTGTGTTGTGTGTGTTGTGTGTGTTGTGTGTGTTGTGTGTGTTGTGTGTGTTGTGTGTGTTGTGTGTGTTGTGTGTATGTTGTATAAGTGTTGTGTACGTGTCTGTGTTATATATAACGGTGTTATTGTATACCTGCCAGCTCTCCCGGTCTCCCGGTCTCCCTGTCTCCCGGTCTCCCGGTCTCTCGGTCTCCCGGTCTCCCGGTCTCCCGGTCTCCCGGTCTCCCGGTCTCCCGGAATACAAGCAAATCTCCCGGATTTTCGCTGAAATCTCCAACAGCAACCCCCAGTTTTCGAGACAACGCGACATGACGGGAAATGAGCTGAGACGTGCTGAGCCGCTGAAGTTCCCAGCGAAAAATCTCCATCAGTACCCCTCGTCTACCGATGTCAAGATCCGAGACAGCGCGAAGAGACAATTTGACACGGGATGCGTGGTGAACCGGTGATGAATATCACGTCATTTCCATAAAAAGTTAGCAGGTACATTATTTAATTTTTTTCTGAAATGGTAATCAATGTTCCTCGTCGTAAACTGCTGCTCTACGTTTTGTTGTACTGTTATATATGTCAAACGTCCCATGCTTATTACCGATAGTGGGACAAAGCTCACCTTCACAACGGTCAATGGGTAGATGAGCTCGACGATGGTGAGGAACCAGGTGAATGCCAGTTGAAGTTTCACTCTACCCGAGGTGACGAAGGCCCAAAATTGCAGAGGGAACATAATCGGGAAGAATCGTTCGTTAATCTTCGCTACGCGAGAGGATAAAAAAAATGTCATAAGCATAAAACTCCGGTTGCAAAGTTCGGGATCTATGGCAAACCACCATACACACTCACCATAGACACACACATACAACACACACACACACACACACACACACACACACACACACACACACACACACACACACACACACACACACACACACACACACACACACACACACACACACACACACACACACACACACACATACACAGACATATACACACATACAACACATATACATAAAATACAACACACACACTCGCAACACACAGACACGTACACAACACTCATACAACATACACACAACACACACAACACGCAAACACACGCACATTTAACACACACAACACCCAAACACACACACAACACACTCACACTTAACAGAACACACACACACACACACACACACACACACACACACACACACACACACACACACACACACACACACACACACACACACACACACACACACACACACACACACACACACAATAACACACACACACACACACACACACACACACACACATACTTAACACTCATAACACCCTAACACAACACACACACAACCAAAACACTCACACAACACATGTACATCAGAACACACACACACACACACACACACACACACACACACACACACACACACACACACACACACACACACACACACACACACACACACACACACACACACACACACACACACACACACACACACACACACACAACACACTCACAACACACAGTTCTAACAAATTATCTCTGCACATAAAACAACAGGATCCGCGCTAAGAAAAGAGAGCTCTGGAAGTAATTTTAACAAGTGGTTAAATACCCACAAATATACAGTTGTGGCACACCATAAGGGATACGCATATTTTGATGGTATTGGTGCAATTGGGTTATAATAGGAAGACTATTGTGTGAGTTGTTTCAAATTTCAGAATGTCGGTTACTCATGTTCACGATTGGGCTGACGGACACGCGCCCGAGCACAAATATAAATCCACTGGAGTCGCCCTTCCAACTGTGCGCAACGCACAGCAGACAAGGAAACACGGGTTGCCCCAACGTTCCCCGGGACCTGGCGACAACGTCACTCTCACTTGCGCTACACCAACGTACGCTTGGGGGCGCTACTTGTACGTAGCGGCCTATGTGAAAGACTACTTCCTCCTTTGAGAGGTTGAGGTGTTTGACGGTAGGTGGACACAATTAAATGTACTCCGCGTGCCAGCTAGCAATACGCTGACTGAAGTACTTTCGACAGCTGATCTTTGTGGTATTTCTGTTGTATGTTAATATTGCACGGGGCACGAGTGGAGTGGCTCTCGAAAAACAGCCACACGTTGCCATAGGCAACTAGAGGCTGTTATCCTGCGCTATCGTTTGAGTAAGCTAAGCACACCTTGTGTTAATATAAAGGCAAAATAAAGGCAAAATAACTGTTATTGTTTTAAAAGTATATTGACAAGTTGTAAGGGTGTCAGCCTGCATTGCGTATGCTATGTAATAACAAGTCGGTAGACTGTTGCAACTCTCAAAGATTATGTGCTTATATTTGATAAGACACATTCAGTTTTTAACGGTTGTTGTCGACGTTGCGCGGTACGATTGTTCCATTCAAACTACAAACACTACCCAATGATCAGCTGGAGACTATTTTCATAATTTGCAAAGAGTCTTAATTTGATTGTTCGTAGAAACGGTTATAGTGAGCTCGTCCGGTAACTGTTAATACAGCATTGCATTAAGAATTGTTCTTGTGGTAGTAGATGTCAGCCGGAACAAACCAAGGGTGATTATTCTGCAACAGCGTTATAGTCGACATAAATCTTCAAACCTATCAACCAAAATAGTGCATTATATCCTCATAAGTTAATTAACTGAATCGTGTTCTGAAATCCTACGTTAACCGTACCTTTTTTTGAACGTTCACATATTGTGTTTTTTTCTCCCAACCATGTCATTTTTGTTGCATTTGTTGAAGAAAAGTAAGTTAAACTGTTGTAGGCCCACTACTCGTAAAATTACACAGAAGTTACACGCATAAGGTAGTGTATTCTGCTATTGCACTTTGAGTACATGCACTTGTGTGTTGGTCACAGTTCGATTTAAGCACCATCCAAATGAGCGGATATCGCAAAGACTACAACGTTTCTGACGTCATCGACTTGAACAACGCCACCTACCAACGAGTGACAACAACAGCAACATAATCCGACACGCTTTTCCTTCTTACGATCGAGTTGCCGACTGTCTACAAAGGTTTGATCGTGACGGCGGTGTTAGGCGGTACCTGTCTCGAATTCCCGGCGACGATGGTATACTTGGAGGGTGACCGGTCGCTTCAGGGCAGTTTCGTAATTGTTCAGCAAACAACTTCGCCCCCGACAGCAATACTATAAATATAATAATAGGCCCCCGGCCCTAGGGCTAGGCTCCGAGCCCAAGTACTACAGCGCCGAGTATGACCACGTCTACGACTTTGAGTGTTGTCAGTTGACTTGACATGGTTGTGATGTAGCTCCATTCAACGACACAAACATGGAAACTATCTATCTCTGCCTTCCGACGAATTGTTTTGAAAAAGATACTGTCTATATCACTGACAAACATTTAGTGTATAAATGTACTTCATACAAAAACAAATGAGCAGACAAACATGCTAAATATGTACCTACGTTACCGATCGTGTAATTTGAAAGAAAAGCTGATAACAAGTCTCTGAATGGTTTACCCCCTGATTCCGGGGGTATTGCCTATGGGGTTACCTTTTGACGTCTACGGCGGCCGGCTAGCTCGGGTTTCTAAAACGGAAGGGAAACTTGAGTATTTGCAAATTGATGTAGTTCGATAGGGGAGTACAAGCTCAAAAAGGTTAGCGAGTGCTTATTTGAGCAGTCTTTTTTGTGCAAACGTATTTGAGCAGACTTTTGTGTGCAAACTTATTTGACTAAAGTTTTTGACCAAACGTATTTGATCGAACATATTAGTAGTAAAGGAGACTGCGCTGGCCCCCGACTCGTGCCAAGATCAAAGGAGATCAAAGGCACCGCGGGTCACAAAGATCAACAAAGGTCAAGCAAGTTGACCCGGCACGAGTGAAAAATCTACTTATAAAAAATGAAATATCTTAAGTGGTTTTGACAGCTTACTTATAAAAAACGTTATGATTGATGAGTGTGGCGAGACAGTACCATTTCACTGCTGCCCCCTAGCGACGCGGCTATACACTCTAGCGGTTATGTGTAGCGCCCCCTGGTATAGCGAGATAGTACCATTTCACTACCCCCTAGCGCCTCCTGGTGTCTTGTACTAGAAGGATACTCGTCTAGAAGGTTCGGAGATGGTTATGCTAGTACGAAAGAAGGTTATATAGCGGTTATTTACCCTAGCGGTGGTATATTTCACCGAACTTATATAACGATATTAGTAGCGCCCTCTAGGTAACGGTTCTAGCACTTTGTACATGATAACAAGACCTTTGAACGGACCCCTTAGCTAGCGGCTATGCTATTCTTTCGCGCCATTCTTTTTTACAAACCTTCACCCGGTATGACGCTTGTTGTTGTTGTTGACACCAAGCGTAATCGGTAACAGGCGTCCAAAGTCCATTGAACGATGCTGGCTGACTGGGCTGCATTGGAGAATAATGCTACTGTATTATTCATACCGTAACCTAGGTAGATGTAAGCTTGTCTTTATAGAGGATTCAGGACAACTAGTTGGAATATAGAGTTCAAACGGATAATAACGGTGTGAACATAAAGACAACGAGGAGTGCGGTGAGCAATCTATTTATTATTATTATATTCTACTATCCCCAGCGTACGCCGTAAGCACTGGGTGGCCCACCACCACTACCAGTACTGTTATAGGGAGGTCGAGGGGGGCCCGTATAAGGGCCGAAACCGTCGCCTATCTGGACGTGACGACGAGCCTCCCCCAGCGAGGCACGATCGTCGGGGCGCTCCACCAGCGAGGCACCGGGGCGTCGTACACCAGTCACAACGCACGTGCGAGCGGCCGGTACCGCGGGGCGTCGATATAACGGCGGCGGCGGTAGTTGCGTGTCCGGGTCGACGGCCGCCTCTGGCGGTGACGTAGGAGGTGCCTCCTGTCGTAGCGGCGCGCCTCTAGGCAACCCCGATCCCCAGCCGCCGGCCGCCGCCGCCGTAGGAGGTGCCTCCTGTCGTAGCGGCGCGCCTTTAGGCAACCCCGATCCCCAGCGGCTAACGGTGGTCGATTGAGTCCGCCTAGCGCAGTACCCATCGTCAAACCACCGAGGCGCCTCATCAGGGTTATTCTTCCGGTCCCTGTACCGTGGAAACGGCATAGCGCATTTGGCCTGTAAGAAAACAATAATAAACTATAATATTACAGTGATTAAAAAAGGTATACAGTTTAAATTGGTGGTGATATTATAGCGCATTTGTCCTGTAAGAAAACAAAGTCTTAAATAATAATAATAATAATAATAATTAAATATACTACAGTGATTAAAAAAAGGGTCTACAGTTTAAATAATAAAATAGACCCACGGTATCGAAGGAACTGTAGTTTTGTAAATATCGCTTAAATATTAAAAAGAAAGCGTGAATGTTAAAAAGGTATATGGGTAGTTACGTACCGTCCGTGAATATGCCATGGTTTAGACTAGTTGAAAAGACCGTGTAGTTCCATAAACGCCTTGTAACGGAATGTTGTTTACTGTAGAACTTCTAGAAGGTTCTATAACACCACCTGACACGCGGCACGTAGGCCTCGTCACGTAGGCCGGGTTGCGTAATGTTAAACATTTTAATAAAAGCTTAAAAGCATAAAATAAACGATCTATAAGGAGCTGTAAGGACTAGAGAATCTTATGGTAAACATATATTTAAAAATAAGACTCTATAAAAGCAATACGCCGTTTGTGCACTTCATAACCGAGCGCTTTTTTCTAGTTTCAATAACCTTGGCAGACTCGGCTGTTGTGTGGTATACGTGTTTACGCGCACGCGCGCTATTCACCGTCCGCTTATAAGTAGTTAGGCTAAGAGCGTCTATGTATTCACTCGGTTTTGACTGTTTTTACGTTTACGAACTTCCTCAGCCGCAGCAGTCATGTCGACGACGGGTTCACCACCACCTATCAAACGAACGAAGAAGGCGAAGGCGAAGGGGAAGGCGGCCACCGCAGCAGATCAGACGTCGCCCGTCGGCATCAACGCATCCGGAGCCCGATCGACACCACCCGCCGTCGCCGGCAGCAGCAGCCGGGGCGCGCCCGTAGCCCGACCGTCGACCATCGTTGCCGGTATCTGCGCGCCCGTAGCAGTGGCGACGTCGCCGCCGCCGAGCTCCGAGCCTAGCAGTGCGTCGTCGCCACCCCCGCTACTCGTCCTTCCACCTTCGGTGAGTGTAAGCGAGCTTCTACAGGCGGACGACGGTCTCTACTCGATAGCGCCCAACGTAAAGGTGGCCGCTATCTCATGGAGAACCCGGTGCACGTACGAGGGGTGTACCCAATGCCGTCGTAAGGTGTTTAGATCGTCGAAAAGCGCTCAGGTATGCGCCTCCCACGGGGTACAGCGCGAGGTGAGACATTATTTCGCGGTTCGGATGATGGTGAGGGAAGATGCGGAGGGGTCGGCCGAGCTATGGATCAGCCTATTCGACGACGCGATGACCGACCTCGTCCCCTACAAGGCCGACTATCTCGCCTCGATGAACCCCGACACACTGCGCGACACCGTCCTACAGATCGTCGGCACGGTCATCGAGGAGCTCGTCGTACGAAAGACAACGTGGGGGTCGGGGGCCCCGCCGTCGTACACCGTTCGGAGTGTGGCGTCTAAGAAAAGCGACGATGATGACGACGACGACGACGATGAGTATATTATCTGCTAACGATTCGTTTTTGTGTACTGTAGGCCGTCGAAGAGGCACGGGCGAGGGCCCTCGACTCTATAATCATCGATGCTTTGAGCGCCCTACCCACCGCCGCCGCCGATCTGCTACCGTCGGACACGCCGATGATATCCCTCGCCCTGCTCGAGGCCGCCACCACACCGTGGACACCCTTGGTCGAGCCTACCTATCAACCACCGCTGCTAGTCGCTTGCGACTCACCGCCGTCGTATTCGAGCTCGACAGCATCGCCACCGCCTCGGTCAACCGATACCATTCGAGCAGGGGAAACTCGTGGCGAACCGCCGCCGCCTACGTATACGAGCCTATACCCGCTCCCGATCGACAGACCGGCGGATGATGAGGCGGCATCGACCGTGCTAATATCATCGGGAGACTCGAACGCGCAACAGGGATCGTCCGGCTCGGCGTCACCGTTTCTCGAGTTGCCGTCGTCCAGGCCGCCCCGAGCGTGCTTCGCGCCACCTCAGGATGCGGATTTGATGAGGGAGCTGATGAGAAATTTCGCCGAGGTGATCGGGGAAAGCATACTCGATCGTGCACGCCGTTACTGCGGTGAATGCGAGTCCAACGAAGGGTGCCCCTTTGTACATGTACAAGGGTACAGAGCCGGGCGCCCTAGCCGCCACTATCGGCGACTGTTCACGGATGTGTTCAGTATATGCACTCGCTTCTTCCAATCCGTATTGACCGACTACTCGGATCGATCGTTAATACCGTGTTTGACGCGTATGATCCTGAACGTTCACGACCGATACGAGCTTCACGCGGATCGTCAAGCCGAAGTTCGTCTCGTACACCGGGTAACCGCGTGGTTCCTTGAGACCGACTGGCTCCACAGCAGCCCCGATTACGTGAGACTGGAGTCGGCGGTAACGGCCTACCTACTGGGAAGAGCCGGTTTCTGAACAGTGCTTAAAAAATGAACTTTAATGGCGAGAATTGCTTAATACAACCTTAGATCAAGAACTTTATTTTATATAACCGAAAAAGAAGAACTTTAATAGAATAAAGCACACTTGTGCTGAATATCCCTTAATAACACACGTTTGTGGAGAACGTTTTAATAGAAAACATGCCTGCTTATTCGAATATGCGGTGCTTAATAAAGCACGTTTTGCTTGTTGTACGACGCTTAATAAAACGTTGAAACGTATAAACACTCTTGTTGTTTACTATTACGAAAATCACCACTCCCGTCCTATACTTACACTCGCCTGTGATAAAGGCTGCAACACAACACACACACATAGTAGAAGGCGGCCCTTTATTTTTAGCTCCACCGTTTCGCCTCACCGTAACTAGGGCAAAGATCGCCGTAGGGTCAACCCCGGTAATCAATAGTAGTAGTAGTCCTAGCGAAGGCGGCGGCGGCGGTAACAGTCATCATCACCACCACCCCACCCACCCGTATATAGAGGCGTGTAGAGCTTCTTTTCAACTAATAACGTGTTTGTTATTGTTCGCTCCGGCTGCAACAAACATGCCTACTCGTTGTCCCGTATGCAATCGAGACGTCGTTAGTTTGGTGGGACATACGTGTAGTAGTAAACCACGGGAGTACCGATGTCCGAATTGTGATCAGACGTATAACGGGCGTAGGGTCCTAGTAAGACATTTAAAGAATTGCGTTAACGGAAATCGAGATGACGATATCGCCTGCCCGAAATGCGGTAAATATTTTCTTCATCGACATTCTCTGTTGAATCATATGAGAGTTTCGAAAACCTGCGGTACGAAAAAAAAGGTAGTACCACCACCACCACCACCACCACCACCGCCACAACCCGATGATGATGATGACGCGGACGATGAGGGGTGGTCGGCCGGTCTACGGCGTACAGTGCAAGAGCACTGGTCGAGTATACGAACGTCGATATTCCGGGGCCCTCTTCAGTCGATATAAAATCACCAGCTGACTCATTGCGTGGACACGTCCGTTCTCGAACCGCGACTAAGACAAATGTTTGAGGAACAAACTCGAGCGTTCAAGACCAATTTAAGTTTCGGGTTTGTGTTAAGACACAAAGAGACGGGTCGTTTCCGGTATTATCATACATCCTGTAATTGTTGCGGACGCTTCCTCGAAGCCCCGATGCTCGTTACCGACGCCGCCTCGTTCGACCGCTTCCTCGAGACCGTCCGACAACCCGACGTTCTGCAATACGCGATAATGCAACGGCCTGACTCGGGGTGGGTCGTCGAATTGGTAACAAATGTTACCTATTTCCTCAATGCCATCATCCACCACCCGATCGGGTGTCTGAACGCTCAACTACCCGCCTACCTGTACGCGAACAGATCGATCATCGCGCTCGCGAAAGACCGTCGAGGTAAGCCGTACACCGATAATTTATGCCTCTTCCGGTGCCTGGCCCTACACCGAAGAAGACTACTGTCCGCCCCGACCGCCACGGTAAACACCATCCGTTTGACGACCCCCGCCTTACGGCTCTACGCCGACTACAACGACGGGGTGGTGAGTCCCTACACCTTCGCCGGCGTACCGCTGAACGAGCTCGACCGGGTGGAGACGTGCTTCGAAACCAACGTCGTCGTGTATCGACTGATAGATCCGACGACGACCGACGGCGGATCGACCGCCGAATTGGTCCGTCGTTCCCTCTACCGATACCCCACTACCATGAACGTCAATCTATACGACACTCACTACTCGTATATACCCAACGTCTCGCGGTATACGCGATCGTACCTGTGCAGTAAGTGCGGTGACTCGTTGTGGCGAAAGCCCTCTACGCTACGGCGGCACGAAGCGACGTGTGAGGGTGGCGTTCGCCACGTCTTTCCCGGCGGTGTCTACCGCCCGACACCGTCCGTGTTTCAGCAGCTGGACGACGAGGGCATCTGCGTACCCGACCACCTCCGCTACTACCCGTACAGAGCGACATTTGATTTTGAGTGCTACTTCGACGATAGCGACCTGCCGGCGGATAGCCCCAAGTGCCGGTGGATAGCCCGGCACGAGCTACTCAGCGTGAGTATCGCCTCGAACGTCCCCGGTCACGAGGCGGCGCAATGCTTCGTTACGACCGGCGATTCGAACGATCTCGCGCGGCGCCTGATCGTCGCCCTAGAGGCCGTGAGCGAAGCGGCGTGCGCGGCTCTGCGACCGTCGTACGACCGAGTCTTCGAAGCGATCGAGGCGCTCGACGCCGAATGGCGAGTCGCCGCCGGCGACACCGACAACAAGACCCCGTACACCGCACTCGCCACACGCCTGTGGACGCATCTACGCCAACTCCCCGTCCTCGGCTTCAATTCGGGGAAGTACGATTTGAACGTAGTCAAAAAGTATCTCACGCCCCTCTTCCTGATCGTCGGTCAGCCTACCTCGACGGCGTTCGCGATTAAACGGCAGAACAATTTCAAGTGCCTGTCGACGGAGACGCTCAAGTTCCTGGACATCACTAACTACCTGGCCCCGGGATTCAGCTACGATAAGTTTCTGAAGGCTTACGGCTGCAGCGTAACGAAGGGCTACTTCCCCTACGAGTACGTCGACGCGTTGGGGAAACTAGACGACGACAAACTACCGCCGCGCGAGGCGTTCTACAGCCACCTGAAATGCGAAGGGATCTCCGCCGAGGCGTACGAGGGTTGCGCGGCGGTATGGCGCGCCGAAGGGATGACCACGCTAAGGGACTTCCTCGTGTGGTACAATAACCGAGATGTGGTCCCGTTTTTGGAGGCCGTCGACAAGCAGCAGCACCGCATCGATATGTTTAAGGACGGCATCAGCGTCCCGGGTCTAACGCTCCTCTACCTGTTCAACGATCTCCCGTTGTCGATTCACTTCACACTCTTCAACGAATCGAACAAGGACCTGCACCGGCTCATACAGACGCAGATCGTCGGCGGTCCCTCGATCATCTTCGCGCGCTATCACGAGGCCGACGTAACCGTTCTACACGGCGGCCACCGGTGTCGCTCGATCGTGGGATTTGACGCGAACGGGCTCTACCTATGGGCGATCACCCAAGATATGCCGACGGGGTGGTATACGCGCCGGCGGGCGGAGACCGGCTTTCGGCCGCAACGCGTACACCGCTACGGCCGTATGGCCGTGCAGTGGCTAACGTGGGAGGCCGAAAGGACGGGGGTGCGCATAGGACACATGCTCAACGGGCGCGAACACCGCGTCGGCAAGTACCGGGTCGACGGCTGGTGTCGCGAGACGCGAACGGCGTACCAGTTCCAGGGGTGTTTCTTTCACGGCTGCACGTGTACGGGGCGCGAAATGAACGACGTTAACGGGCGGTCGAAGACTCGCCTCTACGCCGAGACGAACGCCGTCACCACCTACCTTCGCCGGTTCGTCACCGTCGTCGAGATGTGGGAGTGCCAATGGCGCGAACTGCGATCGCCGGCGCCGCCCGAGGAGAGTCGCTGGACGGCCCCCGGCGCCGCCGTTACGACGTCGACGATCCTGAAGGGCGTACGCGACGGTACCCTCTTCGGGCTGGTAGAGTGCGACATCGCCGTCCCGGACGCGCTGCGCGATGTCTTCGCCGAGATGCAACCGGTGTTAAAGAACGCCTACATCGACCGCGACGATCTCAGCCCGTTCATGCGTCGCTACGCCGAAGCTCACGACCTCCTGAAGCGACCTCAACGGACGCTCGTGGGTAGCTTTTTCGGCAGCAAGATTCTACTCGCGACGCCCCTACTACGGTGGTATCTGGAGCACGGCCTCGTCGTCGACCGCGTGTACCAGATCGTCGAGTACGTCCCGGTCGCCTGCTTCCGCCGCTTCGGCGACACGGTCTCGGCGGCGCGACGCGAGGGCGACACCGACCCCGACAAAACCATCATCGCCGACACCTTTAAGCTAATGGGCAACAGCTCTTACGGGAAGACTATTACGCGCGTCGATCTCCACAGAGACACGAAATACTGCACGACGACCGGCGCCTCGACGCTCGTCAACGACCGCCGCTTCCGACAGCTCGACGTCGTCGTACCCGGCAGCGTCTACGAGGTGGCGCTGAACAAGCGAATCGTCCGCTACAAACTACCAAACCAGATAGGCTACTTCGTCTATCAGTACGCGAAGCTACGGATGCTCGAGTTTTACTACGATTTTATCGCATTCTACATCCCGAGACCCCTCTTCCAGTACTGCGCCATGGATACGGACTCGGCGTACATAGCCCTCGCGGGCCGGAACGTCGACGACCTGGTGGAGGAGGCTAAACGCGAGCATTACTTTCGCCATCGCGGCGACTGGTTCCCGGCCGAATGCTGCGACGTTCACGCGTACGCGCAGTGCCGACTCGCCGGGCGAGCGTGGGACACGCCGCCGCCCTGTTGCGCTCGACGACACCTGTACGACAGGCGAACGCCGGGGCTCTTCAAGGAGGAGTGGTCCGGGCGCGGAATCGTCGCGCTCTGTAGTAAAACATACTACTGTTTCGGTCGGGACGGCGACAAGTACAGCACGAAGGGGTTGAATAAGCGTCAGAACGACATCGACAAGGACGTCTTCCTCGCCGTGCTGCGCGATCGACGGAGCCGCGGTGGCACGAACCGCGGCTTCCAGGTGCGCGAATCGTCCGTGCTGACGTACATTCAGGAGCGCGCGGCGTTGAGCTATTTCTACGCTAAGCGTCGCGTCCTCGACGACGGCATCACCACGGCGCCCGTTCTCGTGTAGTAGGCGAGGCGGGGGAACTACCCCTCTAAGGGGCGCCTCTAAGGCGAGGACAGGGCCTAAAGGACTACCTACCCCTCTAAGGGGTAGGCGGCGGCCCCCCTCTAGGGGTAGGGTAGGTAGGGTCCTGGTACGAAATAAAACAAATGCAACAACAACACCTACAATACGTTTCATCGTCTTTTATTCGTAGTAGTAGCGGTAACAAGCTTGAAAGCGAAAAAGCGATACTAGTAGTTAATAAGAGTCTAATGCGGCTTTAGCCAGTCGAATACGAGACCGTCGTTAGTCACCCGATCGGCGCCGAACAGGTACTGGAACCCCTTTAGCGGTAGACCGCGGCATCGTAAGAGTAGATAGGCGACACAATATTGTCCGCATACGTTAGAGACGCTCTGCAGTCGCTTGTCGTTGTACGTCCAGCGCGCGTCGCAGTTGCGGCGCAGGAAGGCGCGGAAGTCGTCGTGCTGCGGCGGCAGACCGTACGAGTCGAAGTAGTCGTCTCGCCCGTCGACGTCCACGTAGACGACCACCCAATGTTCGCCCGGTTCGCCGCCGTCGTCGGTGTTGCACACGAAAGCCGCCGGTAGATCGGTGAGCCGTCGTTTCGGTAGCGCGTCTTTGGCCACGACGCCGACGACCACGCGTCTAGTGAACGGGTCGAGACGTAGGCGACGTAGCAGCTGAAAAGTGTCCATGTTAGCGATCGTACAGGACGTTCCGGCTTTTGTCGATCTCGAGCACCGCCTCGAACTCGCCGTACACGACGACGTTCACCGTGCGCGGGAGAGCCGTCCCGAAGTGGACCTCGAAACGAAGGGCGCCCTTACGCACGACGTTGAAATGCGGGCCATCGCAGCAGTCGGGCGATAGGTCGAAGCCGAAGATGGCGTAGCCGTTACCGTAGTCGTGGCGCGTCAGATCGAACCCCTCGTCCTCGTACGCTTTTCCCGTCGCCGCGAAGAGGTTCGCGTAGCTGCGGATGTAATGACCGTTCGGGAAGTCCGGCTGCAACGGCTTGCTCGGCACCTGACGTCCGTCGACGTAGAGAGCGAGAAAGTTTATGTCGTAGTGCTTCGCGTTGTACGGGTTTTTAGTGTAGTCCCCGTTATAGGCGTCGTTGTCGACGAACATCAGGAACACGCGTCGCGGGAGCGCGCCCAGGTAGACGTTCTCGTGCGTATGCGACATCGTCCCCTGCGCTATCGAGAACGACTTGCAGTCGACCCGCCGTAGCGGGTACTTGGCCGTGCCGATCATCAACGCCTTGATGTGTCCGAGCTGGACGTCCGGGTTCACTTTAGCTTTTCGCACTTGTAGGTAGGTCTCCAGTATGACGGCTTTCCAGTCCCCCGCCACTCCCATAAGCGCGAAGGCGTCCTTCGCGCGCACCGCTCGAAGCTTTATGTCGACGCCGCTCAGCAGGTACCGGTCTTGCAGGAACACGTCGACGTGCAGGCGGCCTATCAGCTCCACCTCGTGACCGTCCCGCGTATGGTGACGCCGCGAGGTGTACCCGCCGTTAGCCCCCGCGGTCGCATCCATGAAGCCGGCCGTATCCTTGAACCACAGACCGCCCGTGAGCTGCGTCTTTTTCGCATCGCTCCCGTAACTCAGCAGGGTTTCGAGGTAGGCCCGGTACGGATACGTATTGGTCGACGGCGTCACGAACGTGCCGTTCAGCGCCACGTCGATTTGACTGAACAGGGAATGCAGGAAATTGTTGGACGGCGCCACGTTAGCGTCGTGCGCGATATCGGCACCGTCCCCTTGGGTTATTTTCACGCGCACGTACAGTCTAACGCTCGACAGGTCCGTATACTCGTCGCCCGAGCCCGGGATGAGGAACTCGATGGGGCCGCCGGCGTCGAGCGTCGTCAGCGGCTGGTGATCGATCCACTGCCCGCTCTCGACGCTCGTCTGCGTTAGCGGCGGCGTGAATAGGTCCAGTTCGCTCTTCAAACCCTCGCACGACTGCGGATGCACGAACGCCATTCTAGCTGCTGCTGCTGTCGACGTCTGTCCCGTTCGCCGCCGTCCGTTCCGACTGCACGCCGCCGCTTCGACCGGTGGCTTTATCCGGCTGACGCTGCCGTCCTAGCTACTGAATATATCGTGCGGTTTCTTTTGACGGCGACGGCGTTGTTGTTTCTTCTTACGCGGGGTCGCCGTTACCGCTTTACCCGGTGGTCGGCGTCGCTTTTTCGGCGGCGGTGCGTTCAACAGCCCGTCGAGAAGGTCGGCGCCGGCCTCCTTCGCGCGTCGTTTCATCGACTGTTTCAGGTTCCCGCCGGCGACGACGTCCCGCGCCACGCGCACGCCCGTCTTGAGCGCACGTTTCCCCAACGCCATGGCGCCTCTCTTGATAAGCGGCATGGCGCTTCGAAACAGGCTCCCGAACAGATTACCCAAGCCGTGTCCCCGCTGCCCCTGGCCGCCGACGAAGAACGGTAGCTGACCACCGACCTGTCGAACGTAGTAGTCCTCGTACACGTTGGTGCGACCGGCGGTTCTTGTCATTTTCCTCCTCCGCCGTTTCAAAACAGTTTAGATTTACAGCGTCTGATGTGAAGCGTCGCCACGAGTTTCCCCTGCTCGAATGGTATGGGTTGACCGATGTCGTCTCTTATATCTATCTCGACCGAGTCGAATTCTCGCCGCAGGAGCGGTACGTATTGGACGCGGTCGAAGACCTCCGAAATAATCCCCCCATTCATCCCGTAGATGGGTACGGATCGAAGGAGCGGGGCGAATACATCACCGACGATGCGCGGTTCCACGAGGTCCGTATATACGTACAGGGTGTCGAATCCCCCGTTCATATCCACCGTACGCCGACCCTCGTGCTCGTAGGTATACGCGACGGGGGTGGTATCGTCATTGACGGGAGGGCTCGTGAGGACGCCCGATTCGAAGCCCAGTACGGCCCTCAGACGGCTCCAGTGGGGTATATTAAATTCGACACCCGGTGATAGACGCAACGTCATCCGGTGGGAGACGGGGCAGTACTCCAGTCGGACCTTGACGAGGTCGGTAGTCAGTTTCAACAGCGCCTCGTTGATTTTATCCCTCAACTCGTAAGCGCTATTGTAAAATCCGTGCGGGATGGTGCATTGCCGGTAAATCAAAAGACCGTCGGCGGAGCGGTACATTCCGTAATCGCCCGTCACACAAGACAGGTAGAAGTACGCGTCCTTCTTTCTCACGTTGTACCACGTATGCGGATACTGTAGCGTCACCAGACCGCATTCCCACTCTCCCGATAGGTCGATGCGTCGCGGTAGTTTCGTAGTGTAGTGAGTCAACGTGTTTTCGGGGTGCGCCTTCGTAGACGCGTTGCTCGGTAGGGTTAGGTAAAAGTTAGTCGCCGCCATCCCCTCTCCGCTTCATAGACGGACTCGGGAGTAGGTAACCGAGACAGCTACTCAATAGGGCCGTCCACAGGTTGGAGTCGCCCTGACCCCGCGTTAGATTGTATATACTGACGACGATAACCGTGTACAGGACGACGATCTGACACAGGAAGATGATCTCGGCTTTAGGACATTCGTTCCCGCAGAAATGCCATGGAACGTGTTCGCGGTCGGAGTGGGTCGTAGACTCGGTAGCGTCGACGTAGTCCGCGAGCACGTCGCGCTCGCAGTCGGCTTGACCAGCCGTAACCGCGTCGTCGGGCATAGTAGCACCACCACTGTCGGTTAACGCTGCACGCTGTCGGGTAGTCGTCGGCGGCAACGTCACGTAGTAAGCGCCAGCACATCGAGCGTCGTGTCCACATAACAACTACCGGCCGATGTTACGGTACCCTACCCTTTATAGTCGACGAGGGTCTTGGCGGCGATCCAGCTGTTGAAGGAGGCCGGATAGCCGCTCCATTTAACGAGCGCCTCCTCAACACCCCGACGACGACGCCGTTGTAGAACGACCTCCACACGATACAGTTTATCCTTCGGAACGACTACTCGTTGCAGCTCCGGCTCGTAGAAGGTGCCGTCGAGCACCGTCCCGGCGTCGTCTTTCAGGCGGTAAACGGGCGGGTCGGACGGGTGCGTTTCTACGATGGTGAAGAGCTCCTCGCACCAGTTAGGCATGTACCCTTTCTTGAAAGGGGCCTTCGCCTTACTGACGCGTACGCGGTCTCCCTCTCGTAGTTTCGGCTTACTGCCTCCTCGACCTCGATCGCCGTACAACCGTTGCCACACGCTCTCCTGATTCGCGGCGTTGACGCTCGCCGGCGTCCTACCGATACTTCGGTGATAGGTGTTGTTGTACGATCGCACAAAGTTCTGTAACGCCTCTACGTAGCGCAGTGTCTGATACTTCGTAAAGTACCTCCACATACGCGTCTTTAAGGTTCGGTTGAAACGTTCGACGACACTCGCTTTAGTTTCCTCGTTATGCGTCACGAAATGGTGGATGCCGTAATCCTTCAAAAGTTTCTGAAGGGGTCTGTTGAGAAACTCCGTCCCCTTATCGGTCTGCAGCGCGTTCGGCACACGCCGCCGTTGTAGCAGGTGCTCGAAGGCCGTAACGAGCGCCGGACCGGCTTTACTCTTCAACGGGACGCACCACGCCACCTTCGAGAAGACGTCGATGACCGTCAATAGGAACGTTACACCGTCGTTGTGCTTTTTCAGTTTAGCGACGTCGACGAGATCGGCTTGCCACTGCTGGTGTCGACCGCCTACGATAACGCAACGTCGCTTGAAACGTCGTTTCACCGGTTTGTGTAGCGTGTAAGCATCCTGCGCCGCTAGCCACTGCTTCACGGCCGGTTTGCCTACCGTCGACGCCACCGCCCGATGCAAGGCGTCGACACCGCCGTAACTGCCCGCCTGCTTCGGGTTGAAATAGGCGCGCTTCAGGCGGGTGTCGTCGTCTCGTTGTCGAGCACGCCGCTTTCGTTGCGTGTCACCACCACGAGGCCGCCGGGACACCATGACCACGACGACGATCGGTTTACGACGAATAATATATACACCAAGGCCGCCGCGCCGATGACGAAGACGACGACGCCGACTACCGTCCTTCGTAGGTCCATTGTGGTGAATGGGTCGGACGTCGACGTTTCAAGCTCTTTAATACGACTCCTCCTCCCACTTGGCCGGTAGATCCCAGGTACGTCGACGACGATGATACCGGCCCCTACCGGGGGTCTCCTCCGCCTCCTCCTCCTTCTTCGATCGTTTCGGCTGCTGCTGTATGTACGCTCGATGCCGGGCGTTACCGACGAGCTCCATGGGTACGTTCAGTCGTCTCATACCATCCCCGAACGCTTCCCAGCCGACCGGCGGCACCCCCTTCTTCCTCGTCCGCATAAGATCGTTCACGAGACCGACCATGTTACTCCCCACGATAGGGCGACCGGCGTACACGAACTCGCCGCGATCGTTCCATCGACACAACGGGTCGGTCTTCATTTTCTCGATCAGGAGGAGGGCTTTCCCTCTCAACGTTTTCGGTACGCTTTCCACGATCTCGCGCTCTATACCCTGCAGCGGCGCCTGGCCACCCGTCGGTTGAGGCGGCGGTCCCTCGGTCGGCACCACGGACACGCGTACCGGCTGCGCCGCTCGAATCGCCTCGATCGAATTGTAGCGACTCAACAGTCGATTGTACGACGCCACCTTCGCTCGTTCGGATAACTCCGATCGATCTAGCACGTCCTTTATGTCGCTGTCCAGGCTGATCATCGTACGCGAACGGATCGTGCTCGGCGGCTGGTCGATCAACGGCAGGAGGCTCTCCACCAACCGCGGGTCTACCAATGCCATCTTCTTAGCGTACTGCATCAGCCGATCACCTGTCTGAGCAGCGGCAGCAGGACGGTGCTCGCCAACGGCGCTAGCAGCGCCGCCAGAAAGGCGCCCGAGCCCGTTTGCAAGATTTGCCGCTTCTTCCTAAGACCCGTCTTTTTATTCACTAAACGTCGCAGATGTTTCTTGTATTTTATCAGTGTTTTTTTATGCGCCGCCGTCAATTTTACATTCCCGTTCAATATGTTGTACGCGCAGTCACACAGGCTACAAATGAAGTCAGAGTCCGCGTTTCTGATGATAGCCTTGCTCACCTTAAGATGTTTATGTTTATTCAAGAGCTCTAGCATGAGGACGTGCTTCTTGATACGCTTCAGCGTCATCCTGACGAGTGAAGGGCCACACGTGACGCTCACCTCTTTTATGTTCTCGTCACGTAGACGTACTGAAGACGATCATCGGGAAAGATACAAGTGCGCAAGCGCATATTTTCAGCTGTTTCCTGTTTTAGATCTACTAGCAGATACCCGTAAGGTGCTGACGTGGCGTTTTTGAAGGATTCCATCATAAATTTAACTCGACCCGGGTACATCTGCTTCGCCAGGTGACCTACTTGACCAGCGTCGCGTGGGTTCTTGAATAACACCATATATTGAGCGTTCAAGCTGATTGTACGGTTTTCTTTCCCTTTCGGAAACATATTCTGCACAAGCTGTACGACGGACGCGTTGCAATGATGGCTTTTTTTAGTGAACAAGGTCGTGACCCGGCTATCGGTTTCCTCCATAAGATCATCGAGTACTAGAAGGGTCCTCTTTTTGCCGTCTAGAAGCCTCGGATCCGGTAAACCGTCTACGAATTCTATATCGGCTGACATAGAAGTGTAGGCGCTTTGCCATTGGCCGTAACACCATAGAAACTTCTCCGGAGGCGGCTCGATCATAGAAGAAGCAAACTGTAGCAGGCGAGTAACGAAAGTAGTCTTACCACACCCCGTAGGGCCGGCTACTATACACGTAAAAGGGTGCTTCCATGTCCCGCTCATATCGACGACTGGCGTATACGAAACGAACGATGACTTATTATTCGTTTATTCTATACGCACCTCCATCAATAATTTACCAAGCATATTTTGACCTACTTTACCGTCTTTACCGATACCCCAGAAGCCTTCGGCCGACGGTACGCCCTCCACCAATTCGACTTTCCCGGTAGCTAATAGGAGGTCGTTCAACTTTTTTGAACCTCTGAATTTACTCGTCAACAGCGACTTCATGCACCCAACCCTAACCGCGTTCCATTCGACGCTCGTTCTCTTCTTCACGATTCTGTAACTTCGACGTTTCGCTATATAGGCCGTCCGCGCCTCTTTGATGTACACCGCGCTTTTCGTGTCTTCATTAAACATTGCTTTTGTAAACTGATAAGCGTGCTCGACGGATTTGAAACTTAGACCGTACGCCTTGACTCGACAAGGGTAGAAATTCGATGGATACGATGTCGAACCGCCGAACTGTATAGGAGACTCCATTATACTGTCGACTAATGACTACCACATCTCAGTCATAGCCTCGTCTCGTGTGTCGTGTCAGGGCGCTATACATAACCGCCGCTAGGGAGTGTATAGCCACGTTGCTAGGAGGGCTATACATAACCGCTATAGTGCATAGCCGCGTCGCTAGGGAGGGCAGGAGTGAAATGGTACTATCTCACCCCACCAGGGGGCGCTACGTACTGTCTCGCCACACTCATCAATCATAACGTTTTTTATAAGTAAGCTGTCAAAACCACTTAAGATATTTCATTTTTTATAAGTAGATTTTTCACTCGTGCCGGGTCAACTTGCTTGACCTTTGTTGATCTTTGTGACCCGCGGTGCCTTTGATCTCCTTTGATCTTGGCACGAGTCGGGGGCCAGCGCGGTCTCCTTTACTACTCATATTTGACAAAACGGCATTCTAGTGAATTATTTGACAACAATCTTGCACAACGGATAATCAAAAGACACAATTCGACACAGATACCGTAAATGGATAATCGAAAGTAAGAATTCGACAATGCAGCATTGAGGAATTATGGCCCTAATATCGTTCCATACAATAACACCAACAGTGCATAGAAAAATCATCTGATGAGGGATTGCTCTTGATGATGACTGTCACATATAATATTATTCAAAACATTTGCGACTGATGTAGGAAAGTGTCACACACTATTATTATTATTGTTATAATAGAAACTTTGGTGACACAAAGGGTAAAAGCTATATAAAACCTTATTTAGGATACTGCAAACATGCCCGGATGTCATATTGCAAGACGGACAGACAGGTTAGACATAACACCTAGGAGTGCTACAAGGCTGATTTAAGAAAAAGAAACAACTTTGTTATAATAAACACCTGCACGAATGTGGGTTGAAAACAATTGAAATCAGGAAAAGTAAATGTTTAAAAAATGAGTAGTTGTGAAAATAATTACAACAGTTTGTGTTATTTATAAGAAAATCACACAAAGGACGATGAACGCCAGGGTAAACTTATCTCACATAATCGCCATTGGAATGTGTTTAAAAACAAAACTCACAATATTTCAAAGAACATATCTAAGGTAGTACACAACTAATAATTCGACTATCGATAAAGCAAAGGCACCATTGTCCACTTGCCATCTGGAAGTGTTGCTTTGGGAGACGTTCTTGTTCAATCTGGTTAAGCCCTCGGTGGACTGTTTATAACATCGAGTTTAAAATCAACACAATCGGCGTTCGAATAATCTTATTCCGATTACGGAGTTTGGGCAATATCGTTCAATCCGCATTGCCCCAGATCGCTCTAGGTAGACAGCGGTATATGTGTGAGGTAATGGCGTTGGTGTAGTAGCTGCACTTTGGCTTAAATCGTAGTGTTGTCGGAATGAACATATCTCTCATGGAATGTACTGCAAAGCGGTTTCAGCAGTTATATGGAATGTGTGCCGTGCTCTAAAAGAACACACCATGTTCTTGGACATTTTGACGACAGCTGGAGCGTGCGTGGTCGATCGGGAGGATGATCGAAATACAACCAAACACGCCGCCAAAGTTGGAGAATCATTCAGGACGCCGCGGAATACGCTTACGGAACTTGGAGACGGACCTAGTAGACGGATTTGTACATGGACCTTGCTAACGAATCTTGCTGATGCACTTTATTGACGGACTTTGTAGACTAACTTTGCAAACGGTCCTTATAGATGGACTTTGCAGATGGACCTTGCTGATGAACTTTGTCGATATATCGTAGACTGATCATGTCGAAGAACCTCACCAACGGACCCTGCAGACAAACCTTGTAAACGGGCCTTACTGACGGTTCTTGCTGTCGGACCTTGCAGGCGGGTATTGTAGACGGACCTTGCAGACGGATATTTCAGACGGATCTTGCAAACGAACCTTGCAGACAGACATTGAAGACGGATCTCACAGACGGACTTTATTGACAGACCTTATAGACGGACTGTGTAGATGGATCTATATGACGGACCTTTCTGGCGGATTTTATTGACGGACTTTGTAGACGGATCTAGGTGACGGACCTTTCAGGTAGACCTTGCTGGCGGACCATGAATCTTGTTAATGCGACTTTGACTGAAGCGTTCACTCCCGGTAGCGTGCCATACACTGGCTTGTCTAATTGACGCTGATTGAACACATGTGGAAATATCCACGCACGACATTGCCGCATGTCCTCGTGTATGTGGTTGAACCGACGCGGAGACTGCATCCGTTGTCTACACACGGAGACGTACATCCGAGTGCAAGGCCACCAGAGGATACACCGAAGAGTCCAAATATGGTACCTACGCAGAAGGCGACGTATATATGCGTGTTCTTAAGCATGGGGATATTGTGCGAGTGTGTCTTTATGTGTGTGTGTGTGTGTGTGTGTGTGTGTGTGTGTGTTTGTGTGTGTGTGTGTCTGTGTGTGTGAGAGTGTGTGTGTATGTGTGTGCGTGCGTGTACGTGTGCGTGTATTGTGTATGTGTGTGTATGTGTGTTGTGTGTACGTATGTACGAATCGCTACTTAGCAGAACAAGATGAAGTCGTGAACTGTATGAATAGCAAATAATGCAAATAAGCAAACAACAAAGAAAGCAAAAACTTTCAAAACCACTCATCAATATATATATATATATATGTATATATATATACATTGTATATATATATATTTATACATATATATAAATGTATATATATATATTTAAGAAATAAGCAATACCATATTTTAATAAAGGACAAAACGGTACGGAAATGACGCATGAATTTATCAAATTAAATTGAAGGCACTATTAATCAATAATTTACCTGAATAAACCCAAGTGAACATGAACTTTGATATACAACAATACATACTTGATTTGATTTAACCAGATTTAGCCAAAAGTAGCCTGGTTTAATCTGATTTGCCCATGTTTAAACTTACATAACCTGATTTATCCAGATGTAACCACATGGCAAGAGATGTGACCTGATACACCCAGATTTACTAGTATTTAACCATTTCTAGCCATATTTAGCAATATCAATATACCCAATGCAGCAGGCTCCACCTATACACTCGTCCTGTTAAATCCACCTGCCAGACAATTAATTATGAAAGCATGCTTTTAACGGATTGCCAATATCCTGATTGTTCGTGCATTTTAAATAATATACCTCTCTGAGAAAAATAAAACCACATGGAATAGGCCGTTTGGTTCGACCACCGGTGGCCTATATCACTACCATAATTAGAGCGACAATTACACAAGTTGAACTGCTTCTCCATATCAAGTAGTACAGTCGGACGATCGTTGACATCCACGCACGGACGGACATTCGCACAGACACACGCTCGTACACACACACGTATGCTGATACAAATGCACATGCGATAGTACACACAAGCAAATACACACGCGATTGCGCTTGCGAACATACGCACACTCATAGCACGCATACGCAAGCTTCTCCAAACATCACACAGGGCTACACAATCTTGTAAATCCACGACAATGCTTTATTGTCTCCAATACTGTGCTTTCTCTTGCCACCAAAGCAGTGGTATCTGTGTTAGTAAACCAACGTTTGCTGTAAGACAATAGTTTATGTTGTCATTGTGACAAAGCATAGAGTTGTAATTAATACAATGATCACGCAGCGTACTGATGTTACGCCAGCTAGTGGTGTCAATATCGCTTGTTGTTACCCGATCCTCCGTCGTGTCATGTGATCAGCGTTGTGTGATTACTTGGTGAGGTATTGCAGAACGTCACCAGCTACTATATAAGCGCTGACACCGGTGCGTAGTCATGATCGGTTGCTCGGCTACAGAACACAGACGCCATGAACCTGTGACAACGACGTATGACGAATCGTCTTCACGAATCATTGCTCAGCAACATTTGCGGCAAGTCAGCTCTTGTCACACATTCACGTCGGGAATCAACGTATTGTTCGACTCACATCGAATAGATAACATGCGGATAATATAGTTATCTGACAGGAACATTCAGGGAAAAGGTAAGAACACACACGCGCGCGCTCGCACGGTCGCACGCACGCATACATACACACACTCACTCTCTCTCTCTCTCTCTCTCTCTCTCTCTCTCTCTCTCTCTCTCTCTCTCTCTCTCTCTCTCTCTCTCTCTCTCTCTCTCTCTCTCTCTCTCTCTCTCTCTCTCTCTCTCACACACACACACACACACACACACACACACACACACACACACACACACACACACACACACACACACACACACACATAAACGCGCTCACGCACGCAAACATACATGCACGACGCACACGCACACGCACACGCACACGCACACGCACACGCACACGCACACGTAAGCTCGCCTAAACACACGCGCGCATTGTATCGAATCTTTAAGATAGCTCTAAGCGGTTACATTTCATTATGTGACAGACCTGTTAATTCGAACAATATATCCACTTATTTTGGCATGTTCAAGGAACTACAAGGAACATGACGTATTATTAGGTATATAATCTTAAGTGCATAGGTTTTAGTTGTGCGTCTGGCTTGGTAGCTTTAGGATAGCTGTGTTTTTCAGCTTTGCTTTCGAGTTCTACCACTGGCTAGCCTTGTCAAAACGACAAGCAGCGTAAGTAAGATTTGTCTGCCAGTACAGTAGCCTCTCATAAAACACTGTAACCAATGTAACCTCACCGAGCTAACCGACGGATAACGATGACCGTAAGGCGTCATGCTAATTAGAAATTGAATCACGGAGCAGCATGAAGCCACAGAGGGACGGTGCGCAAGACTTAATGATGTGTGGACATTCTCTGGCGTTGCGTTGTGTTTTAGGGTCTTTGGCCAAATTGCCTTATGGTAGCACGAAAAGTCGGTAGACGCTGGAACTGACCTGTTATTCCGACCACCCACTGCAGTGAATGGCCTGTCCTAGCTGATGGACCCAGTCTCATATATCCGAGGGAGTGGCGGAAGTAATGCAAAAGCCTCAAGTCACCATAACACATTTGTATGCAGCTCAAATGACACCGTGACATTTTATGTAGTATAATTGTTTATTTATGGCAAATGTATGTATTTGTAACTTTCAATGCATAGGCTATGTAGATAATAACATGATTCTGTACATAATTAACAATGTTTCGTTTGGAAATGATCACATGACGCTTTGGAATACAGATCATATCTGAAGCGTCCGATAGGGCGCTATGAGATATGACATTGTGTACAATAAACAATATTTTATGTTAACAGTTTAACATTATGATGTGTTAACTTTATGGATAGCATTTGTCTACCATCTGGAGACGACCACGTAGAAGATGGCGACCACACCCACGTATGGTGAAGTCAACTTCACCACATTCGCGAAGGAATTCCAAAATGCAAGCTGCCCGAATGACAACACAAGCGTCATTAGCAACGGAACATCACTTCGCCGTGCACTATCGCCGAGTTTCGATATCATCGGAGCCTTGGTGGCCACTGGCATCGCCGGCGTCTTGTCAAACGTTGCTGTGTTGGCCGTGCTCTTCAAGAAAGAGAACAGAAATATACCGACCAATCGTTTCCTCCTCAACATCGCAATCAGTAAGTACACATTATGTATGTCTGAATGTGCGTGTGTGTGTGTGTGCGTGTGTGCGTGTGTGCGTGTGTGCGCGTGTGCGCGTGTGCGCGTGTGCGCGTGTGCGTGTGTGCGTGTGCGCGTGTGCGCGTGTGTACGTATGTATGTATGTATGCATAGATGTATGTATACATGAATCATCATCACCGTTAACTGGTAATCTGATTTTACGTTGTTACGTCGTTATATATATATACAAACCAACAAACCAAAACAGCCAGTGACCAAAACTGCAACTGACCAAAACATAAACAAACCTGCACGGCGACAGACTAATTAATAATCATGTATATCCAATGGCTATGTTGCGCGTAGGCATAGTCATCACCGTTTTGACACTTCATTATTTGTTGTTGTTTTGAATGATGCCATGTTGTCATGTTGACTAAGATTGTTGCCGTTTTCGATGTCGACGCACTGCCCATAATTTTAGATTATTTAATTGAGCTTATTGGAACAATAATTCCTCTCATCCAAACTGCTTGCTGTGCATTGCGCGGTCAAAGAAACTATGACGACTTTCTTTTTTTGCAATATGCACTACGTTAACCGGTACCATCCGAGAGGGAGAGAGAGAGGGGGGGGGGGGGAGAATGAGGGAGAGAGAGAAAGAGAGAGATGGAGAGGGAGAGAATGGGGGGGGGGGGAGACATACGGGAGAGACAGAGATAATTGACAAAGTGTTTTGGTTTCCCAAAGCTCATGTTCTTGAATCAGGGAAGCCAATCATGTGTGTTGTTGTAATACCTTGCTCTGGTCCCTTGTCTTACATAACGTCACGATGGCGATCGCCTCAAGTTGGTATGACGTTCAACTAATGATGTAATGTGCGATACACACCAGCAGATTTGGATGTTTATTGTGTATGTGCACAATACACAAGCTGTAGAATATAACGTTACTTTAATTGATTTTGGACTGTTTGACTATGGCGTGAAACTTTGAAGCGAATAGTATGACACATTGTAAAACAAAAAAATTGAACTCAGCTGAACATTCGTCCACAAACAAACGTGATATTGTCTTCCATCGACTGTTTTACAATTGCTAGACTACATCATTATCAGTTACTACATTACGTAGCATATGTTATGACGTGTAGAACATGTGTAAAAGCTACACAGATTGTTCTATGAAGTAGTACAATTGTCATGACATATTACAAGTAGAAATATAAACTTTTCACTTATGGATTTGTTTATAATTTATGCCTAAACATAGCCTAATAATATTCTTCCAATACTTAGTGTAGCAGATTTTGAATACCGCAAAACTCAAATATAATACATTAATTCCTGTGATAACACAATCATAATAAGCAATAAATTAGAAAACACAAGTTGCTGACTCGTGCAAGATATTTGCGTTATTTAACGGTAAACATATTTTGTTATTATACCTCCATACATTCAACAGAAAAACAAGATCTGGTCATTCTTTGTGTCACAAAAGGAGTATAGTTGTTTTAATTACTTTTGGATGGCGTTGAAAACAGAAAACATAGAACAACGAGTATACTGTTGGTACCGGTGAGAAACGGTCATAGCACCAAAGAACATAATGTTATGTTAATGATATGCGATAATCTGCTTGATGGAATAGGTGTGATTAATGTGGCCAATAATTGTATATCCTTCCCTTCGAATATCTCAGTGATATTCCCTTCGTACAGCTTCTTGTTATATTTAACCACAATGTAGTTCCCAACACCGATATATTCATGTGCTTTTCAATTAACTAGTCTCTTTTGTGGATTTTTGAGATGTTGAGTTGTTGGTTCGTCAGTTGGCATCGTTTTATCTCTGTCTTCTTTTGTTGTTTCGTACACTATCACTCTTGGTACCTTTATGTTTTGCACTTGACATACCCAGGACATGTGGGATGATAGTTAGCCAAAAATAACATAAGTGATTGAAACACGACGTCTCAACAATGTACTATGGAATAGTTGATTAGCACTACGGCACGAGCCCTCGTTGCGACTTGGACCGTAACAAATCAGCGGAATGGCTCGTTTGACCGTTCATTCTCTGCATCGTTGCTGCCTGATTGGTACGGCATAGTTGATTATGTCTATAAATAAATATAAATATCATCATGAGTTGTGCCGTCTTGATAAGTTTCCCTTTCTTCACCGCCAGACCAGTTCTGTTTACATCTCCTCGTATCTTATCCAACAGGCGTTTTGCATGACCAAATTCACGGTAATGCCATGACCCCAATATGTTGAACACGATCTTGTGCAATTACACCACGTTGTGCTATGTATAGTACTGACTCATACAAGAATCAGTTGTGTCTGCTGAGTGTTGGGTAGTCTCACTTAACCGACTCTCGCTCGACTGCGTGACTTCGCAATATTGTGCACCATTTCACCATGCCAAGTAATGCGCGTTAATTGGTTTGTTTTTAGTTTCCTGTAGCGCTCTTACGTTCTTGCCGAATTTCATCAAAGCGATCAGATAGCATTGACATGCGAATATGGAAGCCATTGGCTAATCGAGAGTCACAGGTGTCGGAAGGAGGACGAGAGGGCAATATGGTGTGAATTGTGTATATATGTTTTTGGTAAGCGTCTTGCAACTGAAGAGCTGAAATTTCATGACATTTGGTAGATTACTCAAATTGCAACATTTAAAGGTCAATCTTATACTTGGCTATGCAAGTTGGGTTTTCCGTGCCGAAGGAGGGATAGCGACCCCCATCTGATACGATAACTTAGAAAATCGATAATGTAAAATTATTTTTCGAACCCGCTTATTATGTCTCACCTAGCAAGATTGCGCCATACTGATAAGCTAGCATTGACAGGCGAGCATGGAAGGCATCAGCTAACCGAGAGTCGTTGATATCGAAGGGAGGGCGAAAGGGCAATATGGTGTGACTTGTGTAAATGTTTTGAGTGAGCGTCTTGCAACTGCAGAGATGAAATGTCATAAAATGTTTTAGATTACTTAAAATGCACGGCAGGAGTGACGAGCTGAAGCTCCAGCACTGCTCCAAATATTCACCTCGTTCTCGCACAATATTTTGCGTATCCCGCCCTGATAAGTGTTTTGTCAATTAAATTAACACATACATACATACAGACAGACAGACAGACAGACAGACAGACAGACAGACAGACAGACAGACAGACAGACAGACAGACAGACAGACAGACAGACAGACAGACAGACAGACAGACAGACAGACAGACATACAGACAGACAGACAGACAGACAGACAGACAGACAGACAGCAGACAGACAGCAGACAGACAGACAGACAGACATACATACAGACAGACAGACAGAGACACACAGACATACATACATACATACAGACATACAGACAAACAGACAGATAATAGTTTTACCCATATACATATCACTTAATAAGTGAGTATATAAAAGCATAATAATCACAAAATAATATATCATTTATCACGTATGGGTGAGGGAGATTCCCACTAAAGCACAAAAAGCCGCTCTCGTGGGAGCCACCCCGTTATATTAATGACAAGTCCTGGTGTATTAAAAGTAGCAATAATTAGTCAACAGATTAAGCCAAGCAAGGCCTCTAACATGACGTCATACATGATAATGGACGACTGGTTATTCATCCAAAGAGGTACACATAAAATATGTATTCCTATTTGTTATTCACTCACTGTGGCAAATATAATAATTTCGTAATGTACATACAGGTGGATAAGTCTGCAAATAATAATGTTTAACAAACTTTGCAAACCCGTGTAAGCTATGTATGTAAACTTTATTTTTATTAAATCAGGTGCATAATTGATAGTATATGGCAAGGTGTATCTGAGGCTTTGTTTCGCAAATTCGTGTTGTACTCTCATTGTGTGTATATTATATTGCCCACGTGTGTTGACATTGTGAATGCTGTTGTTTCGATGAAGTGGTAAATTTTGAAGGTAAACAGGAAGTTTGTTTTGTACAAATTTATATTATAGTTTTAGTTCTTGTGATTTCACTATGTGTTCTACTTTTAATAGTTTAAGTCTTTTAAACAGTGGTTCAGTGTGAGAATTATATTTGCTTACACTAATAATTCGGACAAGTTTCTTTTGAAGTTTTTGAATTTTGTCACATTTGTAACCCAAGCTATTACGCCATAGTTTAAGTGTGGCAATATCAGTGTATTGTACAATATAATCTTTATATTAAGAGGTAATAACTGTTTTGTATATTATAATCACATGACGTCCTTGAAACCTTATTTGACATTTTGTCAATGTGATTTTTCCAGTTAAATTGTTCATTAATAGTTATTCCAAGAAAATTCTGCCACTCTATCAATAGCAGTGTTATGTATGTTTAATAATGAGGAAGTCACATTTTTCATCTGGTTGTTTTGAAAAGCATGTACTTAGTTTTGCTTAAGTTTAGAGACAATTTGTTAAGTCTTAGCGAATCGCTAATTTATTCCCAGTTCACTATTTATAGCAACGTCTACGTTTCCATTTTGTTCATATGTGGAAAATGAGTCAAGAGTACCCGATAGGGTGGTATGATCAGCATACATTATAAAATTTTACTTTTGGCTGGCCTTTACAAAATCATTAATGTATACAATAAACAACAGTGGGCCTAAAATCGAGCCTTGAAGTACGCCAGTTGAAATATTATGCATTTCTGATTTTACATCCTTTATTTCAACATACTGTTTTCTATTTGTTAAATAATTTGTAATTAAACTTAATGCCATTCCTTTTACGCCATAATATTATAATCTATATAATAAATAATATAGTAATATCTTATGTTTCAAGGTATCAAAACATTTGAAAGGTCCAGATAAATATGTATAGGAATTCAATTTCTATCCATGTGTTTTATTTTCCTATAAACAACAGTGGGCCTAAAATCGAGCCTTGAAGGACGCCCGTTGAAATATTATGCATTTCTGATTTTACATCCTTTATTTCAACATACTGTTTTGTGTTTGTTAAATAAATTGTAATTAAACTTAATGCTACACCTTTTACGCCATAATTTTCTAATTTATATAATAAATAATATAGTAATATCTTATGATCCAAGATATCAAAAGCATTTGAAAGGTCCAGATAACTTTTTTTTAGGAATTTCATTTCTATCCATGTGTTTTATTTTCTTATCAGTTAATTCAAGGGCAGCAAATCCAGTGCTATGTTCCGTTTTAAATCCATACTGGTTTTCGGACAAGATATGTTCCCTTTTAAAAAAGGAATCTAACCGGTTGTAAATTATCTTTTTAACTACTTTTGATATAACTGGTAAGAGTGATATTGGTCTAGAATTGCTGAATTGGATATTGTCATCCTGTTTAAAAATTTGAATTACTTTGGCGATTTTAAGTTTATCAGGGAAGATACATGTAGCTAATATTTGATTTGTAATTAATGTTAATGGTTTTATCACTGCTGGTTTAGATAATTTTAGTAATCGTGACCAAATACCGTCATACCCACAACTTGTTTTTGGTTGCAAATTATCTATTGTTTTAGATATAGTTTCTACGTTAATACTGTCAAAATTAAGTGAGTTACTGGTTATTCAGATAATGTGTGTAATTTCTATTAGTAGGATTACTGATGAGTTGTTTGGTTAAATTTGAGCCAATATTGGTAAAAAATGTATTAAATGTGTTTGCCATAATCGTTTTATTTGTTATAATTTCGTTATTATATGTAACAGATTTAGGAAAGTTTTCTTTTCTCGTGTTCTGAACAGAATATCGCTTATAGTTTACCATATTTTGAAAATAAAATTGTTGTATTTATTAAAACAATATTCATAATGCTGTTGTTTGGCTATTTGTATACTATGTTACGTACGTTTCCAGGTTAGTCCGAATTGCTGAATGTTCACGTGAATCAGGCAGAATCATTTTGAGTTTCTTATACAACTTGTCTCTGTATCGTATTGATTTGAGCAGGCCGAATGTAATCCATATGTATTTTTTTTGCTTGTATTTTTTGAACTTAACTATTTTATATGGCATGTGTTTGTTTTTTGCGCATTTGATTAATTCATGTAAAATGTAAGAGTTTATGATTAGCAGAAGGCGATTATTTAAGTTTATTATAAACATCTGATGAGATGATTTCATTTATGAATTGGGAAATTACTTCTTAATATTGTATGTTAATTTTAATGTATTTAGTTGGTTGTTCTTTGTGGGGAATTGTGTTTAGAAAGGTACAATATGGTTGATGGTCCGATAATTGTTTCGTTAAAATACCTGATTTTGGTGTTATTGTAGGATCGGTTAATTTACAAAACATGTCATCTCTTAGCGTTCCATTATTATTTGAAAATCTTATAGGAAGTGTAATATGGGGATAAAAGCTATAAAATATTTATAATTAAAAAAATCACCAAAAACCTCATTTTCGTTAATTTTAAGAAGGTTTATATTGAGATCACCAACAAAAATGATATCGGATTTTGAATTGTCAAATGTTGAGATACTTGGTGTGAATTCATTAAAAAACTGTTAATGATTTTCACTGAGGTCTCTTGGAAGTCGGTAATTATTTCCAATAGTAATATCTTTTAAGAGACCACCTCCAGTTATGTTGATAAAATGTGTTCCTTAAGTAAATGACTAGCTTGCCTTTATTGCTACATGTTTTGCCGTGTGTAATGCAATGATATCCTTCGATTTGTAGGTGTGATAGATCATCATTATCTGAAAGCCAGCTTTCCTGAAAGCATATTACGCTAAATTTTAATTTCATCTGATTAAGTTCCTCTAAGAAGTTTTCAATTTCGCTGGATTTTGCCGTAACAGATTCTATGTTTGAGCTAAGTATACTAAACCGATCTTTGTTTGTTTCTGCTAGTAATTTAAAATTGTCGAAATCATAATATGTGGAATGACGTATTGGTTGAAAATCTTCATCAGCAACCTCATTTAGCTGTAAAACATTAAATAGAGAATTCACATTAGCGCGTCCTTGAAACCAGGGAAATGTTTCGTTAGGAAGCATTCTTTAAATGAGTAATTATGTTTGAAACATATACCGCAACATCCGACTGTCCACTATGAACAAAAAGCCTTGTTTTATCATAGCCATACGAAGTTACTATACTCAATGCTGTGTAGCATGTCACCATATCTGCCATCATGCAAGAAATACATGTCACCATATCTGTCTTCATGCAAGGCATACATGTCACCATATATGTCATCATGCAAGACATACATGTCACCATATCTGTCATCATGCAAGACATACATGTCACCATACCTGTCATCATGCAAGAAATACATGTATGTGCAACAATAATAATAAACAAAAAAGAAATGTATAGAAAAAACATTATGAAAGATACGTGTCGTAACCGGACGTATCCGGACCGGTCTTCCCATTGGTATGACATAATGACAATAGTAATAAATATAAAATTAGCAAGAAGGAAAGCAAACACATGGAATCCACTGCATGTAATTATTTCGCATTATAAATCATGTTAACACACAGGTATGTGTGAAAAGTAAACAATGTGTGGAAACCAGTAATAAAAGGATACAAAGTCTGTAAATAATTATGCATAATTCACGTCATACAGAGAAGAAAATTGCTGTATTCAATACATTTGTGGAAATAAGTATTAATTAATCGAAGGAAAAACACACATTACAATTAATTTGCAATATAAGGACAGCAATACGAATATATACTGCAAAAAACAATACAAGACGCAAGCTATACAGGAAAATAGTTATCAATAAAAAATTAAATGTTGCGTCAGTAGCTGGGGACATAGAATATAGAGAACAAAATTGCAGATGTACACACGCACACACACACACACACACACACACACACACACACACACACACACACACACACACACACACACACACACACACACACACACACACACACACACACACACACACACACACACACACACACACACACACACACACACACACACACACACACACACACACACACAGCAAAACTATATCCACATTATGTTATAGCAAAACGAAAGTGGCAAGCTATCCCACAACTTGGCATCAATCAGAAAAAAAGAATATACGCATATAGGAACAACTATGACTGTATATTTAGGTTATTCGACGTGGGGAATCCGTTGGACATGTTATGTTGATGATCTAAGGCCAAGGTCATACCTAAATGCCAAGATCACGCGCCAAAACAATGCTAATATATACCTTGCGATATTGTGGAATGTAATCATTCGTTCAGCCAACTTACCTTGTTGTTTACGATTCTGAATTGTCATCTTCCTCGTCAGATGCATCTTGTACTACCATCGTGTGTTCATTGCAGCAGTCCACTTCACCTTCACAGTGGCAGAACACGAGCATCTAGATGATCTACAGTTGTTTCAAGTACACTTGATGAGTTTCAAAATGTCTTCTGGAGCGGCTGCGGCTTGTTGACTCTACTTTTGATATTTGAATAACTGTACAATTTGCTTTTATACGTATTAGAATGTGTCTTTATCGACATATATATTTATTTAATATTATTATTCGTTCTGACACTATAACGTATGGCGTCGCACGCACCAATTTAGTATAACTCTTTGTTGTTTGTCAGTGGGCGTGTTTTCTACCCAGTTGTATACATAACCCATGCTCCATTACTATTTATGTTCGCTTAAATCAAGGTCCTTTTCGCGAATTAATTTAGTTGTGCTACAGAATGAATGTGCCATTAGTAATAGTAGATGGCAATATGTACAGTGTAATACCACAATAAAGGTTCTTCGATGACTGGCCCGAAACACTCACCTCGGCAAGCAAAATAGAAGTTATAATGCGATATCGAATATCAGGCACACGAAGCGAATCTTCGGTTAATCGAGCACAGCGTGATTCTAGACTTATGCCATCAACCAACATATACTTTTATGTAAATTGATCTAAGTCACTTGTATTGGCGAAATAATGTAAGTTTTCGTCTAACAGTCTAGCGTGCACTCAACACAAATTCAGTTAAACATTTCAATTACTACTAATACATTTATACTCATAGTTAATATCTGAGAAATATGACTGTTTGGATGTATTTATCATAGTAGTTCGACAAGTTCACGGTAGAATCAGTGCGCGTTAAACTTGAAGACGGCGACGGCGACGGCGACTGCGAGTCGTATGATTCGCTTTGAGACTGCGTGATGGCGTCAACCGTCTTCAGAAACATACTGTTTCCGGTTGTGCTGAACGCCGTCTTTCAAGATGATGCCTCAGACAACGAAATCATACATCACACAGACACGAGGCTGTTAAGTCTTAGAAGACACCATCGTAAAATCAAAGTTCAGGTGAACACTCTCCACGACTTCCCATTTGCTGATCATAATACCGAATCACTGTCTGGCTCACACTTAAGCACGTGTTTTATGGCTTCCCGACTCCTACTGATGTCCTGATCGTCCTACGTGTCCTGGGTATGTCAAGAGCAAAACATAAAGTACCAAGAGGGATAATGTCCGATACAACAAAAGAAGACAGAGTTGAAACGATGCCAATTGAGGAACCAACAACTCAACATCTCATAAATCCACAAAAGAGGCTAGCCGTTAATTGAAAAGCACATACATATATTGGCGTTGGGAACTGCATTGTGGTGAAATATGACAAAAAGCTGTACGGTGGGACTATCCCTGAGATATCCGAAGGGAAGGATATACAATTATTGTCCACAGTAATCACACCTATTCCAACAGGAGGATTATCGCATATATATATACTTTATGTTCTTCGGTGATATGGCCGTTTCTCACCGGTACCAACAGTATACTCGTTGTTCCATGTTTTCTGTTTTCAACGCCATCCAAAGTAATTAAAACAACTATACTCCTTTTGTGACACAAAGTAGAATGTCTGGATGTGTAATAGCTAAGTATGTTTACGATTAAATAACGCAATTATCTTGCAAGAGGCAGCAACCTGTGTTTTCTACTTTATTACGTATTATGATTGTGTTATCACAGGATCTAATGTATTATATTTGAGTTTAATGCTTTTCCAAAGCTGCTACATTAGGTAGTGAAAGATCAGCCATAATATTATTAGGCTATCCTTAGCGATATATTATAAACAAAGCCATGAACGAAAAGGTTATATTTGCATGTGTAATATGCCATGACAATTGCACTATTTCAAAGAACAATCTATATAGCGATGCTTTTACAAATGTTGTACACGTCATAACAAATGTTCCGTAATGTAATAACATTGTAGTTATATATTTTTCATATCCAACGATAACACATGAGAGCATGCATGTAAAAGGAAATTACTATTCTGAAAACCTAGTAATGATTAATTTTCCCTATGATTGTTGCAATAAATTGCAATAAGTGACGACTACAAGCAATAGGAACAGCACAAGAGAAATTGTACAATCAGAGTATCAGTAAATGCAGAGCAAATAGGAGCTATATGCTTTTTGAATCACCCGATTTGTTTTCTACGTTATCGATTGTATTTCATGATATTGAACGTATTGCTCTCGGAAGGGCAGACGACACTTGATGGGTAAAACGTCTGATTTATTCAATCCAATATAAACATTGATAAGGTTCATTGTATGTGGAAATATGTTAGAAAGTTTCCAATGTGAACGTAAATTAGCGGATACATTGTTCAACATCACGCCCGTTTGTGAGCATTTAAAGGTAAATCAATTTTTATTTTGGCTTTGCAAACTGGGAATTCCGTTCCAAATCTGGGTCTGACAAAATGCGTTGCCGACAAAGCGCCGTCGGTAGGATAGCAACACCCCCATCTCATATGATAACGTAGAAAATCGATAATGTAAAATACTTTTTAGAACCCAATTATGTCAGGCGCAGCATGATTGCTGTCAAAGTGATCCGCTAGCATTGGCATGCGAACATGGAACCCATTGGCTAATTGAGTATCATAGGTGTCGGTGGAAGGGCGAGAGGACAATATCGTGTGAATTGTGTATATATATATTTTTGGTGAGCGTCTTGCAACTGCCGAGCTGAAGTTTCATGACATTTGGTAGATTACTGAAATTGTTTCATTTAAAGGTAAATCAATTCTTATTCTTGGCTTTGCAAGCTGGGATTTCCGTCGCGAATTTGCGTCTGGCAAAGCGTGTTGCCGTCAGAGCGCCGTCGGAAGGATAGCGACACCCTCATCTGATAAAATAAATTAGAAAATCAATAATGTAAAATAATTTTGCAAACCCACTTATGTTTGACGTAGCAAGATGGTGTGAGTTGTGTAGATGTTTTAAGTGAGCGTCTTGCAACTGCCGAGCTGAAATTTAAAAAACTTTGGTAGATTACTTTAAAATGGCCGACAAGAGTGTCGTGCTGAAGCTCCAGCACTGCTCCAAATATTTACTTCGTTCTCGCATAATATTATGCGTATCCCGTTCTGATGAGTTTTTTGTTAATTTAATTTAAATTTTATTAACACATATATTAAAGGGAGATAGAATTTCTTAGTTGTTTAATATATTTATTGATATAATGTTCTTAAGACCATAATAAGTGTGTTGAAGGTCAATCTGTCTTAGTAAGTCCGCAACCATGTTCACAAGTTTTCCTTTGTGCAGGGCGACGACCTATTGATGTCAGTCTAGGTTGAAATAAGGAGTTCTATTTTGATATGAAATAATGGCACGGGAAACGATGCGGTTGTAAACCGTACATATTTTTTTTACGACATCCATCAAATGGTTATTGCTGGTGGTTGCATTCCACGCAGCGGCAACGTTTGTCGTGTTGACGTTTTAGTATGTCAAGCCCAATTTATGATGCATATCAGTGCACGTCGGTTACTAACACGGAAATTTCTTAGAAACGGGTCGATTGCATAACACATCTTACAAGTGCACTGAAGTAGTTCAAAGCATCTAACTTTAAATCAAGTTAACTGCACATGGATCAGAGCTCGTGTGTTCTAGGATTATGCCGAGTTACGTTTAATTGGATACATTCTGTAGTAAACTTCCCCACAAAAACGCTTGGAGGGCAGCGCTGTGTTTATGCGCTATGAACGTTAAATAATGCAACTACGTTAGCGGCTATCACGTACTCAAAATGCCTTTGATGCACTTAGATAATTTTTTCATTATTTGAATAACTGTACAATTAGCTTTTATACGTATTATAATGTCTCTTTACCGACAAATATATTTAATAAATATTATTATTCGTTCTGACACTATAACGTATGGCGTCCCACGCACCAATTTAGTATTACTCTTTGTTGTTTGTCAGTGAGCATGTTTTCTACCCAGTTTTATGCATAACCCATGCTCCATTGCTATTCATATTCGCTTAAATCAAGGTCCTTTTCGCAAATTAAAATAGTTGTGCTACAGCATGAATGTAATAATAGATGGTAATATGTACAGTGTAATACCACAATAAAGGTTCTTCGATGAATATCCCAAAATAATTACTTCGGCAAGTAAAATAGAAGTTATAATGTAATATCGAATGTCAGGCACACAAAGCAAATCCTCGGTTAATCTTGCACAGCGTGATTCTAGACTTATGCCATCAACCAACATATCATTGTATGTAAATTGATCTAAGTCACTTGTATCGGCGAACTAATATAAGTTTCCGTCTGACAGTCTAGCGTGCACTCAATGCAAATTCAATTAAACAGTTCCATTACTACGAATACATTTATACTTATAGATAATAGCTGAGAAATATGACTACCTGGATATATTTATTATAATAGTTCGACAAGTTCACGGCTGAATCTTAGCGCGTTAACATTGAAGACGGCGACGGCAAGTCACATGACTCGCTCTGAGACTGCTTGATGTCATCAACCATCATCAGTAGCATGTTGTTTCCAGTTCTGCTCAACGCCGTCTTTCAAGATGATGCCCCAGACAACGAAAATACACATCACACAGACACAAGGCTGTTAAGTCTTAGAAGACACCAGCGTAAAACCAAAGTGAACACGCTCCACGACTTCCTGTTTGCCGATGACAATGCCGAATCACTGTATGGCACACACTTAAGCACGTAGTTGGTGGCTTCCCATGCGAAGATGTTGGTCTCAAACGAACACAACTGTATCTGCCTACTCTATGCATGCAAAATCCTACTCTAGCGATATTATGGTGGGATCAGTGGCGTTGCGGAATTTCATTAATTGTAGGTAGCTGTACCCTGATGAAACCCAGATGAAATCATGATTGCAAAGAGAATCGATATGGGACTCGGTGATGAGTCCCCCAAGCCAGAAGAGTCCCCAATGGCTACTGGGGAAGAGCCAGAAGCAACCAGGAGTACTACTCAAGCTGATGAAGGCAATTTGCTCGACTGTGCGGAGAAGGGAAAGAAGTTCGGTGGATGGCTAAAAAAAAAACGAGAATAGCAACTTGGAATGTCCGCAGCATGGCGGCTGGAAAATGGGCAATGTTATAGAAGAAGCGAAACAAAACAATATAAGTGTCCTAGTAATAGCAGAACACAGATGGGCGGGACAAGGTCATTTTACACCACACGCAGGAGGAAAATTCATATACTCCGGACAAGCAAAGTCAGGACAAGGAGGCGTAGCAATATATCTGAGTAAACAAATAGCAAATATAGTACTTGGATACAAACGAGTAAATGACAGAATTCTGAGCATACGGTTACAAGGAAAAGTGAAGAATATCAAAATAATACAAGTCTATGCGCCGTCATCATCAGCAGAAGATGAAGAAATAGAAGCTTTTTATACTAATTTCCAAGGTGAAATAGACGAATCCAAGAAATCGGACATCACCATTGTTATGGGTGATTTTAACGCCAAAGTAGGACAAAGACAAGACGAGATAGAACGAGGAACAATCGGGAAATTTTGATTAGGAGAGAGAAACGAAAGGGGAGAACGACTTGTTGAGTTTGCCATCGCTAATAACATCACAATCGTAAATACAAATTTCTCAAATCAACCTAGAAGAATCTACACGTAAACTTCGCCAGATGGAAAGACTAGAAATCAGATAGACTACATCATGATACAAAAGAGATGGGTATCAGCAATAAGTGGTGCAAGAACACTACCAAGAGCAGATTGTGGATCTGATCATGAACTTCTGATGGCAGAGATGAAACTTAAGTTGAAAGTGAAAAAGGAGTGGCAACAACACAGGGATATGATGTAGAAAATCTGACAGACGAATACACAGTATCTGTGAAGAATCGATTTTCAACTTTACTGGCAATGACAGAAGAGAACGAACCAGAAGAAATTGCAAATGATATGAAGACAATTTTCCGAGAAGAAGCGGAAAAACACCTACGGAAGAGAGAGAGAGAGAGAGTGAGAGAGAGAGAGAGAGAGAGAGGTGGAGAGAGAGAGAGAGAGAGAGAGAGAGAGAGAGAGAGAGAGAGAGAGAGAGAGAGAGAGAGAGAGAGAGAGAGAGAGAGAGAGAGAGAGAGAGAGAGAGAGAGAGAGAGAGAGAGAGAGAGAGAGAGAGAGAGAGAGAGAGAGAGAGAGAGAGAGGAAACACCAACCGTGGATCAGTTTAGAGACCTTAAAGAAAATAGCAGAAAGGAAAGAGCTGAAAAATCGAAAAACGAGGAATCGATCAGATTAAGGTATAATGAGATGAACAAATTAATCAAAAAACTCTGCAAATGGGTCAAACAAAAGTATATAGAAGCCAAATGTAAAACAGTAGAGGACTGTATGGCAGAAAACCGGAACCAAGAAATGTTTGAAGAAATAAAGAACATGACAGGTAAATTCCAGCCCAGACTAGGTGTCATCAAAGCTAAAAATGGGAAACTATGACTGAGGCAGAAGACATAGCCAAAAGATGGAAAGAATATTGTAAAAATATATATGTATATATATAATAACAACGACCCCCCTGATATGGGAAACGAAGACCAAGACGAGGATGATCTCGAACCAATAAGAGATGAGGCGAAATGGGCCATTAATAGTCTAAAAGATGGGAAAAGCCCTGGGTACGACAACATACAGGCAGAAATAATAAAAGCAGCGGAAGAAGAAGGAATAGACATATACCATGCACTGTGTAAGAAAATATGGAAGACTGGAAAATTGCCAGACGACTGGAAGAAATCAGTGTACATCCCATTAGCAAAAAAAGGAGACCTACAGCTATGTTCCAACTACAGAACCATATCACTCATTAGCCATGCAAGCAAAATATTGCTTAAAATCATATTGAAAAGAATGCAAGATAAAATGGAAATGGAGGCAAAAAACAGAGGCAAAAGGGACCACATATTCAATCTGAGAATGTTGATTAAGAAATTCAGAGAGATAAATAATGATCTAAGAATATGTTTCATCGACTATTCCAAGGCTTTCGACTTCGTGAATAATCAGATGATGTGGAAAAAACGCTCAGCGACATGAACTTCCACCCAAACATAATCGCCCTCTTGAAATCACTTTATAGCAACCAACAAGCAGTAGTCAGGCTAGAAAACACAACTACAGAAACTTTTACAGTGGGAAGTAATACAAGGGTGCATTTTATCTCCATACCTATTCAATCTCTACACTGAAGACATAATGAGTGATGTAGAATTATATAACAGAAGTACAAGATACGATGAAGTGAATATTCATGGACATAGAATCAGACACCTACGATACACAGACGATACTGCACTCCTGTCCACTACAACAATCGGCCTAACAAACCTAATCATGTATGTAAAAGAACACAGTGAGAAAAAGGGCTTGTTAGTTAATATGAAGAAAACAAAGATCATGGACACTGACAAATGCTTTGAAAAAACAGAAATTGCAATCAACGGGGAGCAAGTTGAAAATGTGAACCACTACGAATACCTTGGAGCAAGACTACAAGGAGACGGCAAGACATCATCAGAGATCAGAATAAGAATAGCCATAGCAACGCAGAAACTAAATAATCTAAAAAGTGTATGGAAAGGATAAAACATACCAACAATGATAAGAATTTTAAAAACCTGCGTTTACCCAACAGCTCTATATGGGAGCGAAACGTGGACACTGAACAAAGAAGACATGAGAAGAATACAAGCGTTTGAGATGAAATGTTACAGAAAAGTCCTACGAGTGCCATGGATAACAAGAACAACCAGTGCAGAGATACTTTAAAAATTAGAAATAAAGAACTGTCAACTAATGAATAGAATAAAAACACTAAAACTGAGTTATTTTGGCCACATCAAAAGACATAATTCCTTAGAGAAAACAGTCCTAGAAAGCAAAGTGGAGGGAAAGAGAGGAAGGGGAAGACCAAGGAGAAGATGGAAGCAGGAAATCAGCGACTGGTTGGAAGACGACATCGTGAGAGCAGGGAGACAAACGGCAGACAGAGCAGCGTATCGTTGGATCATCTGGGCAGCTACGTCTCGCAGAGATATGCTGAACTGAAGAAGAACAAGCTGTACTTTGATTAGTTTTGCTGATGTCCTGCTTGGTGAAGGTTGCTATGTTGCTCTCCTCCTTATTCCCGGCTGTACATGGGTGAGGGTCAGGTACAGTAAAGCTGAACCACTCTCTGTGTCTTTTCCGTCCATTGTTTTCTGTCCATCGCTCCCTCTCTCCATCTTTCATCCTCCCCTGATCTTCCCTTGTCCCTCCTCACGCAGTCCTCCCATCTCAGCTGTGGCCTTCCTCTTTTTCTGCGTGGTTTATGTTATCCTGTCTCTGCTCTCTTTGCTACTTTTTCAGCATCCATCCTTGCTAAGTGGCCTGCCCATCTCATCCTGCTTCTTAATAATTATCCTGTTAAACTGCATTGCATTCCAACCTCTTTTGTCAGGTCATTCGTCCTTCTTCTGTCTACCCTCTTTGTTCTTGTTATTCTTCTAACCCAGTTGTTTTCACAAACTTGCAGCTTCTGTTGTTGTTGTTCTGTCAGCGTCACTGTCTGCAGACCACATAGGCATGCCGGTGTAAATCCCATTCTCAGGACTTTCTCTTTCAGTTTTTTTGAGATTTTTTTGTTCATCATGACTCCCTCTACTTTTCTCCAAGCATTCGCTCCTGTTTGTATTCGGCGTCGCACCTCCACATCTGAACGCTCATCCGCCGTAATCATTCATCCAAGGTACACAAAGCCGTCCACTTGTTTAATTCCCTTTCCTTTGAACACCATGTTCCATTCCTCCAACATGTCTTGTTGCTCTTGTTTGCTTTCTGCTACTATGACAAGATCGTCCGCATACATAATTTTTCTCAGAACATCCTTCGTGTTGATCTTTCTGCTGATTAGTTCCATCACCATGATCAATAGTAATGACGATAGGGCACTTCCTTTCCTCAATCCGATGTTAACTGGAAACTCGTCCGACATTCCAGATCCAGCCACAATTCTTCCTGTTGTTCTTTCGTGCGTTGCTCCCACCATCCTGGCTTCTGATTTTGGCACTCCTATCCATCTCACTGTTACCAACACCATCTCTCTTGGGACTGTGTCGTAGGCCTTCTACAGGTCCACAAATCCCACTACCATTCTCACTTGCATCTCCAATCTCTTCTCCCGAAATCTCATCTGCTACCATTACCATATCAACACGCATCTCATCGATACCAGGTGCTCTCCCTTTCTTCAAACCTTTAACCCAGTTTGCATCTCTGTGTCAGTGATATCAGCAAACTCCACTTTTCCTTCTACATACAACGGCAATTCCAAGTTATTGTTATTTCCTTCCTGGTTCAGAAGCTTCTTGAAGTAGTTTCCCCAGATTTTCAGCACTGCTTCTTGTTATGTCACTAACTTCCCATTTCTATCTTTGATCACCGTCCCACCTTTCACGTCCTTACTATTTTCATTCCTGTCTCGGGCCATTCTGTATATCTTCTTCTTTCCACCGTCCTCATCTAGCTTGCTGTACACATCTGCTTCCACGTCACTCTTCGCCTTATCAACAGCTTTCTTTGCCGCTTTCGTTTTCCGTCCGTATGTGTGTATCAGCCTTACATCCGGTTGATTTCCCCTCTCCTTGTTCTTCCCTATTTCTTTCCAAGCTTCCTTCTTTTCACGCACGGCTACTGCAACTTCGTTTGTCCATCATCCTTGGTTGCTACTACAAGACACTCCGCCCTTTCCCGATGTTCTTCCACATAGCTCCTCTGCAGTTCCCACAAATGCTTCTTTATAGTTTTTTCCATCCTTACTCCAGACTGCCATCTTCTTAACTGAGCTCCTCATATCTAGCTCTCACCCGCTCCTTGTATTCAAGAGCGACATCATCTTTGCACCTCCACTATGAATGAAGGTGTCGCAGAATTAATCAAACTCAGCTGGACACGCACAGGTCTTCACTACATGCGTCATGAACAATTTGTACCTATGCGCAGCTATTTGTACAACTATATTCACGCCATGGTATCCCTGGTCCGCTCAGTTATCTAGGCACAGGTAGTGGTAAAAATGTGCGGATGATGTTAGCAGAGTAACTGCAGCATCCTTCAGGTGAAAAGTTGCTTAGCAAAATATGGGAAAAATCTATACGGATGCTGAACACGTGGACCGTTTTGATATTCCATCGTATGTTGTGTTGACATGCTGGCTCTAAACTTGATCTGTATGATAACAACAAAACGACAACGTTGTTCAAGATAGCACTGTGTACAGGATAGGTTGGTTTAGCAGATATCACGCCGCACGTATTTTTGAACGTTTATAGGAACTTACAACAAACTTGAAATTGTACCACCCGTCAAGGCCGAGCCGCTCTCCGACATTCTGTCAAATATTTTGTTGAAATGTTGGCGGTTAATTACTTTAATTTTAATGTTTTTTAGAAGACAACATACCGCCTTTGTAGGTGTGATACAAACATGTAAATGTTGCTTACGTCACAATTATTATTCTGCATCTGACCTCCGTCGAGCACTATCACGCCACAAATTGCTTGAACACTATATACGTTTATATATATATATGTATATATATATATATATATGTATACATACATACATACATATATATATATATTGTGTGTATATATATATATATATATATGTGTGTGTGTGTGTGTGTATACATACATACATACATATATATATATATATATATATATATTGTATATATATATATATATATGTATTATTATTATCATTACACAGTTTGTTTTCTTTCAGGCGACATCCTGACGAGTTCCTTCGTATCGGTTCGGATCATGGAACGGCTGCACTTGAATATTTGGTCAGTGGTCAGCTGCCATATTTACGTGATAGTCCGTTACCTACCTCTCTACCTCGGTATCAACACCATCATGCTGGTGGCCGTCGAGCGATTCGTGGCCATTGTCCTCCCTATGCACTTCCGAGCCTTCGTCACCCCGGGTAGGGTGAAACTTCAACTGGCATTCGCCTGGTTCCTCACCTTCGTCGAGCTCATCTATCCAGCGAGCGTTGTGAAGGTGAGGTTTGACCCATTATCATGACATACATAACGTTACAACACAGCGTATAGCAGGAGTTTTATGACGAGAAACATTGATTAATGGTTGAAATAAAATATAAATAATGTACCTGCCAACTTTTTTTGGAAATTCCGGGAGATTCATAATCGGTTCAGCACGCTTCCCGTGTCGCGCTGTATCGTCGCGCTGTCTAGGATATTGACATCGGAAGAGGGGGGAGGTGTGCTGCTGGAGATTTTCGCCGGAATTTCAGCTGTTCAGCACGTCTCAGACCAGGAGATAGACCCCCAAATCCCGTAGACTCCCGGAAATTCCCGGAGAGCTGGCAGGTATACAAGAACACCATTATACTTTCTGGTAACGGAAAACCACGTGATGTCATACAGTTGTTAATTTATTGAGCGGGAACCAGGACCTGCAAATATAGTTCTGGGTGGGGACGCGTGTATCTACAAGAAGTGCCAATTAAGGGCAATGTCGGTTGTTTAGCTTGTGAATGTTGTGTTTATAAATTGAATATTGTAGGGGCGCATCTTCTAAACTGCAAACACAATTTCGTGCATATTTTAGTTAACTATATACTACAATATTAAGAAAAATATATACACTAAATGCTACTAAATGAGGAACGACATTGGTGTCTGTAATATTAAGAAGGACTATAACTAAGTTGCCCAATGTAAGAGCTTTTAACAGGTTCGACACGATAAACCTCATCAAAATACGCATTTTCATATAATAATTATGTTCTTTATGTTTTAAGGAAACACTTTCCCCAACGTCAAGCTCCTGTTACGTATACCACACTCGAGGCCACTTCCTCTACCTGAGCTTCACCGCGATGATTCTACCGGCCACCTTGCTGGTGACGTCATACGGCGGCATCGTCGGCGTCACCGTCCATCGCCATCGAAAGTTGAACTTGACCGTCGCTACTGACCCAGCCGGTAATGCTCCTACGACACTACAGAAGCAACAGGCGGCTCGCCGGCAGAAGCGCGCCATACGCGTTGCTGCCACGTGCGCGGTCGTCACCATTTTGTTTCTTGCCTGCTGGATGCCCATCTGGGTCGCCTCATTCCTAATAATATTCAGGATAGGTAAGGTGGGCAAAGACGCTCTCAACTGGGGGATTGTGATCCTTTATCTACACCCCTGCATGAATCCGGTCGTCTACTTCATTGCCGACCAACGATTTCGCTCCGTCTTTCTGCGTATTGTTTGCCGAAAGGAAATCGTCCCCACAACCACCATTAATAGCACTGCTGCACGAACAGTGACGACACCACCACCTTAGACAAACGGGACCCGTTATTACAGTCATTACTATATTTAGGACGCAACAATTGCTGTGACGTTCAATGTGTGTGTAGGTTCTTCCTACTGTCAAATGTCACATATACAGCTTTTAGCAAAGGAATATTAATAAAAGTATTCAATATCTAGCACACAAAAGTATTAATTTAATTGATTACTACTATCACTTATACTGTTATACTAATGTTCCGAATCCGCTACCGCCACCGCCACCACCGTCAACACTATTGCTGCTACAACTGTTGTTTCGATTGCATATATTATGTTGTTTGTATGAGTGATTATCGTAATTGATGTGACTTTTGCCTTGTAAAGTTTTTTTAAAATAAAATAAGTATTAATTAAGTATTATTGTCTTTGTACCTTGTAGTTGCGACAGTCGTGTTATAGCATGTGCAGGTGTGTTCATCAATTATTGTGACAATGGAGTGTTTGAAATGTGTTATATCAGTCATCACGAGTGCAATATTCTGCAGTTGTTTTCCATGTAAAAACATTTATACAGAATTCATCGATGAACGTTTTGGAATAGAAGGTAAAGTATTGACTTCTTTACAAAATGGAACCTACGCGAACAACAATAGAGATAATGCAAGATAAACGAGTACTAATGAATAAGTTAACAGTCCTTCATTGTTAGGCGTTAGATGACCGCTTGAGGCACGCACTATTGAAGACATGCTTACACAAAGGCACGCAAACACGCTGTTAAAACTACATCGTCACAGACTGTGCAGGTGTTAACGTAATTGTACCAAATGTAATACTAATCATGTAATATTTGCGCAAGATATAACAATTATACAATTAAAACATAATTATTGTCAACACACACGCACACACACACACACGCACACGCACACGCACAAGCACACGCACAAGCACACACACGCACACCCACACGTATATATTTTAAAGCGTGATACTGTAAAATATACGATATACTTTTAGAATGTGCCCACAAAACTGTCAGTAAAATAGAATGTAATGTATTTTAATATTCGGTATACGTGTATTTGTTGTTATTGTAAGAATATATTAAATGTTGTATCTTCCTTGTGATTTTCACTGTTGCTTTTTTTTCCTACTAGTATTTGTCTTTCATTACGCCATATTTGTTTTTCAGTATTGCATTAAACCGTTCCCCAGTGTAAAGGGACTGCATAACGAATTATGTGTGGATGTGTGTGTTGTGGCATAAGATTTCTCCACTTTATGGATCTTATTAATAGGTGTGATTTTGTCACTGCAATTTCACGTCAAACAATTCCCCGACTTGACTACAGTGGTCTGTTCGTGTTTAATCCAGTTCATCTTTGCGCCCGTGTTGAGGCGCCTGTTGTGTACAGGAGATGCGTGCTATGTGACACGTGAAAGTGTCACACGAACGACGTCGGCTTGAATTACAACCATTGGCCTGACGGGTACTATAATAAAATAGTAACGATTCAGGATCGGTCAGAGGGACTTCGTTAAGCAACAGAATCTGCATCCTTCTAACCTGCTTTCGTGCGATCACGACGACATTGTATAGCCGAGGTGTATACGCTTCTAGTCAATTATTTCAGATGTTCAGTTGCTCTTTTATGGTTATTTTAATGATTATTTACGAAAGTAAACAAGTAAAAATGGCGTTCTATCCGCCAACTAACGTACACGTAAACGTATAGACACAACCACGCACTCACGCATGCACGTGCGCAAGCAAGCACACACGATTGCACGCACACACGCACATACACACACCCGCATAGAAGCACACACACGCACACTCAAACACATACACGCACCCACGCACACTCAAACACATACACGCACACACCCACACCCACCCACACAGACACACACACACACACACACACACACACACACACACACACACACACACACACACACACACACACACACACACACACACACACACACACACACACACACACACACACACACACACACACACACACACACACACACACACACACACACACACACACACACACACACACACACACACACACAGACACGCACATACACACACCCGCATAGAAGTAAGCAGCGGCCAGGTCATGGGCGACTGAATCGGACCACCGAGTCTTGGGCCGTCCTCTCGAGCGGCGCCGCCTTGCTGTTTTAGGATTAAAGTCATAGTCCTGGCGGGCCGGGACGGTGCACGTCATGCGATGAAGGTGACCATACAAGCGGAGGCGGCGTTGACGAAGGAGGGATGATGCAGTGTTTCGGCCGGTGTCGCGCTTACATTTATCCGGGCGCTAAATAACATCAGGGTGACGTTTCTGCGCGTGCTCGTATCTAGGGGAATGTATTTAGCACCAGCTACGACTGTCGCGTTTTCATTTATCCGGGCGTTATTCATATATATATAATTATATATATATATGTCTATATTTATACATATATATATATATATATATATATATATACATATATATATATATATAAATTATGAAATGTTTGCTTCCCACAGAAATCAACAATTTCTGTCGTAAAACAGTTTCGTCTCCACGCACACGGTTCTATCTCGTATAGAGCAGTTGGTGATGTGCTGTTGCCAGGAGATACGTCATAAACGACGCTGGCATCGAATATCGAACTCGTCGAGGCGACGGCGATCTGTGAGAGTTGTTGCCCAGGATTCGGCGCCATACAGAAGAACGGAAATAATCAGCGCACGGTACATATTTATCTTGGTTTTGATGCTGATGCGTCGTTTGCGGAAAAGAGGATTCGATTGACGGCACAAGGCACCGGCAGCTTTGGAGATGCGGGATGCAATGTCTTTGGCTGATGATCCATTGTTTGTTATAACAGATCCTAATTACTAAATAGGTGAAAGAGTCCACAAATTCAACATGTTCGTTTAGGATATGCAGTGCTGGTGGAGTTGTCGGATAGGGAGTGACAGCCATAAGTTTGCTCTTTGTCTAGCTTATAGTCATGCCCACATGGTTTGCTTCTTCCTGAAGTACTGTCAAAGCCTGTTGTAGTCCATCGATGGTGGAGGTGAATATGACGATGTCGTCGGCGCAATCGCGATCAGTCAAGGTATAATTATCAAGCTTGGTGCCAATGTCGCATCGGCTGGTCAGTCGGCGCATAAGGTGGTCAATGACGTTGTTGAAGAGATCGGGAGCCAGAACACATTCTTGTTTTACACCAGATTCGACTGCGAACTCTTTCGACAGAGAGGAGGCGAGGCGTACGTGTGAGCGGGCGTCGGTATAGTGTGTGCGAACGAGATCTATGAGTTTATCATGGACACCAACAAATTGTAAGATAGTCCATAGTGCTTCACGGGACAACTAATCAAAGGCAGCTTTGAAGTTAACAAAGGCAATAAAGGCAGATTAATTACATTCTTTTTTTTGGTACTAGTTTACTAGGTGTCTGATGGCAATTGTGAGGCGGCATACGTTAGCATACCTTAACGATTGTACAATATGTGACAAAAGCATGAAACTTGGTGAATACGTAGACTAATATGTGTGGAACATATTCATATATTGGGCCATCTGAAATTATACTCGTGCAGGCAGCCATTATGAAATTCAAAATGGTTGACACATAATTCAGATTAAATACCATAATGATTGTGTAATAGGTGATAATAACATGAAACTTGATGAATATGTATACTAATATGCACGGATAATTTTCAGATATCGGGCCATCTGAAAGTATACCCGTGTAGGCCGCTAAAATAGCTGACATATAGTGACATTTTATTTTCATAAATAATTACTGGTTATGTAATGTATATTACTAAAGAGTAAACAAAGTGTGAGGAAAACTTTTACTAATTTGGACCATTACGCCATTTTAATTGTTGGTAGTGAAAAATATGTTAGCTATGGCCAAAACGTTCCGGATCGTCGAGACATCAGCATCGTCAACATCTCAACAACACGCTGTAATAAACTGGAAACTGTGTCTTTTGTCAAGAATATACAACAGAGACGCAAACAAATCCAGTTCTGTTCAAGCGAAGAGACTGTGCATACAAGGTATTTGCTATTAAAGGGAAACATAAGGGAACTTTTTTGTGTTATGCACCTAAAAGATTTAATGCAAACTAACTATTTCCAACTATAATCATATTTTTAACGGCAGTGGTTTACTGGTAATATTATCTCAAAGTGAAAAATTGTAATGAAATCTTCGATAACACGAAGGCTGCCATCTTATTGATGACTGGCGGCTTGACTATAACCAACCTATAAACGAGCAGCATTTTTTTTTTTACCAAGGTGCTCCCATGAAGTAGGCAATGTTGTCAACACATGTTACGGCATACGCTGTACAGTTCACTCTGTTCGGCTCATTTTGAAGAAACGTGTTTTGAAGTGGATGTATTTCATTAGTTAATGGGACAAGACCCGCCGAAACGTCGGCGACGTTGGGGTTTAAAGCTTGGAGCAATGCCGACAATATTTAGTTACAGACCACAGCCGTCGAAACGTAGCACATTCTCCGTCGAGCGCGCTGCCAAGTGAAGTCAGATCGCAAGAAGGTTAGTATTAAGTATTCGGTAAATGAAAATGTTGTACCAATTCATATTACAGGATCTGACGTTATATACGTTAGATAGTTCATTTTCTAATATTGGAAAGGTGTCGGCAAGAACTGAACCTCAGACAGACGTAGCCTCGGCTTTGCTCTGAGGAATGAATGCCTTCCACCGGTAATTTGACGGTTATTATTATTATTTTACTTGGTCTTACTTTGATTGGCATCACGGCCGCGTGGAAAAAGGCATATATATGCTGGATATAATCTAGAACTACATGACACATTGAAGACTACAAGAAAGCCGACGACAAACAAAAGTTAACGGCAATCAATTCGCGTGAGCGATAATAGTGCATTTTTATTAACGTCACCGTGCAGAAAAGTCTGGAATTGTCGCTGTGATCTCTTCAGAAGTTCATAATGTTTTGTAATAACATTTCAAGGCAGAATGTGTTTGTGTGTTAAATGAATTTGTTGTAAATACATTCTGTTGAACATTTGTCTTAAAAAATCACCAACTGACACCAAGATTACTAAATATCACATGTATGTGTAACCTGTATAAATCAAATAAGCATCAAAGGACTGGATGATTACGCAGGGTATATTCTTATTTGTTCAAATAACTAACTACCCATCAATCAGCAGCAGGGAATTGCTGGATAATCAGTTCCCATTACATAACAGTGAAAATGTTTGTATTTAATTAAAAATGAGTGACAATTCTACCGGTGTATTTGGAGTGATAATTGACTTTAATATTTGATTTTACAAACATTCAAAGGCTCCAGATGCACAGCTATCTCTTTATAGTTAGAGGAAAGAAAGTAACGGACACAGTTTAATGGTAAAAAAGTAACACTGTTTGTATTATTATGACTATTTTATATATTATAAAAGTATTTTGTGTCAAAATAAAATGTGTGACGTAAATCTCTATGATTTTTGTAAAATTTGGTGTCTTGTAATTGATTTAAATGCCAGTGAATAAGTGTCACTTTTGTGATGTTTAAATTAAATCAATATATATATATATACATTAAAATGTGTTATGTTTTGTATTCGCAAATTCACCACCTGTTTCTAATTTTAATAAATCATTAAAAATTAATTACCTTGAAACCTAATTTGCAATACAGGTAATTAGCATATCCATCACTTGAGATGCAACAAAATTCAAGTCCTTCAAACCCATTTTCCATAAACCACTTGGTAGACAGGTACCAATTGTAATTACCAGTCAGGTTCTAGGCTGGTAATAAAACTGATGTAAATAGGGAATTTGGGTACTGAAAGAGCAGATAAGAGAAACGCTGAACAAAGGAAACCAACCTGGGTTATGTAAAGGGGCAGTGCAGAAGTGTTTTTGTTCTGGATTCATGTCACCCAGGTGTTTTCAGATGATAAAACCCGCTGGGTGTGTACTGGGACTGTTACCATTTATAAATGTAATTTTTTTTATAAGAAATCATTGTAAATACAGCAACCTCGCCTAAGTCGGATTCACCTAAGTCGGATCTTCGCTCAACTCGTAATAACTGAGACGGTCCACTTGATCCGAAATAATGTGTTTTTCCTTGCCTAAATCGGATGGCAATATTCAACAAAATCACTTGGTAAGCTATAACCTTATAGACCCGTGCCAAAATGAAGCACAAAACTATGTTAATACTGCATGATGTTGTATGTTGCTTGTGGACATGAGCATTTATAGAGTTACCGCGTTATTTACAGTTACCTAAGGGCTTGTACTAGTTTTAGAGGGTTGTCTTTGGCGCTGGGATATGTCATCTTCGGATTTTCGCGTAACTCGAATTAAATCACTCGGTCCGATTGAATCCGATGTAGGCGAGGTTTACTGTAATTTGTTTCGATCAGTTCATTCAATTCCAATTCAATCTGTTTTGCTTTTTTATTGAAATTTAGGTGTATGTTTTATCAGTTCAATTCCAAATCAAATAAGAATTGATAGTATGTCTGCGACAAACTATCCTTTTCACATCAGAGGGGTTTAGTGGCTGCTTGCAGACTATTGAACCTAAACTCCCATTGGTGTGAAAAATATCGCAATATTATATTTGTACTGGTTTTACAATTTGTACTTGAACTGATACTTATCTGTCAACCAAGCAGCAGTGTAGCAGTATGGTTTAATTGGTTGTCAGAAAACTACATAAAAAGTAACAAGAATTAAAGTAACACAAAAGTAACAATATTGATATTATTATTATATTTATTCATTATAAAGGTACTTTTATGTTAAAAATTGTAGTAGTACATCACCAATAGATTGAAACAATTGAATAGAAAAGATATTGAATTGAAATATATATTAACATTTGAAATACTGATTGTTTTATTTAATTGTTTAACTCTGGAGCTGAGAGACTCCTATTTTGGTTTCATGTTCATCTTCTCAAGGGATATCACCTGATTGATTATTCAAAAACTGAATAGTTGAGTGCAACCAATTTCAGAATTATTGGTTACCTTCACATAGAAAGACCCACTATATGACCATATTATTAATGATAACAAACACTCCATAATTAATCCAGACATGATCTTTATTCAGTATCTGTCTCTATTGCAGACACTTACACAACTTACACACTACATCAAGCAAGTCTACTGCACGTCGCATTAAGTCGGTATGTACTGCATTATTAACATGGAAACCCTTATTTATTTTTTGCTTGAAAAAAATGAATTCTACGTTATCTTTTTTTTGTAATGTGATAATTTAGGAAATGCTTTACCGTAATAGTGCACAAACACAATGTCATGTTATACAGATTCCACGAAAGAGGGTTGGTCCTACTTCCTCCATTACATCACGACATGTTCTGCAAGCCCTTCCGCACCTGACAAAGTACTACCATTCTGAACAACTTGACGTATTTCATAGTTACCTGCTCAAGTACTGCCCAAAAAAACAACACTATTTCTATGAAGGTAGGACAGAAGTCATACATTGTAATACGTATTTTGTTGTAAACAATTGACCTCTATCATTCTACATGTAATAATAGCACCACTAACGTATTGTAGCATGTTAACTTAGTGGTTAGATCATCAGACCCTTAAGTCTCTGCCATTTCAAAGCTTGTGGAGTTTGTCTACTCCGCATTGGTCCAATTCACTCGGGTATATAAATGAGTACCTGGCAGTGATCATATATTCATAGTATATGCTGTGTGAGGCTGAATACTTCCCAGAGGAGGATGATGGTTGAATGGACAGGATTGTCAGCGTGTTAACTATGTCACAGATATGGTGTGAATTCTTCACAACTGTATTCAATTATTTTAGTGTAATAGTTATGAATAATTATGAATACTTGGCCATTTGAGTATAATTCTGTTAACATTTTTAAACAGTATTACCCAGTGCAATTATAGAAGACATATTTGTATATTATTGTCATTTGGAAAAAAAGTATTTCAAAGTTCACCGAATGCCGACCAGATAGGTGTAAGGAAAGTAATTCACAGCAGCATACTAACAAGATATATATCCCCTACGAGATCGTTACCTTGTCGTGGTGGGGTAGCTTGCGTGCCTCCGTGACCCTGCGAGCTACGCCGGTGGAAGTCTTAATTATATTCCTGGTAGGGTCACCCATACCGGATTGGTTAAGGGGTAGAGGTCAGACTAAAATGTATCTCTTGGCCCTCCAGGTTGAGGGTCGAGCATAGGGTTAACAACCCTGCCTCGTAATAAAACAGCTTGTTACAGAAACTCGTAAAAGAAAATCAACAGATCCCAGCCACCAAGCCAGTATGATCGATGCTAGTGAAAGCCGCAAGTAAGCTAGTAGCGCGAAGACAAGCCTACTGGATGCAACAACCAAACTCCAGATTGTGACCTGGAATGTTAGGACAATGTTCGATACTGCAAAAACAGCACAAATTATAAGTGAGACGAAATCATACCACTTACACATTCTAGGCCAGATGGATAGGTTTTGGGGGACATATCACCCCGGCCGGAGAGACAATCTTGTTCTCTGGCAGAGACGACAACCGCCATATTGGAGGGGTGGCGCTAATACTCAACAGAGGAATTGGAAATACATTGATAGAATGGAAACTAGACAGTGTTAGTCTTACCAACTGCCTCTGTGGTATCTACCTCTTCACCACCTGTATCGCTGTCGCGTCTCTCCTCGTTCTCTACAGTCCGACTACCTGTTGATCTATCCACACTGACCCGTTTTCTTTTCCTCTGCCGAACACTTTTCCTCCGTCCCTCTGTCTTCTCAATTTCTTGTTCCTTCACACCGGTCACCTTCCCTCCTCTCAGTATCCTTTCTTCAGTCTCCGTGTCACAACTCTGCTCCTTCTGTGTTGTAGAATTATCAACTCTCCCCGCGTCAGCCCTCTCTGCTCCATCTATTTCTATGTTGAGTCTCACCTCCATCTCCTTCACTATATCCGTCAACTTACACACTTCCTTCATCAGACATTCCACCCTCAAACAGCCCATACACCGAAAGGTGAATCCGTCATCTTTGGTCTCTGCCCATGATTTTGAACAGCAAGACAACGCAAAACCCACCCAGCTCTGGCAGTCGTTGCAAACTAAGTGTCGTTTTTGCCCTGAGTTGCCTCTTGCAAGGTGCCATATCAGAATTTATTTATGTTCAAAATAGTTTTTATATAGTCTTTTAAAAGACTTGTCTGTGTATAATTTACACCAGATTGTTTAGGTTATAGTTAGTTATATTTGTTAACACACAGTGACACACAGTGCCTTACCTAGTTACGATGTCGATGACAATGTATTCAAGTTAGGCTTAGATACAAGGTAGTCTTTACAAAGACTGTTTCCTGTGTACTAATATACACTTTAAAAGGTTGTTATTTCAGGTTTTAATTACTCATCTAACTACATCGATTATCTCAAACAACGCTATTCTATTGTCGTTCACGTTACGTTAACTTTGCCAGTGACCTACTTTGTAAACAACGTTCCGAGTACATTAACGACCCCAATTATCGCTCGCAAATCGCCTACTTTTAATCTACCCTAGATTACTCCCTCTAGCTAACTTAAAAAAAAAAATTGCTTACTATATATCGATAATTACGTTATGTATGCTATACACTCAATAATATCACTTATCTTGATCAAATATCCTTATATTTTCGCAAGTTTGCTACACCAAATTCAAACCAATTCACCACCGGAAGTTCCCAATCATAACCAGAATGCATAGGCAGATATGTTTGTTCATGCGGACGCAACAAATTGAATCGCTCCATATAGAGATTCGAATTATATCCGCACACGAATCGGATAGGAAATTCCTAATGTGACTTCACTACCATGGTATTTCCGAACATAAGGAATCCTAGCTTAGGTAACGTGCGCAGCCTGCTTAATAAAACGAAATACGTTATTTTGGTCGTTCCAACTGGTATTCTGTGAAAGCCAATTGCCCGGCCGATATTTTGCGCTAACCAATGAAAGTTGGCGTAAGGAGGATTTCGCGAGACAGCAACAAGAAACAGCTATAACACTGTTGCCCACTGAGCCATTGTTTTCACAGATATATACCACTCGGCCCTCCGAAATTCACCACTTGCCTCTTGGATTTAGCGTGTATCTCCAGAAAGGTCAACTATCTAGTGTGTTCACTACGGACCTTCAACAGTGTTGGGTGTGAGTGTGCGTGTTGTATGTGTGTGTTTATGGTGTCTGTGCAAGGTGTGTGAGCTTGTTGTGTGTGGGTCTGTGTGTTGTGTGGGAGTGTGTGTTGTGTGGGAGTGTGTGTTGTGTATTTGAGTGTGTTGTGTGGGAGTCTGTGTGTGTTGTGTATGTGTGTCCATTGTTTGTGCGTTGTGTGAGAATGTGTATATGTGTGCATGTGTTGTACGTGTGTTGTATGTGTATTGTGTGTGCTGTGTGTGTTGTGTGTCTCTGAGTATCTGTGTGTGTTGCCTGTATATTGTATATGTGCTACCTATCTGTAGGTTGTTGAGTGTGTTTTGTATGTGCTGTGTCTCTTGTATGTGTGTTGTACGTGAAGTGTGCGTGTGTGTGTTGTATTTGTGTATATGTGTTGTGTGAGTGTGTTGTATGTGCTGTGTGTGTTTGTGTGTGTCAGTGTGCGTTGCCTGTGTGTTGTATATATGCTATCTATCTGTAGTGTGTTGAATGCGTGTTGTACATGCTGAGTCTGTTGTATATGTGTTGTATATGAAGTATGCTAGTGTGTGTGTTGTGTGAATGTGTTGAGCGTGTTAAATGTGCGTGTGTTGTGTGTTGTGTGTATGTTGTGTATGTGTTGTGTATGTGTCAGTGTGTTGTGTGTGTGTGTATGTGTGTGTGTGTGTGTGTTGTATTGTATGTGCCGTAGTGTGTGTTTGTGTTTGTGCGTTGTGTGAGTGTGTGTGAGTGTGTGTGTGTGTGTGTGTTTGCATGTGGTGTGTATATTGTGTGTGTTGTGTGTGTTGTATGTGTATTGTGTGTGTTGTACATGTGCTGTACGTGTGTTGTATGCGTGTTTGCGTGTTGTGTGTGTGTTACGTGCGCTTGTGTTGTGTTTGTGTGTTTTTGTGTATTGTGTGTATGTTGTATGTGTGTTGTGTATGTATCAGTGTGTTGTGAGTGTGTTTGTGTGTGTGTGCGTGTGTGTGTTCTGTTGTATATGTGTTGTGTGAGTGTTTTGGGTGTGTGTGTGTGTGTGTGTGTGTGTTGTATTAATGTGTTGTGCGTGTTAAGTGTGTTGTGTGTGTTAAGTGTGCGTGTGTTTGCATGTTGTGTGTGTTGTGTGTATGTTGTGTGTGTGTTGTGTACGTGTCTGTGTTATATATAACGGTGTTATTGTATACCTGCCAGCTCTCCAGGAATTTCCTGGAGTCTACGGCATTTTGGGTGTATATCCCGGTCTCCCGGTCTCCCGGTCAGCCGGTCTCCCGGAATACAGGCAAATCTCCCGGATTTTCGCTGAAATCTCCAACAGCAACCCCCAGTTTTCGAGACAATGCGACATGACGGGAAATGAGCTGAGACGTGCTGAGCCGCTGAAGTTCCCAGCGAAAAATCTCCACCAGTACCCAGTACTTTCCGATGTCAAGATCCGAGACAGCGCGACGAGACAATTTGACACGGGATGCGTGGTGAGCCGGTGATGAATATCCCGGCATTTGCATAACAAGTTGGCAAGTACATTATATATATATTTTTTCTGAAATGGTAATCAATGTTCCTCGTCGTAAACCCCTACGTTTTGTTGTACTGTTATATATGTCAAACATCCCATGCTTATTACCGATAGTGGGACAAAGCTCACCTTCACAACAGTCAATGGGTAGATGAGCTCGACGAGGGTGAAGAACCAGGTGAATGCCAGTTGAAGTTTCACCCTACCCGATTTGACGAACGCCCAAAAGTGCAGAGGGAACATAATCGCGACGAATCGTTCGTTAATCTTCGTTACGCGAGAGGATAAAAAAAAGTCATCAGCATAAACCTTCGGTTTCAAAGTTCGGGTTCTATGACAAACCACCATACACACTCACCATAGACACACACATACAACACACACACACACACACACACACACACACACACACACACACACACACACACACACACACACACACACACACACACACACACACACACACACACACACACACACACACACACACACACACACACACACACACACACACACACACAGACATATACACACATACAACACACATACATAAAATACAACACACACACTCGCAACACACAGACACGTACACAACACACATACAACATACACACAACACACACAACACGCAAACACACGCACACTTAACACACACAACACCCAAACACACACACAACACACTCACACTTAACAGAACACACACACACACACACACACACACACACACACACACACACACACACACACACACACACACACACACACACACACACACACACACATAAACACACTCACAACACACAATTCTAACAAATTATCTCTGCACATAAAACAACAGGATCCGCGCTAAGAAAAAGGTGGTCTGGAAGTAATTTTAACAAGTAGTTAAATACCCACAAATATACAGTTGTGGCACACCATTAGGGATACGCATATGTTGATGGTAGTGGTGCAATTGGGCCTATAATAGGAACACTATTGTGTGAGTTGTTTAAGATTTCAGAATGTCGGTTACTCATCTTCACGATTGGGCTGACGGACACGCGCCCGAGTACAAATATAAATCCACTGGAGTCGCCCTTCCAACTGTGCGCAACGCACAGCAGACTAGGAAACACGGGTTGCCCCAGCATCCCCCCGGAACCTGGCGACAACGTCACTCTCACTTGCGCTACACCGACATACGCTTGGGGGCGCTACTTGTGCGTAGCGGCCTATGTGAAAGAATGCTTCCTCTTTTGAGAGGTTGAGGTGTTTGACGGTAGGTGGACACAATTAAATGTACTCCGCGTGCCAGATAGCAATACGCTGACTGAAGTACTTTCGACTGCTGATCTTTGTGGTATTTCTGTTTTATGAGAATATTGCACGGGGCACGAGTGGGATGGCCCTCGAAAAACAGCCACACGTTGCCATAGACAACTAGAGGCTGCTATCATGCGCTATCGTTTGAGTAAGCTAAGCACACCTTGTGTTAATACCATTAAATAAAGGCAAAATAACTGTTATTGTTTAAAAAGTATATTGACAAGTTGTAAGGGTGTCAGCCTGCAATGCGTATGCCATGTAATAACAAGTCGGTAGACAGTCGCAACTCTCAAAGATGATGTGCTTATGTTTGATAAGACACATTCAGTTTTTAACGGTTGTTTTCGACGTTGCGCGGTACGATTGTTCCATTCAAATTACAAACACTACCCAATGATCAGCTGGAGACTGTTTTCATAATTTGCAAAGAGTCTTAATTTGATTGTTCGTAGAAACGGTTATAGTGAGCTCGTCCGGTAACTGTTAATACAGCATTGCATTAAGAATTGTTCTTGTGGTAGTAGATGTCAGCCGGAACAAACCAAGGGTGATTATTCTGCGACAGCATTACTGTCGAGTATAGCGCGTTATAGTCGAGATAAATCTTCAAACATATCAACCAAAATATTGCATTGTATCCTCATAAGTTAATTAACTGAATCGTGTTCTGAAATCCTATGTTAACCGTACGTTTTTTAACGTTCACATATCGTGTTCTTTTCTCCCAACCATGTCATTTTTGTTGCATTTGTTGAAGAAAAGTAAGTTAAACTGTTGTAGGCCCACTACTCGTAAAATGACACAGAAGTTACACGCATAAGGTAGTGTATTCTGCTATTGCTTTAACAGAATTTGTCGAAAAAATTACATCCGCAATGGATAAATGCCAAAGCACGATTGGGGTCTTTATACATACTGCTAAGTAAATTGCAATGCTACGGGATCAGGGGTCTGGCTCTGGCCTGGATAAAAAGCTACTTAACTAACCGTAGACAATATGTATGCTATAACAACAGTAACTCAGAATAAAAGGAAATCAAGTGTGGAGTCCCGCAAGGTTCAATCCTTGGCCCGTTATTATTTATTCTGTACATAAATGACATGTGTGAAGTCTCAAAATTGCTTGATATTATTTTGTTTGCTGATGATACAAACATTTTTTATTCCGCTAGTAACACAGATGAAGTAAGCACTGTTATTAACAACGAACTAAAAAAACTAGACCTGTGGTTTCGAGCGAACAAATTATCACTTAATGTGAACAAAACACATTTTATAATGTTCAACAATAAAAAGCAACCTAGAACAGATGTGCATATAGTTTTGAATGGGAAAAACATTGAGCAGGTATCATATACTAAATTCCTTGGAGTAACCATTGACGAAAACGTAACATAAAAATGGTTGAATCAAAAGTATAAAAAAACATAGCAGTTTTGTATAAAACTAGGCATGTTCTTGATTGTCAAGCGTTACACACATTATATAATTCACTTGTTGAACCACATATGTCATATTGCTGTGAGATCTGGGGAAATACTTATCAATCTAGACTCAGAAAACTATTTATGTTACAGAAAAAAGCTATACGGATTATTTATAATCTTATTTACCATGATCATACATCTGTATTTTTCCATCTCTCAAACATGCTTAAATTTCATGATTTAGTTAAATGCAATCAACCATTCTTTAAATGGTCGTGTTCAAGCATTATTTGAACCAACCGCAGCTATACACATACATGATACAAGACAAAGCAAACTGTTCTATGTTAAAAAGACAAACACCACCCTCCGACTGCTGTCAATCACCGTCAAGGGTATAAAAACGTGGAACAATTTACCAAACAAATTGACTCAGCTTCCAAATTTAACACAATTTAAAAAAGCAATCAAGTTGTTATTACTTTCTACATATTTGTGAATTGTTAATTGAAGGTGACGTTTTGTTAAACCCATGTAATAGTAACACAAGCACTATAGTAAACAGTCTATATATGAGTTGTGAATATTATTTTGTGATTTATTTATAATTCCTGTTGTATTTATTCAGTGTTCATAGTTCGAGTAGGGCATAGCAACACATAAGTCTATGACTTCAGCTATGTCCTTTCAGCAGCAGCAGCAGCAGCAGCAGCAGCAGCAAACCATACTGCATGTATTATGATGTTGTTGTTGTTGTTGTTGAATAAACGTTCATTCATTGCACTTTGAGTACATGCACTTGTTTGTTGGTCACAGTTCGATTTAAGCACCATCCAAATGAGCGGATATCGCAAAGACTACAACGTTTCTGACGTCATCGACTTTAATAGCGCCACCTATCAACGAGTGACAACAACAGCAACATAATCCGACACGCTTTTCCTTCTTACGATCGAGTTGCCGACTGTCTACAAAGGTTTGATCGTGACGGCGGTGTTAGGCGGTACATGTCTCGAATTCCCGGCGACGATGGTATACTTGGAGGGTGACCGGTCGCTTCAGGGCAGTTTCGTAATTGTCCAGCAATCAACTTCGCCCCCGACAGCAATACTATAAATATAATAATAGGCCCCCAGCCCTAGGGCTAGGCTCCGAGCCCAAGGCACTACAGCGCCGAGTATGACCACGTCTACGACTATGAGTGTTGTCAGTTGACTTGACATGGTTGTAATGTAGCTCCATTCGACGACACAAACATGGAAACATTCTATCTCTGCCTTCCGACGAATTGTTTTGAAAAAAGATACTGTCTGCATCACTGGAAAACATTTAATGTATAAATGTACTTCACACAAAAACAAATGAGCAGTCAAACGTGCTAAATATGTACCTACGTTGCCGATCGTGTAATTTGAAAGAAAAGCTGATAACAAGTCTCTGACTGGTTTATCCTCTGATTCCGGGGGTATTGCCTATGGAGTTACCTTTTGACGTCTACGGCAGCCGACCAGCTCGGGTTTCTAAAACGTAAGGGATACTTGAGTATTTGCTAGTTGGTGCAGTTCGATAGGGGGGAGTACAAGCTTAAAAAGGTTCGCGAGTGCTTATTTGAGCAGTCTTTTTTGTGCAAACGTATTTGAGCAGACTTTTGTGTGCAAACGTATTTGACCAAAGTTTTTGACCAAACGTATTTGACCAAACATATTTGACCAAACGGCATTCTAGTGAATTATTTGACAACAATCTTGCACAACGGATAATCAAAAGACACAATTCGACACAGATAGCGTAAATGGTTAATCGAAAGTAAGAATTCGACAATGTAGCATTGAGGAATTATGGCCCTAATATCGTTCCATACAATAACACCAACATTCCATAGAAAAATCATCTGATGAGGGATAGCTGTTGATGATGACTGTCACTTACACATAATTTTATTCAAAACGTTTGCGACTGATGTAGGAAAGTGTCACACATTATTATTATTATTGTTATAACATAAACTTTGGTGACACAAAGGGTAAAAGCTATATAAAGCTTATTTAGAATACTGCAAACTTGCCCGGATGTCATATTGCAAGACGGACAGACAGGTTAGACATAACACCTAGGAGTGCTATAAAGCTGATTTAAGAAAATGAGACAACTTTGTTATAATAAACACCTGCACGAATGTGGGTTGAAAACAATTGAAATCAGGAAAAGCTAATGTTTAAAATAATGAGTAGTTGTGAAAATAAGTACAACAGTTTGTGTTATTTATAAGAAAATCACGCAAAGGACGATGAACGCCAGGGTCAACTTATCTCACATAATCGCTATTGGAATGTGTTTAAAACAAAACTCACACATATTTCAAAGAACATATTTAAGGTAGTACACAAATAATAATTCGACTATCGATAAAGCAAAGGCACCATTGCCCACTTGCCACCTGGAAGTGTTGCTTTAGGAGACGATCTTGTTAAATCTGGTTAAGCCCTCGGTGGACTGTTTATAACATCGGGTTTGGAATCAACACAATCGGCGTTCGAATAATCTTGTTCCGATTAAGGAGTTTGGGCAATATCGTTCAATCCGCATTGCCCCAGATCGCTCTAGGTAGACAGCGATATATGTGTGAGGTAATGGCGTTGGTGTATTAGCTGCACTTTGGCTAAAGTCGTAGTGTTGTCGGAATGAACATATCTCTCATGGAATGTACTGGAAAGCGGTTTCAGCAGTTCTATGGAATGTGTGCCGTGCTCTAAAAGAACACACTATAGTGTCGAATTTTTCATGGACATTTTGACGACAACTGAAGCGTGCGTGGTCGATCGGGAGGATGATCGAAATACAACCAGACACGCCGCCAAAGTTGGAGAATCATTCAGGACGCCGCGGAATACGCTTGCGGAACTTGGAGACGAACCTAGTAGACGGATTTTGTACATGGACCTTGCTGACGAACCTTGTTGATGCACTTTATTGACCGACTTTGTAGACTGACCTTGCAAACGGTCTTTATAGATGGACTTTGCAGATGGACCTTGCTGATGAACCTTGTCGAAATATCGTAGACTGATCATGTCGAAGGACCTCACGAACGGACCCTGCAGGCAAACCGTGTAGACGGGCCTTACTGACGGTTCTTGCTGTCGGACTTTGCAGGCGGGTATTGTAGACGGACCTTGCAGACGGATATTTCAGACGGACCTTCCAAACGAACCTTATTGACAGACCTTATAGACGGACTGTGTAGATGGATCTAGATGACGGACTTTTCTGGCGGATTTTATTGACGGACTTTGTAGATGGACTTTCCTGACGGACTTTGTAGACGGATCTAGGTGACGGACCTTTCTGGTAGACCTTGCTGGAGGACCATGAATCTTGTTAATGCGACATTGACTGAAGCGTTCACTCCCGGTAGCGTGCCATACACTGGCTTGTCTAATTGACGCTGATTGAACACATGTGGAAATATCCACGCACGACATTGCCGCATGTCCTCGTGTAAGTGGTTGAACCGACACGGAGACTGCATCCGTTGTCTACACACGGATACGTACATCCGAGTGCTAGGCCACCAGAGGATACACCAAGGGTCCAAATATGGTACCTACGCAGAAGGCGATGTATATATGCGTGGTCTTAAGCATGGGGATATTGTGCGTGAGTGTATTTATGTGTGTGTGTGTGTGTGTGTGTGTGTGTGTTTGTGTGTGTGTGTGTGTGTGTGTGTGTGTGTGTGTGTGTGTGTGTGTGTGTGTGTGTGTGTGTGTGTGTGTGTGTGTGTGTGTGTGTGTGTGTGTGTGTGTGTGTGTGTGTGTGTGTGTGTGTGTGTGTGTGTGTGTGTGTGAGAGTGTGTATGTATGTTTGTGCGTGCGTGTACGTGTGCGTGTATTGTGTATGTGTGTGTATGTGTATGTGTGTTATGTGTGTGTGCGTGCGTACGAACTGTATGAATAGCAAACAATGCAAACAAGCAAACAATAAACAAAGCAAAAACTTTCACAACCATTCATCAATATATATATATATATATATATACACTGTATAAATGTATATATATTTAAGAAATAAGCAATACCATATTTTAATAAAGGACAAAACGGTACGGAAATGACGCATGTCTTGATCAAATTAAATTGAAGGCACTATTAATGGATAATTTACCTGAAAAAACCCACATGAACATGAACTTTGATATACAACAGTACATACTTCATTTGATTTAACCAGATTTAGCCAAAAGTATTCTAGTTTAGTCTGATTTGCCCATGTTTAACCTTACATAACCTGATTTATCCAGATTTAACCACATGGCAAGATATGTGACCTGATTCACCCAGATTTACTAGCATTTAATAATTTTTAGCCATATTTAACAATATCAATATACCCAACGCAGCAGGCTCCACCTATGCGCTCGTCCTGTTAAATCCACCTGCCAGACAATTAATTAAGAAAGCATGCTTTTAACAGATTGCCAATATCTTGATTGTTCGTGCATTTTAAATAATATAACTCTCTGAGAAAAATAAAACCACATGGAATAGGCTGTTTGGTTCGACCACCGGTGGCATATATCACTACCATAATCAGAGCGACAATTACAGAAATTGAATTGCTTCTCCATATGAAGTAGTACAGTCGGACGAATGTTGACATCCACGCACGGGCGGACATTCGCACAGACACACGCTCGTACACACACACGTATGCTGATACACATGCACATGCGTTAGTACACACAAGCAAATACACACGCGATTGCGCTTGCGAACATACGCACATCCACAACACGCATAAGCCACTACTCTGTTGTATGACTTGTTCAACAAACCTTCTCCAAACATCACACAGGGCTACGCAATCTTGTAAATCCACAACAATGCTTTATTGTCTTCAATACTGTGCTTTCTCTTGCCATCAAAGCAGTGGTATCTGTGTTAGTAAACCAACGTTTGGTGTACGACAATAGTTTGTGTTGTCATTGTGACAAACCATAAAGTTGTAATTAAAACAATGATCACGCAGTGTACTGATGTTACGCCAGCTAATGGTGTCAAGATCGCTTGTTGTTAACCGATCCTCCGTCGTGTCATGTGATCAGCGCTGTGTGATTACCTGGTGAGGTATTGCAGAACGTCACCAGCTACTATATAAGCGCTGACACAGGCGCGTAGTCGTGATCAGTGGCTCGGCTACAGAACACAGACAGGAACTTGTGACATCGACGTATGACGAATTGTCTTCACGAATCAACAGTCAGCTCTTGTCACACAGGAATAAACAGATAACACGCGGGAAATATAGTTATCTGACAAGAACATTCAGGCAAAAGGTAAGAACACACACGCGCGCGCTCGCACGGTCGCACGCACGCACGCTCGCATACATACTCACTTTCTCTCTCACACACACATACACGCGCTCACGCACGCACACAAACATACATGCACGACGCACACACACACACACACGCACACGCACACGCACACGTAAGCACGCCAAAACACACGCGCGCATTGTATCGAATCTTTATGATAGCTCTAAGCGGTTACATTTCATTATGTTACAGACCTGTTAATTCGAACAATATATCCACTTATTTTGGCGCGTTCAATGAACAGCAAGGAACATGACGTATTATTGGGTATATAATCTTAAGTGGGTGTTGGTTGGTGTTTTTTATATCTCAGCATAGGTTTTAGTTGTGCGTCTGGCGTGGTAGCTTTAGGATAGCTGTGTTTTTCAGCTCTGCTTTCGAGTTCTACCACTGGCTAGCCTTGTCAAAACGACAAGCAGTGTAAGTAAGATTTGACTGCCAATACAGTAGCCTCTCATAAAACACTGTAAACTATGTAACCTCACCGAGCTAAACGACGGATAACGATGACCGTAAGGCGTCATGCTAATTAGAAATAGAATATCGGAGCAACAAGAGGCCACAGCGGGACGGTGCGCAAGACTTAGTGATGTGTGGACATTCTCTGGCGTTGCGTTGTGTTTTAGGATCTTTGGCCAAATTGCCTTATTGTAGCACGAAAAGTCGGTAGACGCTGGAACTGCCCTGTTCTTCCGACCACCCACTGCAGTGTATGGCCTGTCCTTGCTGATGGATCCAATCTCATATAACCGAGAGAGTGGCGGAAATAATGCAAAAGCCTCAAGTCACCATATTACCTTTGTCTGCAACTCAAATGACAGCGTGACATTTTATGTAGTATAATTGTTTATGTATAGCAAATGTATGTATTTGTAACTTTCAATGCATAGGCTATGTAGATAGTAACATGACTCCATACATAATTAACAATGTTTCGTTTGGAAATGATCACATGACGCTTTGGAATACAGATCATATCTGAAGCGTCCGATAGGGCGCTAAGAGATATGACATTGTGTACAACAAACAATATTTTATGTTAACAGTTGTATGATATGTTAATTTTATGGATAGCATTTGTCGACCATCTGGAGACGACCACGTAGAAGATGGCGACCACACCCGCGTACAGTGAAGTCGACTTCAACACATTCGCGACGGAATTCCAATACGCAAACTGCCCGAATGACAACACAAGCGTCGTTAGCAACGGAACATCATTTCGCCGTGCACTATCGCCGAGTTTCCATATCATCGGAGCTTTGGCGGTCGCTGGAATCGCCGGCGTCTTGTCCAACGTCGCCGTGTTGGCAGTGCTCTTCAAGAAAGAGAACAGAAAGATACCGACCAATCGTTTCCTCCTCAACATCGCAATCAGTAAGTACACATTATGTATGTAGGTATGTGCGTGTGTGCGTGTGTGCGTGTGTGCGTGTGTGCGTGTGTGCGTGTGCGTGTGCGCGTGCGTAAGTGCGTCAGTGCGTAAGTGTGTGTAAGTGTGTATGTACGTATGTACGTATGCACGTATGTACGTATGCACGTATGTATGTATGCATGTATGTATGTATGCATGCATGTATGTATATACTTAATTGTATATATGTATGTTTGTATATATATATAATTGTATATATATATATATATATATATATATATATAGATACAAGAGTTTATTGATAACTATGTTCTTTATTACCGGAGTCGGATGTCATGCTGTAGTCTAGCATATGAACGCGATAATAGCGTCGTTTCCTGATCTCTGATTTTATTTGGGGTTTCATCGTTAACTGGTAATCTGATATATATATATATATATATAATTATATACGTATCACGACGTAGCAACGCAACGTAAAACCAGCTACACAATTATAACTACATATGTATCATGGCTTAACAGCATAAAACCAGATTACCATTTAAATGTGAAACCCGAAATAAAATGATATATGTATCATAACGTAACAACGTAAAACCACATTATTATTTAACGGTGTAGCCGCAAATAAAATCAGGAATCATCCAGTATGAAGTAATTCTTTTATAAAATATGTTTGCTTATTTGTTTTACATTATTGCCATTTTAATTTGACTACACGAAAATCTTCCGCTTTCGTAGGCGTAGGTTTGGATTCGACGGAAACCGTAACTCAAAACAAATAAAGTCAAATGAAATGACGCCTGGCTGTTCTAATTTAAACAAAGACTGATTCACACATAGTATAACATCACCTACTAAGGGTGTATCTGACAGATCGTATATAAAATACAGGTCATACTTGTGTTGTATTGTTATATGGGCTACAGATCATAAGGCGACAAATCAAAACGATGACACACAAACTGGCGTCGAAAGAAACCTAAGGTGTAAAAAACCAACAGTGCAACAAACCAAACTAGCGACTGACCAAAACATAAACAAACCAGCACGGCGACAGACTAATTAATAATCATGTATATCCAATGTATATGATGCGCGTAGGCATAATCATCACCGTTTTGACACTTCATTATTTGTTGTTTTGAATGATGCCATGTTGTCATGTTGACTAAGATTGTTGCCGTTTTCGATGTCGACGCACTGCCCATAATTTTAGATTATTTAATTGAGCTTATTGGAACAATAATTCCTCTCATCCAAACTGCTTGCTGTGCATTGCGCGGTCAAAGAAACTATGACGACTTTCTTTTTTTGCAATATGCACTACGTTAACCGGTACCATCCGAGAGGGAGAGAGAGAGGGGGGGGGGGGGAGAATGAGGGAGAGAGAGAAAGAGAGAGATGGAGAGGGAGAGAATGGGGGGGGGGGAGACATACGGGAGAGACAGAGATAATTGACAAAGTGTTTTGGTTTCCCAAAGCTCATGTTCTTGAATCAGGGAAGCCAATCATGTGTGTTGTTGTAATACCTTGCTCTGGTCCCTTGTCTTACACAACGTCACGATGGCGATCGCCTCAAGTTGGTATGACTTTCAACTAATGATGTAATGTACGATACACACCCGCAGATTTGCAAGTTTATTGTGTATGTACACAATGCACAAAGTGTAGAATATAACATTAAATTAATTGATTTTGGACTGTTTGACTATGGCATGAAACTTTGAAGCGAATAGTATGACACGTTGTAAAACAAAAAATGTAAACTCAGCTGAAGATTCGTAAACAAAATGTGATATTGTGTTCCATCGAATTTTTTAGGATTGCTAGACTACATCAGTTATTACATTACGTAGCATCTGTTATGACAAGTAGAACATGTGTAAAAGCATAACTACATAGATTGTTCTATGAAGTAGTACAATTGTCATGACATATTACAAGTAGAAATATAACCTTTTCGCTCATGGATTTGTTTATAATATATGCCTAAACATAGCCTAATAATATTACGGTCGATCTTCCAATACTTAGTGTAGCAGATTTTGAATACCGCAAATCTCAAATATAACACAAGTTGCTGACTCTTGCAAGATATTTGTGTTATTTAACGGTAAACATATTTTGTTATTATACCTCCAGACATTCAACAGAAAAAAACAATGAGCTGGTCATACTTTGTGTCACAAAAGGAGTATTATTGTTTTAATTACTTTGGATGGCGTTGAAAACAGAAAACATAGAACACGAGTATACTGTTGGTACCGGTGAGAAACGGCCATAGCACCAAAGAACATAATGTAAATATATGCGATAATCTTCCTGTTGAAATAGGTGTGATTAATGTTGCCAATAATTGTATATCCTTCCCTTCGACTATCTCAGTGATATTCCCTTCGTACAGCTTCTTGTTATATTTAACCACAATGTAGTTCCCAACACCGATATATTCATGTGCTTTTCAATTAACAGCTAGCCTCTTTTGTGGATTTATGATATGTTGAGTTGTCGGTTCCTCAGTTGGCATCGTTTCATCTCTGTCTTTTGTTGTTTCGTACACTATCACTCTTGGTTCGTTTATGTGTTGCTCTTGACACACCCAGCACAATCACTCTTGGTTCGTTTATGTGTTGCTCTTGACACACCCAGCACAATCACTCTTGGTTCGTTTATGTGTTGCTCTTGACACACCCAGCACAATCACTCTTGGTTCGTTTATGTGTTGCTCTTGACACACCCAGCACAATCACTCTTGGTTCGTTTATGTGTTGCTCTTGACACACCCAGCACAATCACTCTTGGTTCGTTTATGTGTTGCTCTTGACACACCCAGCACAATCACTCTTGGCTCGTTTATGTGTTGCTCTTGACACACCCAGCACAATCACTCTTGGTTCGTTTATGTGTTGCTCTTGACACACCCAGCACAATCGCTCTTGGTTCGTTTATGTGTTGCTCTTGACACACCCAGCACAATCACTCTTGGTTCGTTTATGTGTTGCTCTTGACACACCCAGCACAATCACTCTTGGTTCGTTTATGTGTTGCTCTTGACACACCCAGCACAATCACTCTTGGTTCGTTTATGTGTTGCTCTTGACACACCCAGCACAATCACTCTTGGTTCGTTTATGTGTTGCTCTTGACACACCCAGCACAATCACTCTTGGTTCGTTTATGTGTTGCACTTGACACACCCAGCACAATCACTCTTGGTTCGTTTATGTGTTGCTCTTGACACACCCAGCACAATCACTCTTGGTTCGTTTATGTGTTGCTCTTGACACACCCAGCACAATCATCTTGGTTCGTTTATGTGTTGCTCTTGACACACCCAGCACAATCACTCTTGGTTCGTTTATGTGTTGCACTTGACACACCCAGCACAATCACTCTTGGTTCGTTTATGTGTTGCTCTTGACACACCCAGCACAATCACTCTTGGTTCGTTTATGTGTTGCTCTTGACACACCCAGCACAATCACTCTTGGTTCGTTTATGTGTTGCTCTTGACACACCCAGCACAATCACTCTTGGTTCGTTTATGTGTTGCTCTTGACACACCCAGCACAATCACTCTTGGTTCGTTTATGTGTTGCTCTTGACACACCCAGGACTTGTGGGACGATAGTTGGCTAAAACAACATATGTGATTGAAACACGCCGTCTCACCAATGCACTATGGAATAGTTGATTCGCACTACAGCACGAACCCTCGTTGCGACTTGGACACTAACAAATCAGCGGAATGGCTCGTTTGACCCTTCATTCACTGCATCGTTGCTGCCTGATAGGTACGGCATAGCTGATTATGTCTCGGAAATATCATCATGAGTTGCGCCGTCGTGAGAAGTTTCCATTTCTTCACCGCCAGATCTGTTCTATTTACATCTCTTCGAATTCTACCACACAGGCGTTTTGAATGACCAAATTGACGGTAATGCCATGACATCGATATGTCGAACACGATCTTGTGCAATTACACCACATTGTGCTATTTATATTACTGACTCGTACAAGAATCAGTTGTGTCTGCTGAGTGTTGGGTAATCTCACTTAACCGACTCTCGCTCGGCTGCGTGACATCGCAACATTGTGTACCATTTCACCGTGCCAAGTAATGCCCGTTAATTGTTTTTGTTTGTTTCCTGTAGCGGGCTTACGTTCGTGCCGAATTTCGCGGCATATTGCAAATACCTATAATGCATATCCAACCATAGCACATGAGAGCATGCATGTAAATGGAAATTACTATTCTGAAAACCTAGTAATAATTCATTTACCCTGTGATCTTAAGTTACAATAAATAACAATTACCCGCTACAGGAACAACACAAGAGATATTGTCTAATCAAAGTATAAGCAAATGCAGAGAACATAGTAGCTACATTGTTTCTACGTCATCCATTTGTTTTCTACGTTACCAATTTTATTTGATGATGTTGAACGTATTGCTCTCGGACGGGCAGACGACATTTCGTGGGTAAAACGTCTGATTTATTCAGTCCAATATAAAAACTGAAATGGTTCATTATATGTGGAAATATGCTATAAATGTTGCAATGTGAACGTACATTAGCGGATACTTTGTTCAACATCACGCATGTTTGTGAGCATTTAAAGATAAATCAATTCTTATTTTGACTTTGCAAGCTGGGAATTCCGTCCCGAATCTGAGTCTGGCAAAACGCGTTGCCGTCAAAGCGCCGTCGAAAGGATAGCGTCGCCCTCATCTCATACGATAACGTAGAAAATCGAAAAGGTAAAAATTATTTTTGAACCCACATATATGACGCCCTAGCATGATTGCCGTCAAAGCGATCAGCTAGCATTGACATGCGAATATGGAAGCCATTGGCTAATCGAGAGTCACAGGTGTCGGACAGAGGACGAGAGGGCAATATGGTGTAAATTGTGTATATGTTTTTGGTAAGCGTCTTGCAACTGCCGAGCTGAAATTTAATGACATTTGGTAGATTACTCATATTGTCCCATTTAAAGGACAATGTTATACTTGGCTTTGCAAGCTGCTTTTTCCGTCCCGAATGTGTGTCTGGCAAAACGTGTTGCCTACAGAGCGCCATCGGAAGGATAGCGCACCCCATCTGATACGATAACTTAAAAAATCGATAATGTAAAATTATTTTTCGAACCCACATATTATGTCTCACGTAGCAAGATTGCGCCAAACTGATAAGCTAGCATTGACAGGCGAGCATGGAAGCCATCAGCTAATCGAGAGTCGTTGATGTCGGAGGGAGGGCGAGAGGCCAATATGGTGTGAATTGTGTAGATGTTTTAAGTGAGCGTCTTGCAACTGCCGAGCTGAAATTTCATGAAATGTTGTAGATTACTAAAATGCTCGACAAGAGTGTCATGCTGAAGCTCCAGCATTGCTCCAAATATTCACCTCGTTCTCGCACAATATTATGCGTATCCCGTTCTGATAAGTTTGTTGTCAATTTAATGATTAACACATACATACATACATACATACATACATACATACTGTCAGACAGACAGACAGACAGACAGACAGACAGACAGACAGACAGACAGACAGACAGACAGACAGACAGACAGACATACAGACAGACAGACAGACAGACAGACAGACAGACAGACAGAAAGACAGGCATACAGACAGACAGACAGGCAGGCAGGCAGACAGACAGACATTCAAACAGACAAATAGACAAACAGACATATAGTAGTTTTTATTTTTATCCATATACATATCACTTAATAAGTGAGTATGTAAAAGCATAATAATCACAGAATAGTATATTCGTTCTCGCACAATATTATGCCTATCCCGCTCTGATAATTTTTTTGTCAATTAAATTATTAACGCATACAGACAGATAGACAGACAGACAGACAGACAGACAGACAGACAGACAGACAGACAGACAGACAGACAGACAGACAGACAAACAGACAGATAGTAGTTTTTAGTATTTTTACCCATATACATATCACTTAATAAGTGAGTATATAAAAGCATAATAATTACAAAATATTATATCAATTATCACGTGAGGGTCAGGGAGATTCCCACTAAAACACAAAAAGCCGCTCTCGTGGGAGCCACCGAGTTATATTAATGACAAGTCCTGGTGTATTAAAAGTAGCAATAATTAGTCAACAGATTAAGTCAAGCAAGGCCTCTAACATGACGTCATACATTATAATGGACGACTGGTTATTCATCCAAAGAGGTACACATAAAATATGTATTCCTGTTTGTTATTCACTCACTGTGGCAAATATAACAATTTCGTAATGTACATACAGGTGGATAAGTCTGCAAATAATAATGTTTAACAAACTTTGCACACCCGTGTAAGCTATGAGTGTAAACTTTATTTTTTACTAAAAATCAGGTGCATTATTGATAGTATGCTGCAAGGTGTATCTGAGGCTTTGTACTCTCATTGTGTGTGTATAATATTGCCCACGTGTGTTGACATTGTGAATGCTGTTGTTTCGATGAAGTGGTAAATTTTGAAGGTAAACAGGAAGTTTGTTTTTTACAAATTTATATTATAGTTTTAGTTCTTGTGATTTCACTATGTGCTCTACTTTTAATAGTTTAAGTCTTTTAAACGGTGGTTCAGTGTGAGAATTATATTTGCTTACACTAATAATTCGGACAAGTTTCTTTTAAAGTTTTTGAATTTTGTCACATTTGTAACCCAAGCTATTACGCCATAGTTTAAGTGTGGCAATATCAGTGTATTGTACAATATAATCTTTACATTAAGAAGTAATAACTGTTTTGTATATTATATACACCTGACGTCCTTGAAACCTTATTTGACATTTTGTCAATGTGATTTTTCTAATTAAATTGTTCATTAAAAGTTATTCCAAGAAAATTCTGCCACTCCATCAATAGCAGTGTTATGTACGTTTAATAATAATGAAGTGACATTTTTCATCTGGTTGTTTTGAAAAGCATGTACTTAGTTTTGCTTAAGTTTAGAGACAATTTGTTAAGTCTTAGCCAATCGCTAATTTATTCCCAGTTCTCTATTTATAGCAACGTCTACGTTTCCATTTTGTTCATATGTGGAAAATGAGTCATGAGTACCCGAAAGGGTGGTATGATCAGCATGCATTATAAAATTAAACTTTTGGCTGACTTGGGCAAAATCATTAATGTATACAATAAACAACAAGGGGCCTAAAATCGAGCCTTGAAGTACGCCAGTTGAAATATTATGCATTTCTGATTTTACATCCTTTATTTCAACATACTGTTTTGTGTTTGTTAAATAAATTGTAATTAAACTAATGCTACACCTTTTACGCCATAATTTTCGAATTTATATAATAAATAATATAGTAATATCTTATGTTCCAAGGTATCAAAAGCATTTGAAAGGTCCAGATAATTATTTTTTAGGAATATCATTTCTATCCATGTGTTTTATTTTCTTATCAATTAATTCAAGGGCAGCAAATTCAGTGCTATGTTCCGTTTAAAATCCATGTTGGTTTTCGGACAAGAGATTTTTCTGAATCTAGCTGGTTGTAATTTTTAACTACTTTTGATATAACCGGTAAGAGTGATATTGGTCTATAATTGCTGAATTGGGTATTGTCATCCTGTTTAAAAATTGGAATTACTTTAGCGATTTATTTTTTATCAGGGAAGATACGTGTAGCTAATATTTGATTTGTAATTAATGTTAATGGTTTTATCACCGCCGGTTTAGCTAATTTTAGTAATTGTGACCAAATACCGTCATACCCACAACTTGTTTTGGTTGCAAATTATCTATTGTTTTAGATATAGTTTCTTCGTTAATACTTTCAAAATTAAGTGAATTACTGCTCATTCAGGTAATGTGTGTAATTTCTATTAGTAGGATTACTGATGAGTTGTTTGGTCAAATTTGAGCCACTTTGGTAAAAAATGTATTAAATGTGTTTGCCGTAATCGTTTTATTTGTTATAATTTCGTTATTATGTGTAACAGATTTAGGGAATGTTTTCTTTTCTCGTGTTCTGGGCAGAATATCGCTTATAGTTTCCCATAGTTTGTAAATATTATTTGTGTATTTATTATTGTATTCATGATGCTGTTGTTTAGCTATTCGTACACTACACTACGTTGTTAAACGTTACCAGGTTAGTCCGAATTGCTGAATGTTCACGTGAATCAGGCAGAGTCATTTTGAGTTTCTTACACAACTTGTCTCTGCATCGTATTGATTTGAGCAGGCCGAATGTAATCCATGTTGATATTTTGTGCTTGTATTTTTTTAACTTAACTATTTTATACGGCATATGCTTGTTTTTGCTTATTTGATTAATTCAGGTAAAATTGCATAGTTTATGATTAGTAGAAGGCGATTGATTAAGTTTATTATAAACATCTGATGAGATGATTTGGAAATTACTTCTTGATATTGTATATTAATTTTAATATATTTAGTTGGTGGTTCTTTGTGGGGAACTGTGTTTAGAAACGTAAAATATGGTTGATGGTCCGATAATTGTTTCGTTAAAATACCTTATTTTGGTGTTATTGTAGGATCGGTTAATTTTCAAAACAAGTTATCCATTAGCGTTCCATTATTATTTGAAAATCTTATAGGAAGTGTAATATGGGGATAAAGGCTATAAAATATTAATATAAAAAAAAAATCACCAAAAACCCCTTTTTCGTGAATTTTTACGAAGGTTTATATTGAGATCACCAGCAAAAATGATGTCGGATTTTGATTTGTCATATGTTGAGATAACTGATATGAATTCGTTAAAAAACTGTTTATAATTTTCACTGAGGTCTCTTGGAAGTCGGTAAATATGTTCAATTATAATATCTTTTAAGAGTCCACCTCCAGTTATGTTGATAAAATGTGTTGCTTAAGTAAATGACTAGCTGGCCTTTATTGCTACATGTTTTGCCTCGTGTAATGCAATGATATCCTTCGATTTGTAGGTGTCATAGATCATCATTATCTGAAAGCCAGCTTTCCTGAAAGCATATTACGCTACATTTAAATTTTATGTGATTAAGTTCCTCTAATAAGTTTTCAATTTCGCTTAATTTTGCCGTAACAGATTCTATGTTTGAGCTAAGTATACTAAACCGTTCGTTGTTTGTTTCTGCTTGTAATTTAAAATTGTCGAAATCATAATATGTGGAATGACGTATTGGTTACAAATCTTCATCAGCAACCTCATTTAGCTGTAAAACATTAAATAGAGAATTCACATTAGCACGTCCTTGAAACCAGGGAAATGTTTCGTTAGCTAGCATTCTTTAAATGAGTAATTATGTTGAAACATATACCGTAACATCCGACTGTCCACTATGAACAAAAAGCCTTGTTTTATCATAGCCATACGAAGTTACTATACTCAATGCTGTGTAGCATGTCACCATACCTGTCATCATGCAAGACATACATGTCACCATATCTGTCATCATGCAAGAAATACATGTCACCATACCTGTCATCATGCAAGACATCCATGTCACCATACCTGTCATCATGCAAGAAATACATGTCACCATATCTGTCATCATGCAAGAAATACATGTCACCATACCTGTCATCATGCAAGACATACATGTCACCATATCTGTCATCATGCAAGAAATACATGTCACCATATCTGTCATCATGCAAGACATACATGTTACCATACCTGTCATCATGCAAGAAATACATGTATGTGCAACAGTAATGATAAACAAAAAAGAAATATATACAAAAACATTATAAACGATACGTGTCGTGACCGGACGTATCCGGATCGGTCTTCCCTTTGGTATGCCATAATGACAATAGTAATCAGGATAAAATTAGCAAGAAGGAAAACAAACAAATGGAATCCACTGCATGTAATTATTTCGCATTATTAATTATGTTAACACACAGGTATGTCTGAAAAGTTTAAACATTTTGGAAACCAGTAGTAAAAGGATACAAAGTCTGTAAATAATTATGCATAATTCTCGTCATACGGAGAAGTAAATTGCAGTATTCAACACAGTTGTGGAAATAAGTAATAATTAATCGAAGGAAAGACACACATTACAATTAGTTTGCATTATAAGGAAAGCAATAACATATACAGGAAAAGAAAACATTACAAGATGCAAGCTATACCAGAAAATAGTTATAAAAAAGTAAATGTTGCGTCAGTAGCTGGGGATATAGAGAACACAATCGCAGACCATGCATATCGTCTTGCACCTAACAAGAGAGGCAAAATCGCAACTATTCTTCATCATAATAATATACCTGAAAATAACAATGACGATGATATTGTTTATACTTGCTAATTAACAAAGTACGGTGTAACAGATCCGACGCAACACCTTACTGGTTCATCATAAGAATCATCTTAAAAGCTGTCCAGTTCTTTGATCACACTTATTTCTTTAATTGCACCACTCAGTGTTTTCATAAACTCTCTACCCGAGTATGTCCAGCAGTCGGTTATTTTCCTTTTTCTTGTTAGCACCCTCGTCTTGTAGGCCAGTCCTGCTCTGTTCGTTAAATTTTCGTTTATAAAGATGGCCTTGTCTTTATCGCTGTCAACGTTGTGCCGTGTTAGCTGTGTGCGCGCTTTGTATACATCATCCCGTACCGTAGTCCAGAGGAAGTTGGAGGTAACCATGCACTAAAGGTCCCACTATGGTTTTTGTTGATTTTGTATCTTCAGACTATTTAGAATCCGAATCCGAAGGGTGACAAGCTGTCACCCTGGGGCGTTTTTACAGAAATGGCTGGTTTCTATGGGAACCCTATCTCACTTTCGTGCATAAGTGAGAAACACGAATACATGCATATATTAGCAACTATGACAGATGTTATATTCACTAATGTGTCCATTTCTGCGTTTTTCGATGTGATGAATCCATTGGACATGTTATGTTGATGATCTAAGGTCAAGGTCATATGTAAATGTCAAGATCAAACCAAAAATATACATCAGTTTCACGAAAAAATATGAAACGAAGCATAATATACCAGAGTTCGTACACACAAAACACAATCACACATACGCACGCACGCACTCGCACGCACGCACGCACGCACGCACACAGCAAAACTATATCCACATTATATTGTAGCAAAACGAAAGTGGCCGGCTGTCTCACAGCTTGGCATCAATGAGAAAAACGAATATACGCATATAGGAACAACTATAACTGTACATTTATGTTATTCGAAGTGGGGAATCCGTTGGACATGTTATGTTGATGATCTAAGGCCAAGGTCATACATAAATGCCAAGGTCAACCCGAACAATGCTTATATATACATTGCGATATTGTGGAATGTAATCATTCGTTCAGTCAACTTACCTTGTTGTTTTATGATTCTGAATTTTCGTATTTCTCTTCAGATGCATCTTGTTCTACCATCCTGTGTTCATTGCGTCTGTCCACTCCATCTTCACAGTGGCAGAACAGTGAACATGGCAACATTGCCGACGAACACGAACATCTAGATAATTTACAGTTGTTGCAAGTACACTTGATGAGTTCCGAAATGTCTTCTGGAGCGACTGCCGCGTCGCTTGGTAGCATAACTGGTCGCAAAGTTGCGTTTACTGCATCTGCGGTCCATCCTAGGATTATGCCGAGTTACGTTTAATTTGATACATTCTGTAGCAAACGTCCCCACGCCTGGAGGGCAGCGCTGTGTTTATGCGCTATGGACGTTAAATAATTTAACTATGTTAGCGGCTATCACGTACTCAAATTGCCTTTGACGCATTAAGATCATTTTGGAAAATAATATATTAATAAATGGGATATTTCTGTCAAACATTGTTGACTCTAATTATAATATTTGAATGACTGTACAATTTGCTTGTAAACGTATTAAAATGTGTCTTCACCGACTCATATATTTATTTAATATTATTAATCGTTCTGACACTATAACGTATGGCGTCGCACGCACCAATTTAGTATTATTCTTTGTTGTTTGTCAGTGAGCATGTTTTCTACCCAGTTTTATGCATAACCCATGCTCCATTACTATTCATATTCGCTTAAATCAAGGTCCTTTTCGGAAATTAATTTAGTTGTGCTACAGACTGAATGTGTCATTAGTAATAGTAGATGGTAATATGTACAGTGGAATACCACAATAAAGGTTCTTCGATGACTAACCCGAAACACTCACCTCGGCAAGCAAAATAGAAGCTATAATGCGATATCTAATATCAGGCACACGAAGCGAATCCTCGGTTAATCGTGCACAGCGTGCTTTTAGACTTATGCCATCAACCAACATATCATTTTATGTAAATTGATCTAAATCACTTGTATCGGCGAACTAATATAAGTTTCCGTCTGACAGTCTAGCGTGCACTAAATACAAATTAAGTTAAAACAGTTCCATTGCTACGAATACATCTATATTTATAGTTAGTAGCTGAGAAATATGACTGTCTGGATATATTTATCATAATAGTTCGACAAGTTCACGGCAGAATCCTAGCGCGTTAACGTTGAAGACGGCTACGGCGGCGGCGAGTCGTATGATTTGCTCTGAGACTGCGTGATGGCGTCAACAGTCTTCAGAAGCATATTGTTACCGGTTGTGCTGAACGCCGTCTTTCAAGATGATGCCCCAGACAGCGAAAATACACATCACACAGACACGAGGCTGTTAAGTCTTAGAAGACACCAGCGTAAAATCAAAGTTCAGGTAAACACGCTCCACGACTTCCTATTTGCTGATGACAATGCCGAATCACTGTCTGGCACACACTTAAGCACGTGTTTTCTGGCTTCCCAAGCGAAGATGTTGGTCTCACGCGAGCACAACTGTATCTGCCTACTCTATGCTTGCAGACTCCTACTGATGTGACGTCATGTTTCAATCCCATATGTTGTGTTGACCAACTATCGTCTTATGTGTCCTGGGTATGTCAAGAGCAAAACATAAAGTCCCAAGAGTGATAATGTCCGAAATAACAAAAGAAGACAGAGATGAAACGATGCCAACTGAGGAACCAACAACTCAACATCTCACAAATCCGCAACAGAGGCTAGCCGTTAATTGAAAAGCACATGAATATATTGGTGTTGGGAACTGTATTGTGGTTAAATATAACAAGAAGCTGTACGAAGGGAATATCACTCAGATATCCGAAGAGAAGGATATACAATTATTGGCCACATTAATCACACCTATTCCAACAGGCAGATTGTCGCATATATATACATTATGTTCTTTGGTGCTATGGCCGTTTCTCACCAGTACCAACACTATAATCGTTGTTCTATGTTTTCTGTTTTCAACGCCATCCAAAAGTAACTAAAACAACTATACTCCTTTTGTGACACCAAGTATAATGTATGGATGTGTAATAACTAATGTTTACGATTAAATAATGCACATATCTTGCAAGAGTCAGCAACTTGTATTTTCTACTTTATTACGTATTATGATTGTGTTATCACAGGAACTAATGTATTATATTTGAGTTTAGTGCTATTCAAAATCTGCTACATTAGGTAGTGAAAGATCAGCCATACGATTATTAGGCTATGCTTAGCGATATATTATAAACAAATCCATGAACGAAAAGGTTATATTTGTATGTGTAATATGCCATGACAATTGCACTATTTCAAAGAACAATCTATATAGCGATGCGTTTACACATGTTGTACACGTCATGACAAATGTTACGTAATGTAATAACGTTGTAAATATATATTTTGCATATCCAACCATAACACATGAGAGCATGCATGTAAAATGAAATTACTGTTCTGACTGTTTCCGTATGACAGTCCAGCGTGCACTCAATACAAATTCAGTTAAAACAGTTCCATTACTACGAATACATTTATACTGATAGATAATAGCTGAGAAATATGAATACCTGGATATATTTATCATAATAATTCGACAAGTTCACGGCTGAATCTTAGCGCGTTATCCTTGAAGACGGCGACTGCGAGTCACATGACTCGCTCTGAGACTGCTTGATGTCATCAACCATCTTCAGTAGCATGTTGTTTCCAGTTCTGCTCAACGCCGTCTTTCAAGATGATGCCCCAGACAGCGAAAATACACATCACACAGACACAAGGTTGTTAAGTCTTAGAAGACACCAGCGTAAAACCAAAGTTCAGGTGAACACGCTCTACGACTTCCTGTTTGCTGATGACAATGCCGAATCACTGTATGGCACACACTTAAGCACGTAGTTGGTGGCTTCCCATGCGAAGATGTTGGTCTCAAACGAGCACAAGTGTATCTGCCTACTCTATGCATGCAGAATCCTACTCTGGCGATATTACGGTGGGATCAGTGGCGTTGCGGAATTTAATTAATTGTAGGAAGCTGTACTTTGATTACTTTAGCTGATGTCCTGCTTGGTGAAGGTTGCTCTGTTGCTCTCCTCCTTATTCCCTGCTGTACATGGGCCAGATACTGTAAAGCTGAACCACTATATATGTCTTTTCCTTCCATAGTTGTATGTCCATTGCTCCCTCTCTCCATCTTTCATCCTCTCCTGATCTTCTCATGTACCCCCTCACGCAGTCCTCCCATCTCAGCTGTGGCCTTCCTCTTTTCCTGCGTCGTTTATGTTAACCTGTCTCTGCTCACTTTGCTACTTTCCAGCATCCATCCTTGCCAAGTGGCCTGCCCATCTCATCCTGCTCCTTAATGATTCTCCTGTTAAACTGCATTGCATTCCAATCGCTTTTGTGAGGTCATTCGTCCTTCTTCTGTCTACCCTCTTTGTTCTTGTTATTCTTCTAACCAAATTGTTTTCACATTCTTGCAGCTTTTGTTGTTGTTGTTCTGGCAGCACCACTGTCTGCAGACAACATAGGCATGCCGGTCTAAATCACAGGACTTTCCCTTTCAGTTTTTTAAAGATTTTTCTGTCCATCATGACTCCCTCTACCTTTCTCCAAGCATTCGCACTTATTTGTATTCGGCGTCGCACCTCCACATGTGAACGCCCATCCGCCGTAATGATTCATGCAAGGTACACAAAGCCGTCCACTTGTTTCATTTCCTTTCCACCCAAACTGATGTCCAATTCCTCTCTCTGATGTCCAACCCACATCACTTCTTTCTTCTCCAGGCTCATTCACAGTCCGTGTTTCATGAACACCATGTTCCATTCCTCCAACCTGTCTTGTAGTTCTTGTTTGCTTTCTGCTAGTATGATAAGATGACAAGATCGACCGCATACATAATTTTTTGGACAACATCCTTCGTGCTGATTTTTCTGCTGATTAGTTCCATCACCATGATAAATAGTAATGGGGTTAGGGCACGTCATTTCCTCAATCCGATGTTAACTGGAAACTCGCTCAACACTCTAGATCCAGCCACAATTCTTCCTGTTGTTCTTTTGTGTATTGCTCCCACCATCCTGGCTTCTGATTTTGGCACTCCCATCCATCTCATTGTTGGCAACACCATCTCTCTTGGGATTGTGTCGTAGGCCTTCTCCAGGTCCACAAATTCCACTGCCATTCTCCCTTGCATCTCCAACCTCTTCTCCCGTAATCTCCTCTGCTACCATTACCATATCAACACGCATCTCATCGATACCAAGTGCTCTCCCTTTCTTCAACCCTTTTAACCTAGTTTGAATCTCTGTGTCAGTAATATTAGCAAACTCCACTTTTCCTTCTACATACAATGGCAATTCCAAGTCATTGTTATTTCATTCCTGGTTCAGAAGCTTCTCGAAGTAGTTTCCCCAGATTTGCAACGCTGCTTCTTGTTCTGTCACTAACTTCCCATTTCTATCTTTGATCACCGTCCCACCTTTCACGTCCTTACTATTTTTATCCTAGTCTCGGGCCATTCTATATATCTTCTTCTTTCCACCGTCCTCATCTAGCTTGCTGTACACATCTGCTTCCACGTCACTCTTCGCCTTATCAACAGCTTTCTTTCCCCCTTTCTTTTTCTGTCCGTATATGTGTATTAGCCTTGCATCCGGTTGATTTTATACATATATATAGGCATGTATGTATATATATATATATATATATACATACATACACTGTATATGTGTATATATATATATATATTTATGTATATATATATACACATATATATATACATATATAATTATATATATATATATATATATATAATTATATATATATATATACATATATATACGTTATTGTTATTCCTCAGTAGTGCTGTTTTCTTTCAGGCGACATCCTGATGAGTTCCTTCGTATCGGTTCGGATCATGGAACGGCTGCACTTGAATATTTGGTCAGCGGCCAGCTGCAAAATTTACGTGATAATCCGTTACCTGCCTCTCTATCTCGGTATCAACACCATCATGCTGGTGGCCATCGAGCGATTCGTCGCGATTATCCTCCCTATGCACTTCCGAGCTTTCGTCACCCCGGGTAGGGTGAAAGTTCAACTGGCATTCGCCTGGTTCTTCACCCTCGTCGAGCTCATCTATCCAGCGAGCTTTGTGAAGGTGAGGTTTGACCCATTATCTTGCCATACACAACGGTACAACAAAACGTATAGCAGGAGTTTTACGACGAGAAACATTGATTAATGTTTCAGATAAAATATAAATAATGTACCTGCCAACTTTTCTGGAAATTCCTGGAGGTTCATTAATGGTTCAGCACGCTTCCCGTGTCGCGCTGTATCGTCGCGCTGTCTAGGATATTGACATCGGAAGAGGGGGGAGGTGTGCTGTTGGAGATTTTTCGCCTGAATTTTAGTTGTTCAGCACGTCCCAGACCAGGAGATAGACCCCAAATCCTGTAGACTCCCGGAGATTCCCGGAGAGCTGGCAGGTATACAATAACACCATTATACTTTCTGGTAACGGAAAGCCACGTGATGTCATACAGTTGTTAATTTATTGAGCGGGAACCAGGACCTGCAAATATATATCTGGGTGGGGACGCGTGTATCTACAAGAAGTGCCAATTAAGGGCAATATTGGCTGTTTAGCTTTTGAATGTTGTGTTTATAAATTGACTATTGTAGGGGCGCATCTTCTAAATTGCAAACACAATTTCGTACATATTTTAATTAACTTGGCCGACAGTATTCTCTCAACATATATACTACAATATTAAGAAAAATATATACACTACATATTTACTAAATGAGGAACGACATTGGTGTATGTAATATTAAGAAGGAGTAACACGAAGTTGCCCAATGTAAGAGCTCTCAACAGGTTCGACACGTTAAACCTCATCAAAATACGCATTTTGGTATAATGATTATGTTCTTTATGTTTCCCCGAAGGAAAGAATTTCCCCAACGTCAAGTTCCTGTTCGATATACTACAATCGAGGCCACTTTCTCTACATGAGCATCACCGCGATGATTCTACCGGCCACCTTGCTGTTGACGTCATACGGCGGCATCGTCGGCGTCACCGTCCATCGCCATCGGAAGTTGAACTTGACCGTCGCTACTGACCCAGCCGGTAATGCTCCCACGACACTACAGAAGCAACAGGCGGCTCGCCGGCAGAAGCGCGCCATACGCGTTGCTGCCACGTGCGCGATCGTCACCATTTTGTTTCTTGCCTGCTGGATGCCCATCTGGATCACCTCATTCCTACTCACATTCAGGATAGCTAAGGTGAGCAAAGATGCTTTCAACTGGGCGATTGTGATCCTTTATCTTCACCCCTGCATGAACCCGGTCGTCTACTTCATTGCCGATCAACGATTTCGCTCCGTCTTTCTGCGTATTGTTTGCCGAAAAGAAATCGTCCCCATGACGACCACAACCACCATGAACAGCACTGCTGCACGATCAGTGACGACAGCACCGTCCTACACAAACGGGACCCGTTATTACAGTCATTAATATATTTAGGACGCAACAATTGCTGTGGCGTTTAATATGTGTGCAGGTTCTTTCGACTGTCAAATGTCATGTATTCAATGACTAGCACACAAAAGTGTTAATTTAATTTACTACTACTATCACTAATACTGTTATACTAATGTTCCGATTACGCTACCTCCACCGCCACCGCCACCGCCAACGCCAACGCCACCACCACCACCACCACCACCGTCAACACTATTGCTGCTACTATTATTGTTTCGATTGCATATGTCATGTTGTTTGTATGAGTGATTATCGTAATTGATGTGACTTTGGTCTTATAAAGTTTGTTTGTAAAATAGGTATTAATTATAAATTATTGTCTTTGTACCTTGTAGTTGCGACAGTCGTGTTATAGCATGTACAGGTGTGTTCATCAATTATTGTGACAGCGCGATATTTCGTCACAAACTGGAGTGTTTGAAATATGTTATATCAGTCATCACGAGTACAACATTCTGCAGTTGTTTTCCATGTAAAAACATTTGCACAGAATTCATCGATGAACGTTTTGTTATTGGTCAATGATCGTTAACAATAACAATGCATATGGAATAGAAGGTAAAGTATTGACTTCTTTACAAAGTGGAACCTACGCGAACAACAACAGAGATAATGCAAGATAAACGAGTACTAATGAATAAGTTATCAGTCCTTCATTGCTAGGCGTTAGATGACCGCTCGAGGCACGCACAGTCGAAGACATGCTTACACAAAGGCACGCAAACACGCTGTTAAAACTACATCGTCACAGACTGTGCAGGTGTTAACGTAATTGTACCAAATGTAATACTAATGATGTAATATTTGCGCAAGCTATAACAATTATACAATTAAAACATAATTATTGTAAACACTCACATACACACGCACACGGACACGCACACACACACGCACACACGCACACGCACGCACACGCACGCACACGCACGCACACGCACGCACACGCACACGCACACGCACAGGTATATATTTTAAAGCGTGATACTGTAAAATATACGATATATTTTAGAATGTGCCCACAAAATTGTCAGTAAAATAGAATTTAATGACTTTTAATATTCGGTATACGTGTATTTGTTGTTATTGTAAGAATATATTAAATGTTGTATCTTCCTTGTGATTTTCACTGTTGCCTTTATTTCCTACTAGTATTTTTCTTTCATTACGCCATATTTGTTTTTCAGTATTGCATTAAACCGTTCCCCATTGTAAAGGGACTGCATAACGAATTATGTGTGGATGTGTGTGTTGTGGCATAAGATTTCTCCACTTGATGGATCTTATTAATAGGTGTGATTTTGTCATTGCAATTTCACGTCAAACAATTCCCCGACTTGACAACAGTGGTCTGTTCGTGTTTAATCCAGTTCATCTTTGCGCCCGTGTTGAGGCGCCTGTTGTGTACATGAGATGCGTGTTATGTGACACATAAAAGGGTCACACGAACGACGTCAGCTTGAATTACAACTATTGGCCTGACGGGTACTATAATAAAATAGTAACGATTCAGGATCGGTCAGAGGCACTTCGTTGGGCAACAGAATCAGCATCCTTCTAACCTGCTTTCGTGCGATTACGACGACATTGTATAGCCGAGGTGTATACGCTTCTAGTCAATTATTTCAGATGTTCAGTTGCAATTTTTTTGTTATTTTAATGATTATTTACGAAACTAAACAAGTAAAAATGGCGTTCCACCCGCCAACTGACGTACACATTAACGCATAGACACAACCAGGCATGCACGCATGCATGCATGCATGCACTCAAACACTAGGGCCCGCACGCACCCACGTGCGCAAGCAAACACACACGATTGCACACACACACACACACACACACACACACACACACACACACACACACACACACACACACACACACACACACACACACACACACACACACACACACACACACACACACACACACACTCACACACACACACACACACACACACACACACACACACATACACACACCCGCATAGAAGCACATACACGCACACTCAAACACATACACGCACACACCCACATCCACAACCCCCCCCCCACACACAAACACACACACGCACACACGCACTCACGCACACACGCACACACACACACACACGCACATACACACACCCGCATAGAAGCACACACACGGACACCCAAACACATACACGCACAAGTACACGCACACACGCACACACGCACACACGCACACACGCACACACGCACACACGCACACACGCACACACGCACACACGCACACACGCACACACGCACACACGCACACACGCACACACGCACACACGCACACACGCACGCACACACGCACACACACACGCATATACACACACCCGCATAGAAGCACACACACGGACACACAAACACATACACGTACACGCACACACGCGCACACGCACACACGCACACACGCACACACGCACACACGCACACACGCACGCACACACGCACACACACACGCACACACACACGCACACACCCACCCACACACCTTTGATGCCGTTGATATATAATATTGTATGCGCGGTGTTCAGCGGTGTTCAAACGGAGATGACTTACTTCACTTAAGTGCAATGCTCGGATTCGAGCGTGGTCAGTTCCCTGACGAACGTTCTCTAACTGGAGCGGTTCTTGCACATCTGAGTGGCGGTGGTGATGTCAATACCAGCAGCCAGGTCATGGGCGACTGAATCGGACCACCGAGTCTTGGGCCGTCCTCTCGGGAGGCGCCGTCTTGCTGTTTTAGGATTAAAGTCATAGTTCTGACGGGCCGGGACGGTGCACGTCATGCGATGAAGGTGACCATACAAGTGGAGGCGGCGTTAACGAAGGAGGGATGATGCAGTGGGCGTTAAATAATATCCGGGTGACGTTTCTGCGCGTGCGCGTATCTAGAGAGATTTATTTAGCACCAGCTACGACGGTCGCGTTTTCATTTATCCGGGCATTATGTACATTTATATGTATATGTATCATGACATATATATATATATATATATACATAAATTATAAAATGTTTGCTTTCCACAGACATAAACAATTTCTGTCGTAAAACAGTTTCCTCTCCATGCACACGTCACGTAACTTACTCTTATACTTGGTCACAAATCTGAAACAGCAAATTATAATTATGTACTCTAAATATAACGCTCGTATTACGATACCAAACGAAACATATTTAACTACTGGACATTATTTATTACTACGTGATCTACAATATTATACCTTACATATGCACATAAACATCACTCGCATATAATTTAACGCCCGGATAAATGTAAGCGTGACATCGGTTCGATCTCGTATATAGCAGTTGGTGATGTGCTGTTGCCAGGAGATACGTCATAAACGACGCTGGCATCGAATATCGAACTCGTCGAGGCGACGGCGATCTGTGAGAGTTGTTACCCAGGATTCGGCGCCATACAGAAGAACGGAAATAATCAGCGCACGATACATATTTATCTTGATGTTGATGGTGAAGCGTCGTTTACGGAAAAGAGGATTCGATTGACGGCACATGGCACCGGCAACTTTGGAGATGCGGGATGCAATGTCTTTGGCTGATGATAAATTGTTTGTTGTAACAGATCCTAAGTAGGTGAAAGAGTCCACAAATTCAACATGTTCGTTTGGGATATGCATTGCTGGTGGAGTTGTCGGATCGGGAGTGACAGCCATAATAAGTTTGGTCTTTGTCTAGCTTATAGTCATGCCCACATGGTTTGCTTCTTCCTGAAGTACTGTCAAGGCCTGTTGTATTCCATCGATTGTGGAGGTGAATATAATAGTAGGGCGGCATAATTTAGATTACCATAACGATTGTACAATATGTGATAAAAGCATGAAACTTGGTGTATATGTAGACTTATATGTGTGGAACATATTCGTATATTGGGCCATCTGAAATTATACTAGTGTAGGCAGACATTTTGAAAATCAAAATGGCTAGTGAATTCAGATTAGTACCATAACGATTGTGTAATAGGTGATAATAACACGAAACTTTGTGAATATGTAAATAATATGCATAGAACATTCGCAGATATTGGGCCACCTGAAATTATACTCGTATAGGCTGACATTTTGAAATTCAAAATGGCTCACATATAATGCAGTTTAAATACCATAACGATTGTGTAATAGGTTATAACAACATGAAACTTGAAGAATATGTAGACTAATATGCTTGGATCATTTTCAGATATCGGGCCATCTGAAAGTATACCCGTATAGGCCGCCAAAATGGCTGACATATAATAACATTTTATTTTCGTAAATAATTACTGTTATTGGTTATGTAATGTATATTACACAAAAAGTAAACAAAGTGTGTGGCAAAGTGTTATTGATTTGGAACATTACGCCATTTTAATTGTTGGTAGTGACAAAATATGTTAGCTATGTCCAAAACGTTCCGGATCGTCGATACATCAGCACCGTCAACATCTCAATAACACGCTGTAATAACCTGGAAACTGTGATTTTTTGTCAAGAAAATACAACAGATACGCTAACAAATCCAGTTCTGTTATAGCGAAAAGACTGTGCATACAAGTTATTCGCTATTAAAGGGAAACATAAGGGAACTTTTTGGTGTTATGCACCTAAAAGAGTTAATGCAAACTAACTATTTCCAACTATAATCATATTTTTAACGTTAGTGGTAATATTATCTGAAAGTGAAAAATTGTAATGAAATCTTCGATAACACGAAGGCTGCCATCTTACTGATGACGTGGCGGCTTGACCAAAAGCAACCAATAAACGAGCAGCATTATTGTTATCAAGGTGCTCCCATGAAGTAGGCAATGTTGTCAACACATGTTACGGCATACGCTGTACAGTTCACTCTGTACGACTCATTTTGAAGAAACGTGTTTTGAAGTGGATTTATTTCATCAGTTAATGGGACAAGACCCGTCGAAACATCGGCGACGTTGGGGTTTGAAGCTTTGAGCAATGCCGACGATATTTAGTTACAGACCACAGCCGTCGAAACGTAGCACATTCTCCGTCGAACGCGCTGCCAAGTGAAGTCAGATCGCAAGAAGGTTAGTATTAAGTATTCAGTGAATGACAATTTTTTACCAATTCATATTGCAGGACGTTATATACGTTAGGTAGTTAATTTTCTAGTTTAAGAATGGTGTCGGCAGGAACTGAACCTCAGACAGACGTAGCCTCTGCTCTGCTCTGAGGAATGCATGCCTTCCACCGGGAATTTGACGGTTATTATTATTATTTTACTTGGTCTTACTTTGATTGGTATCACGGCCGCGTGAACAAAGGCATAGATATGCTGGAAATAATTTAGAACTACATGACACATTGAAGACTTGAAGAAAGCCGACGACAAACAAAACGGCAATCAATTCGCGTGAGCGATAATAGTGCACTTTTATTAACGTCACCGGGCAGAAAAGTCTGGAATTGTCGCTGTGACCTCTTCAGAAGTTCAGAATGTTTTGTAATAACATTTCAAGGCAGAATGTGTTTGTGTGTTAAATGATTTTGTTGTAAATACATTCTGTTGAACATTTGTTTGAATGATTACGCAGGGTATATTCTTATTTGTTCAAATAACAAACTACCCATCATTCAGCAGCAGGGAATTGCTGGATAATCAGTTCCCATTACATAACAGTAAAAATGTTTGTATTTAATTAAAAGTGAGTGACAATTCTACCTGTGTATTAGGAGTGATAATTGACTTTAATATTTGATTTTACAAAAATTCGAAGGCTCCAGATGCACATCTATCTTTTTATAGTTATAGGTAAGAAAGTAACGGACACAGTATAACGGTAAAAAAGTAACACTGTTTGTATTATTATTACTATTTTATATATTATAAAACTATTTTGTGTCAAAATAAAATGTGTGAGGTAAATCTTTATGATTTTTGTAAAATGTTGTGTCTTGTAATTGATTTAAATGCCAGTGAGTAAGTGTCACTTTTGTGATATTTAAATTCAATCCATATATATATATATATATATATATATATGCATATATGTATATACATTAAAATGTGTTATGTTTTGTATTCGCAAATTTATCACCAGTTTCTAATTTTAATAAATCATTAAAAATAATTACTTTGAAACCTAATTTGCAATACAGGTAATTAGCATATCCATCAGTTGAGATGCAACAAAAATCAAGTCTTTCAAACACACTTCTCCATAAACCACTTGGTAGACAGGTACCGATTGCAATTACCAGTCAGGTTCTAGGCTGGTAATAAAACTGATGTAAATAGGGAATTTAGGGAGCAGATAAGAGAAATGCCGAACAAAGGAAACCAACCTGGGTTATGTAAAGGGGCAGTACAGAAGTGTTTTTATTCTGGATTCATGTCACCCAGGTGTTGTCAGATGATAAAACCCGTTGTGTGTATACTGGGACTGTTACCATTTTTACATGTAAATTTATATAAGAAATCATTGTAAATACAGCAAACCTCGCTTAAGTCGGATTCACCTAAGTCGGATCTTCGCTCAACTCGGAATAACTGAGACGGTCCACTTGATCCGAAATAATGTGTTTTTCCTTGCCTAAATCGGATCGCAATATTCAACAAAATCACTTGGTAAGCTATAACCTTATAGATCCGTGCCAAAATGAAGCACAAATCTATTTTAATACTGCATGATGTTGTATGTTGCTTGTGGACATCAACATTTATAGAGTTACCGCGTTATTTACAGTTACCTAAGGGCTTTTACTAGTTTTAGAAGGTTGCCTTTGGCGCTGGGATATGTCATTTTCGGCTGTCTGATTTCCGCGTAACTCGGATTAAATAACTCGGTCCGATTGAATCCAACTTAGGCAAGTTTTACTGTAATTTGTTTCGATCAGTTCATTCAATTCCAATTTAATCTGTTTTGTTTTTATTCAAATTTATGTGTATGTTTGATCAGTTCAATTCCAAATCAAATAAGAATTGATAGTATGTCTGCGACAAACTATCCTTTTCACATCAGACGGGTTTAGTGGGTGCTTGCAGACTATTGAACCTAAACTCCCATTGGTGTGAAAAATATTGCAATATTATATTTGTATTGGTTTTACAATTTGTACTTGAACTGATACTTATCTGTCAACCAAGCAGCAGTATAGCAGTATGGTTTAATTGGTTGTCAAAAAACTAACATAAAATAGTAACACGAATTAAAGTAACACATTAGTAACAGTATTGATATTATTATAATATTTCTTCATCATAAAAATACTTTTGTTTTAAAAATGGTAGCAGTACATCACCAATAGATGACTACAAATTGAATAAGGCAAGATATATTAACATTTGAAATACTGATTGTTTTATTTAATATTTTAACTCTCGAGCTGAGAGGCTCCTATTTTGGTTTCATGGTCATCTTCTTAAGGGATTTCACCAAATTGATTATTCAAAAACTGAAGAAATGAGTGTAACCAATTTCAGAATTATTGGTTACCTTCACATGGAATGATCCACTATATGACCATATTATTAATGATAACAAACACTCTATAATTAATACAGACATGATCTTTATTCAGTATCTGTCTCTATTGCAGACCATTACACAACCATTGTCCACTCGCATTCCGCTGTCCCTTGTGCCTACTACATCAAGCAAGTCTACTGCACGTCGCATCCAGTCGGTGTGTACTGCATTATTAACATTGAAACTCTTATTGATTTCTTGCTTGTCCAAAAAATTCTACGTTATTTTGTGTGTATAACATGATAATTTAGCAACTGTTTTATTGTAACAGTGCACAAACACAATGTCAAGTTTTACAGATTCCACGAAAGAGGGTTGCTCCTACTTCCACCATTACATCACGACATGTTCTGCCAGCTCTTCCCCACCTGACGAAGTATTGCCACACTGGACAACTTGACGTATTTCACAGTTACCTGCTCAAGTACTGCCCCAAAAGACAGCACTATTTCTATGAAGGTAGGACATAAGTCATACATTGCAATAGGTCATTCTACATGTAATAATAGCACCAATAACGTATTGTAGCATGGTAACGTATTGGTTAGATCATCAGACTCTTAAGTCTCTGCCATTCCAAAGCTTGTGGAGTTTTGTTCACTCCACATTGCTCCACTTCACTCGGGTATATAAATGAGTACCTGGCAGTGATCATATTTTCATAGTATATGCTGTGTGGGGCTGAATACTTCCCAGAGGAGGATAGTGGTTGAATGGACAGAACTATCAATGTGTTAACTATGTCACATATATGGTGTGAATACTTCACAGCTGCATTAACTTATTTTAATGTAATCATTATGAATAATTATGATTACTTGGCCATTTGAGTATGATTCAGTCAACATTTTTAAACAGGTTTACTAAGTGCAATTATAGAAGACATATTTATACATTATTGTCATTTGGGAAAAAGGCATTTCAAAGTTCACAGAACGCCGACCAGATGTAAGGAAAGTAATTCTCAGCAGCTTACTAACAAGATATCTATCTCCTACGAGATCGTTACCTTGTCGTGGTGGTGTCGCTTGCGTGCCTCCGTGACTCTGCGAGCTACGCCGGTGGGAGTTTTAATTGTACTCCTGGTAGGGTCACCCATACTGGATTGGATAAGGGGTATAAGTTAGACTAAAATCGATCTCCTGGCCCTTCAGGTTGGGGGTTGAGCGTAGGGTTAACAACCCTACCTCGTAATAAAACAGCTTGTTACAGATACTCCTAAAAGAAAATCAATAGATCCCAGCCACCGAGGAGACTTGAGGCAACAAGCCAGTATGACAGATACTAGTGAAAACCGCAAGGAAGCTAGTACCGAGAAGACAAACCTACTGGATGCAAAAACCAAACTCCAGATTGGGACCTGGAATGTTAGGACAATGTTCGATACTGAGAAAAACAGCACAAATTATAAGTGAGACGAAATCATACAAGTTACACATCCTTGGAATCAGTGAGGCCAGATGGACAGGTTTTGGGAGACATATCACCTAGGCAGGAAAGACAATCTTGTTCTCTGGCAGAGACGACAACCGCAATATTGCAGGAGTGGCGCTAATACTCAAGAAAGGAATTGAAAATACATTGATATAATGGAAACCAGTCAGTGCTAGACTACTAAGAGCCAGGTTCTTTGGCAAGCACAGCATTCTTACAATTATCCAGTTATCCAATATTGCTCACCAACCAATGATGCATAACCGGATGAGAAAAATGCCTTACTGCATGCTGCAAGCCGAGAAGGAGAGAGTGCCTGCACACGACGGTTTGATTAACATGGGCGACCTTAATGCAAAGATTGGATCTGACAATATCGGAAGAGAACGAATCATGGGCAGTCAATGATATGGTACCATAAATGAGAATGGTGAGATGCTATGTGACTTTTGTAGCTTGAACAGTATGGTGATAGGAGGAACCCTATGCTCACACCACGAAAGGATTTCCCAAATGCACGGGATCAAAACCAAATCGGCCACATTATAATCAACAACAAATGGTGACGAGCATTACTAGATGTCTGTGTTAGAAGAGGTGCCGATGTTGCATCATCTACTTCAGGCAGCAGTCAAGCTGAAACTCAGGCCAAGAACAAATTAATGTACACCTGCTAAAGAATACAACACAAGCTAGAGCTTTCACTGTTAAGCTACACAACAGATTTGAAGTGTTGGAAGAAGAAACGGATGCATCTGATCAAGTACAAGAGAAGTGCGAATTCATCAAGAACGCATACTATCAAACCAGCAAAGAGACACTGGGCATTAAAACCCGACAGTACAAAGAGTGGATCAGTACGGAAACGTGGGAGCGCATACAAGAAAGAAAGCAACTGAAAATCGTAATTGGACAAAACCAAATTTGAAAGACTGAAAGAAAGATTGCGAATACAATACAGTGAGGTGAACAAACTTATTAAAAAGTCAGCTAGAAGTGACAGAAGAAAGCATTTAGAAGAATTTGCAAACAAAGCTGAAACAGCCGTTTGCAGGCATGAGATGAGCACTGTGTACCCGATAACTGAACAGATTTGTGGAAACACCAACTACAAGGTCAACCCCTCAGTCATGGACAAAGACGGACGGCTGCTGACCAATGAAGAGGAACAAGAAAGAAGATGGATAGAACACTTTAATGGAAGGAATCTCTCCTGCAATTCTTTTCACCCTAGCCATCGATTGGATTACACAAATATGATCAACCAACAGCGGACTGGCATCAGATGGAATCTGTGCTCTTCACTCGAAGATATAATCTATGCAGATGATCTTGCTCTGCCTTCTCACACTCTAGATCAAGTACAAAAGAAAATAAGTAGCATAGAACAACAAGACAGTTCTATTGGTCTTTCAGTTAATGAAAAAAAGACAAAAATATTGACAAGTTCACCTACCTGGGCAGTATCATCTGTCTCCAAGGAAGTGCAGACGAAGACACAAAACACGATTGGGAAAAGCCAGGTCAGCATGTGCAAATCTACAACGGCTGTGGAAATCCTCGGTATACTCCAGAAAAACAAAAGTAAGAATCTACAAGAGCAATATCCTCCCTGTTTTCCTGTACGGCTCAGAGTGCTGGCGCATGACACAGCGAGACACCAATATACTCTCCAGCTTCCACAACACCTGCCTAAGGAAGATAATGAAAGTATATTGGCCCTAGACCATTTCCAACACAAGACTCCACCAAGCAACAAATCAACAACAGATCTGCCTCATCCTGAAAAAGAGGAGGTGGGCGTGGCTGGCCATGTCTACAGGATGAGCAGCTACATTCCAGCAAAGACAGCATTGACCAGGACGCCAGAAGGAAATAGGAAAAGAGGCAGACTGTTCTGTTTATTATAGGGATGAAAGCACGGCTCATGCTGTCTGCTCTGGCCTGGAACTTCCGGCTACGCCCTAGCGCAGATAACACTGTTAACGTGGCGGATGTCTGGTCAAGAAGGCGCAAGCATTGGGTGCTGCGGAAGACAACACAGCAGCAGATTTACCTGCAAACCCACCTGCCCATACTGATGGAAAGAGTGAATGATGTCTTTGTGAGAAATCTGAAACTGTCCCAACTGGAATCAAGAGAGAGTCGATTTGTAAATAAATAGTCAATCCAGGTATTTATTTAAAAATCGACTGACAATTGAGAAAGACGTTTCAAGGGATTGGCTGTTTTGTTTGCATTTCCACCTACAGCCATAGTTTTGTATAAGGTGACAAGTCCACCCTCTAGTTTAGTCTAGTTCAGTCCTCAAGTGCCAAGTGGTATCCCTCATGTTGTGTTCCATCGAATGCAGGGAAGTGTGATCGTATTTTATGGCTGACACACGCAGGTATATCTCTCCGTACCCTTCGGCCCAGCCTGCCATGGATCCACCAGATAAACTGTCTATATGCAGCCCACCTGAGAGATCTGAAATTAAATATGGCTCAAATAAATTTACTAACATTGTCAGCAGATGATGTATGAAAATGGGTTTGAGGTAGTTAATGTCCTTGTCACATTGGTATATATCAACAAGCAAAATGTTCTAGAATGATCCTGTGTTGTTTACTATTAAACATCATTTTTGGGCATATTTCCACTAACTATGTCTAGTATATACAGTACATACATATCTATTGTTCGTTGACAGGTCTAGTTGCCAGTTATCTAACCGAATGTGTTTCATAGCAACTAGTATCTTTCGTAGCACTAGCTGCTCCAAACACAAAATACCAAATTCGTGGCCATTCGTAACGCATCATAGTCCACCTGCAACAAAGAACCACTTTACATTATTTCAGCTAAAAACCGATCGCTTTATCATTCTGAATGAAGCGAATTTCACAAGAAGCATGTATTAGGATTGTCTTTCTGTATTTATCCCTCAAGAATTGTGCCCCCTCTCTACAAAATTAAATATCAAGCCTATTGAAAGAACAATTAATACGGCCACACAGTTGTCTCATATGGTGATACACATGCATAGTCGTTGTTGTAAATATAATAATGGGACATAAGAGTTAACCTGTTTGTTTCTCATAGCCGTGGGCAATTTGGAACTCGGTTCCTGGAACCATTTTTAAAAGGGCAAAGGTATAAAGTTAGGTAATATTCACATAGAATGTAAAACTGGACACTCGGACATCGAACCCACCGCACTGGCACGGAGAACGAGAACTGAGTAGTCGGGACTGTCGTCGAACCGAGGTGCCACCGAGCGATCGACTCGCTCAGTTCATACATTTATTTATTTAAATTATTACCGAACCCGCACCTCATAATGAGCAGTTATTTATACTAGATACATAAATAATTATCTTCACAGACATGCTCTGCGTGCTGTCGGCAAAGATCGTAAGGAAACACATGTTCGATGAACCAATCTCCTTCAATGGGTCATTCCAAGAAGACTGTCAGAAGCAATCGGTATCCAGCCTGTTGTTTGCTCTTGTAAACATGATACCAGAAGGCCCAATTATTAAGGATCAGTGCCAAAACACTTCAGCACCTGCCTGACTTGCCGCACTTACCGTCGCCCAGCTATTGAAGTTCAACAGTGTGAAGCATGAGCGAGCCCATGGTGAAACGACTGCGTCTGTGAGGCATTGCACAGCACAGCACAGGAGACACCATTGCCAATGTATCTTGGGCTGATGTTGCATGCACAAACGCACAAGCGGGAACTGGTCGACAGGCTGTCACATCTTGGTTTCAGCATCTCCTATGACCGTGTCTTACGTATCTCGGCGCAGATAGGAGACCGTGTGTCCCAACAGTACGATCTGGAAAAATTGTTTGTTCACCATCTATGCGAGGCAATGCTTTCACCACAGCGGCTGTTAATAACATTGATTGCAATACCAGCGCTACCACAGCAAACAATTCTTTCCACGGAACTGGCATCATTTTCTTTCAACATCCCACCACTGCAGACGAAGGCATTGATCGTAGAACTGCTGTTCTCGGAGACGACGCTGGCTTGAAGGCAGTTGGTCATCTACCTTACTACTACACTTATGTACCCCCAGTTACAACCAGCATCGAAGAATCACCTGGTTCTGTTTCAATTGTGACATCCTTGAGCAAGGACAATTTCGAACAACATAGAAGAAGAACACCTGTGGCTGGAACATGCAAGACGGCATGTTGACATCAAAACTGGAGAGATCCCGAGAATACGTCTTGGGCTGCTTTCCACGCAAGTCGGCAACCATCTGAAGATCGTGTTATCTCGACCACTGCATTAATGCTTCTATTTCATCACAGTGCCCAAACAGTGGCAATGATTAAACATTATATGGATGTGGTCAAGACGCACAATAGTCTATATGAGCCGTACTGGACAAACATGCCCGAAGCATCACTACTCTGAACTGGTTTCGTGCGGCTGCAAGAAAGGGTGTCATAAGCGCTACAAGTGTCACAAAGCTAATATTCGATGCACAGCTCTGTGCGCTTGTGAAAAAGAATGTAACAAGGAAAGAGTATTGGTGTTCATACATTCAACAACTTAAATGTATAATACAACCTTACTGTTTAAGTTGTTTTGTGTTCAGTATTAAATATAATTAGTAATGACATAGTGACAGAATAGCACACGTTTAATTCATGAAATAGTGGGCTCTGTAATTCAATGCGCATGCGCACAGGGGTAAAATTTTGAGTGGCCCAATATATGAAAATGACCGTCATATATCAGTCTATATATTGGCTGAGTTTTTTGATTTTATCACAAAGCGCACAATTGGTTTGCTATGCCGCCCCACTACAAAGATTTGGACAGTTGTGCTCGGTGCGCAGTGAAACCCACTTGTTCATCTCGTCTGTAATGTCGTAGAGCTGGTCGAATGCGGTCAAGGAGTATCATGGTGAAGAGCTTGCCAGGTACGGAAAGATGTGTGATGCCGCGGTGGTCGCTGCAGACTTCCTTATTGCCTTTGTTTGTCCAGAATGGCGGATTATTCCGCTTCTCCAGTCGTAGGGAATCGTCTTTTTACCCACATGTTGTTGATGATGTGAGTTATCATTGTGTCTCCACCATTTTTAGAAGTTCGTTTGCGATTGAGCAGATACATGGGCCCGTCTGTTCTTTAGACGCTTGAGGGCGGTCGCAACCTCTTTTCTGGTTACTGGGTCGATGTAGCAGTTGTCATTACAAGGGCTGTCCCACAGCTTAGAGGATGAGATCTGGTGGATGGCATGGTTTGTTCAGCAGGTCATCGAAATGTTCTTTCCATCGGTCTAAGCAATCATTGATGTTTATGAGTATGATTCCATCAAGCGCTTACAAAGTGGTGGACTGGTTGGTTTATTCTTAGCTGGCGATATATCATCTTGATTAGCAGTTGCCAAACCGAAAAATCGGAGATGGCAACTGGTGACTACGCTGCGGTAAACCACTATACCCCCTGGGTCGGCACATCGGCGCTAAAAGCACGTGGCTTTCGACGTTGTCAACTGCGTCAGGTGTTGAGTAAACGATATTCTGAACAGCACACGTACTGACACTTCATAGCGCGCATTTTGGATTTATTTACCCGAACAATGTGGTTAACGAAATGTCGCACAACGGCGCCATATTCAAGGGGCAATTTAATAATATATTGATATTTACAACATTTACAAGTATACAACCTAATATTATAATGGTCTCCAAACTATAATTAAATTGTATTAACCTTGCAATCATGATTAAAGAGGGAATGGAATCACGCGACTCTTCTCCGACTTCTGTTGTTCACGCATGATTGTATTTGACAGATAGACGAAATGGAAAGCAATGCCAGGCGGCTATTGTTATACTCGAAGTGCTATTCCGTACGCTCAATACTTGTACTAAAGCATATTCTTATCTAGAGCGCGGTATTTAGTTCTTATAACTGCTCAAAGCGCTTTACACTTTAATCCATGGCAGACATATTCACACGACTACCATCTATAGACTTTTTGGGGAGACGCATAGTCACGCAGGAATTAGTGCGTGACGACTATTCGTATGAATCAAGGTCGGAATGCCCCACTGCCTGAATGCACCACTACCTGAATGTACAAAACATTGTCGCAATGCTCCAACCGCATGGTCGGAATGCTCCAACGGCGTAGTCACAATGCTCCAACGGTCTGGTCGCAGTGCACCACTTTTGGTCGGAATGTCCCACTGATTTTAATATTGTCTAACCTTTGCATATATAGATAATACAATTGTATATATTAAAACATGACATATTAAATGCATAGTTAGTATATAAATTACATGTTTCGTTGACTTTCCGTACATTCTTGAAAGTAAACTATGTTTTGTCTTCGTTTACACGTGTATGATTTTATGACATAACCTATCATGAAATATCGATTATACTGTCCTTTGATGTGTAGAATGTGTAGAAGTCATATATAGTAATAACCTAATAGGCATCCTGCTCATGCGTGATGTTGTTGAGCAGATCGGACATCAACGACATCTAATTGATGTTGGCTTGGACAGCGGGTCGAAAACTGGGGGGGGGGGGACTATATACATATATATATATATACCTTTATTATTTTATAATTAATATCGTATATTACACACACACACACACACACACACACACACACACACACACACACACACACACACACACACACACACACACACACACACACACACACACACACACACACACACACACACACACACACACACACACACACACACACACACACACACACACACACAGCTGTACTGTATATAGTGTACAATAAGAATAAATATCCTTTGTACATTTGTTGTACGATTGATGTAAATGATACATAATTGGCTCGGTCATGGAAAATAGTGTGAACTTAGTATGTTACCAAGATAAAAATAGAAATTATTAATCAATCAATACAAGGAGTGAGACTCTAATAAAACAATTACTGTACGATACTTACTACACTGTTTCGCGGAAGTTTTCGTTTTGACTTTCTAAAAATAACTGGTTTTCTATTTTTTTTAGAAGTGTAGACATTCATTATTAAAGTACACTGAAATGATGATCTTTGAATTTTAATGTGACAGGCTGACAACAACAACAGTGACAATAGTGGCGTGTGTGTGTCAAGAATATTTAGAGGGTTGTGTAATTGGTTTCTCTACTCCTGTGTTTTATTGAGCAGATTGTTACACGTTGTCTGTCCTTTGATTTGGAGGCCATAGCAAATAGCTTAATATCCTTGTATTGTTTCATCGAACATACCTTTTTGTTTCAATAACGGCATTGTACAAAATGCTTTGAAACATTGCGTCCGACATCAGCAGCATCTAGCTGAAGTTGGCTTCCGTTTGACTTTGATGACGTGAAGGCCTATCAGGGTAATCCCGTTCTTACTAAGTCCTCCTTGAATGCTTTGAATAGAAGTTAGGAACTGAGCAGATCTTGCGTGTCAGATTTGTGTTAGTATATTGTCTAACGTTGCATTCTAAATAACAAGAAAATAAATAGATATATAGATAGACAACTTATTGAGTGAACTGGTCAACCCCACAATAACTGTGTAAACAACGAAATAATAATTTCACGTGTAGTGTGTGAATTACGTTGTTATAATAGATCGGATATGTAAGATGCAACAACAATAATAGTAACTAATGCTCAATTAAGTAGCGTAACACAAACATTTGGTGATACTCTTTTTCTCTAAGAATGTGTGTGGTTACGGTTTATGTAGGGTAGGGTGGGGTAAGAAGCCCCCTCGAGGTAAGACGCCCCCTGGGTATTTCAATATTTCGATCGTTTGTATATTATGTTTTATATCATTCTATATTACCAATTGCATTATATTATGATGTAATTTTTATATTATTACTTTCATTTATATATATTGCTTTTTTATTCCTGTATTTTTTCCGTAAATTATGTATAAGCACAGGGCTACAGTGAAAAACTGTATTTTAATCTGAATGTACTAGCCTACCCCCCTGTATAAATACGTTTAAACAAAATAAATAAATAAACAAATAAATAAATATATAAATAAATAGGCATAAATAAATAAATAATAAATATGGCATATGTTTGAATGCATATTTGCAATAGGCCTATGACAGATTGAACATCTACTGACTAATATTTTCTTCTGTAGCAAGTCGGAACGGGGTGCCTATGGGGACGATGTGTTGAAGGAGGCACTGGCAGCGCTGGAGAATCAGCCTATGAAGGCTGTCAGTCCGCGTTTTGGCATTCCGGCCAGAACGCTGCGAAGACACCGCGATAAGAAAGTCGCCACTGTGGGATCGCTATCTCTCGGCCCAAGGCAACCAGTACTATCGGCTGTCGTGGAACGCACGCTGCGCGAACACAGCGCGTATATGAAGAAGTGCCTGTACGGCTTGACGACCGTGGACGATCTCACGGTGAAACTGGGGCTTGCGCACACGTTCAGTGCAATTGTCCACTGCTGGCCCGCCATCGTCCACTGCTGGCCCGCCACCGTCCTCTGCTGGGCCGACACCGTCCACTGCTGGGCCGACACAGCCCACTGCTGTCCCGCCAACGACCGAGTCCGCAGGGGTGTCGACGGTTAAGGAGCTAACAAAGCAGCTATCTCCGTTGCCAAAGATATCGCGTCCACGTGCAAGATCGCGTATTGCCGAGTGTGCCACTGTTCTGACATCGACGCCGCATAAGAACAAGTTGGCTATGCAGCAGGCGAAGAAAGAATGCACACCCAAGCCCAATAAGAAGTCCGTGGCGACAGGAGTGAAGAGACACACGGCAAAGAAAAGGCGCGTGAGCTCCAGTAGCGAGGAGGAAGAATGGCCCTGCATTATCTGCGGAGAGCCATTCAAAGACAGCAGATCACGAGAGGTGTGGGTGCAATGTCAACTGTGCAAGAAATGGGCCCACGAAGATTGCACCGCGGGACAGGCCATTTTCACGTGTCCCAACTGTGAATCGGAGAGCGATTGACTGTGCATTATGTGCCATCTGTTCATCTGTTGCCTGATGTCGTTTAATATGCTTTAATAAAGTTCGTATTTCTTATTTGAAATTATTCAGCACATTTTGCCGATTAAATTTATGTTTGTTTCACCACAATTTCTCATTGGGGCAAGACGCTCCCTGAGGGCCGGTTGCCCCACACTAAAGGACGTCTTGCCCCACGTATGGGGCAAGACGCCTCCTTTGGATTTTTTTTAAATTAACGATCATAACAGTTAGTGCCATCAGATGACAGAATGCCTTTGGTGAAACATGGAATAGGTACCCCGCAATCGTGTGCAAGCGCAAAAACCTCAAAAGTTTCACTGTATGCTTAAATATGCCCATTTCCCTTAAGGGGGCTCCATGCCCCACCCTACCCTACACACTGAATCTCACACCTGTTGGAGACCCCTTTGCGTTGTGGATTTGTGAAGATTGGTTAACAGTACACGTGCTTTTGAGTGCCTGTGCTTTCTTGTCAATTTCCTTCATCTCCGTTCACGCCACGCGGACAATAGCAGGTATCTATATTGAGCCATTCGTTACCAATGAGGAAACGGCTCCATTGTATTTGACTGCTCAGTAAAATGTCCTTGTTGTTTCCACTGAAACATCCAGCACTTGCTATGGTATTTGTTGCGAATCTACGCCGAAGATTAGATTTAGATTTGCAGGTGCCAGATTGATGAACATAATACTACGTTAATTGTCAGCATATTATTTGCACAGAGTCCCCTCTTTCTCCCGTCTTTGTCCCAAACACTACCAAACCCCGTAATCGAAATACAAAAAATAACCGGAGCAGTGTCAACGTTACGGTCTACTTTATTCCCTCCAAGTTTCTTTTACCACTCACCCACTAACACTATACGAGGATTTCCATATTTTGGCCGCAATTTTATTAATTTCACTCTAGAATTAAACTGGCAATAAACTTTGTTATATTTGATTGATTGATTGATTAATGTTGTACAACGTGTTGCACAACAAAGCCGAGCTGACTTATTGCTTAATGACCTTAATTAAGATGCGTTCATTAACGAGTTTGTCATGTAGGTGACATTGCATCATGCTGGAGGCGACTGGTGTGTCACGGTGGTGACACTATGTCATGTAGTAACTGACACGTGTATATGCTGCTAAATAGCAATTAGTGATGTTGACGCCTAAGCCCGTGGGTAACATAATTGTTGAACTTGCAAATGTTCCACCATGTTCATGATTTTTTTATGTGAGAGAACAAAGACAGCTATAAGTGGGCACCGACGCAAATTCCATTGCACTTTATTCGTGCACCTAGTGTCAGATTGACGCACTGATCCATCTCAAGATACTGTATACCAACACAAATAAATGTATATTAGTTCGCGAAGTTATTCGACAGGTGGAAGCACGTTACGGTTCCGAGTAAAGCGTTATTCGACAGGTGGCGGTGTTCTCCATCAAACAAACGTTCAACGTAATGCTTTACACAACTTACGCTAACGCCATATTATGTGCCAGCATCCCTAATTCGTGTGCAGCTTTGGGAACTGAGGCAATGTGGAATGAACAACGTTGCCACAGCTTAGTGAACTGAGGCAACGTTGAATGAACAAAGTTACCACAGCTTCGTGAACTGGGGCAACGTGGAATGAACAAATATACCACAGCTTCGTGAACTGAGGCAACGCGGAATGAATAAAGTTACCACAGCTTTGAAGAGACAAGAACAGGATTCGATCTCTGGCGATTTGGATGGGGAGTCAGATAGTCAATGTACCACGCTAACCTACTACAGATTACATTGATAACGAATATTTGTTTTTTCAATTTGTCAGTGTTTCATAATCACATATATGCATTCAACCACTTGGCAAATTTAGTTTAACCTGATACTGTCAATATGAGTTTGGGGTTTACTTTCGATCGACATTTGAGCTTGGAAATTTGCGACAAATAAAGAATGTCTATATACTAATTATTGTTATTGGTATTACTGGCTGATAGGAAACAATAGGTGCATTTAGATCACAAACCTGTCTTCAAACGTTAATGCTGTCGCTAGCATTTTGTTTAAGGAGTCTAGGTTATTAGGAATAAAAACAATGTCGGTTGGTAAAAACAAAAATAGTTCTTGGATTTTGTTTTGACTTCTTGTCAAATAAAGCCAACATTTAAATGAGAGTGTCACTATGTTCACGTCGTTCGCTGATAACAACCAAAAGTCATAACAAATCGAGCTGTTGTCGGTGCACGCCATTTTGCTTTTCCATCTTACGATAAAGTCGAGAAATACGGCGTTAACGTAAGTTGTGTGACGCATAACGTTGAACGTTTGTTTTACGGAGAACACCGCCACATGGTCTGAAAAATGGCAAATGGCAAATGTTGTTTAATTTTGGGAAATGTAAATGCCTCCACACAGGACATGGGAACGAAGATGTACAATATACAATGGGAGGTTCTGTACTAAGTACTACTGTAAAAGAAAAGGACTTAGGGTTAACCATTAGTGCTGATATGAAGGTTTCAGAGCAGTGCGGTATTGCTGCTTCAAAGGGAAATCAAATCCTTGGATTAATTAGGCGAAACATAACGTATACAGAAAAAGAGCTAATAATACCACTGTACAAAACAATAGTTAGGCCTCATTTAGAATATTGTATTCAAGCGTGGAGGCCATATCGCAGGAAGGACATATATATGCTAGAAAGAGTACAGAGGAGAGTAACTAAAATGATACAAAAACTGAGGGATCTTAGTTACGAAATACGCCTAAAAATGTGGTTTAACAACACTGGAGACCAGGAGATTGAGAGGAGATTAGATAGAAATGTTTAAAATATTGAATGGTTACGAAAATATTGATAGAAATATTTTTTCTCAGTTAATAAAGATAGAAGGACCAGAGGACATGAAGTTACATTAGTAAAAGAGCAGTGTAGAGTAGATATAAGAAAGTTCTCATTCTCACAAAGGAATGTAAATGAATGGAACATATTGTCTCCTGATTGTGTTTGTGCCAATAGTGTGAATATGTTTAAAAATAAAATTGAAACATACCTTAAAAGGGTGGGATACACGTAGATAAAAATTATTGGGCTCTCGATAAACCGAAAGGCTTCCTTGTCCACCTGCCATCTAGAGTGAATTTTCTGGATGGCAATCTTGTTCAATCTTGTTAAATCTGTCGAATAACGCTTTACTCGGAACCGTAACGTGCTTGCACCTGTCGAATAACTTCGCGAACTGATAGACATTTCTTTGTGTTGAGTGAAGAGGTTCTTCAGACTGTTTGGTTCAAATGATTGATATTTTTACTTATTTCACAGTCAGTTTACCTATGTTCTCGTGACGTTTCGACTGCTTTCAGCAGTCTTCGTCAGACGACTACCGCTAGATGGCGACACCGTAGTCCTTCAGCGCAGACGTAGTCACTCAGGTGTGTACCCCCACGGCTGCGCCCAATTTATTTGTGTTGGTATACAGTATATTGAGATGGATCAGTATATTGAGATGGATCAGTATATTGAGATGGATCAGTATATTGAGATGGATCAGTATATTGAGATGGATCAGTATATTGAGATGGATCAGTGTGTCAATCTGACACGAATAAAGTCGTTGAATGCATATATGTGATTACGTTGCCCCAGTTCACGAAGCTGTGGTAACTTTGTTCATTCAACGTTGCCTCAGTTCACTAAGCTGTGGCAACGTTGTTCATTCCACATTGCCTCAGTTCCCGAAGCTGCACACGAATTAGGGATGCTGGCACATAATATGGCGTTAGCGTAAGTTGTGTAAAGCATTACGTTGAACGTTTGTTTTATGGAGAACACCGCCACCTGTCGAATAACGCTTTACTCGGAACCGTAACGTGCTTCCACCTGTCGAATAACTTCGCGAACTAATATACATTTATTTGTGTTGGTGTGCAGTATCTTGAGATGGATCAGTGCGTCAATCTGACACTAAGGTGCACGAATAAAGTGCGATGGAATTTGCGTCGGTGCCCACTTATAGCTGTCTTTGTTCTCTCACATAAAAAAATCATGAACATGGAACATTTGCAAGTTCGACAAATCTGTTACCCACATGCTTAGGCGTCAACATCACTAGTTGCTATTTAGCAGCAGATACAAGCTTCAGTGGTGGAAGGATCCACGTGTATAAATACAGGTGGCCGTTTGTTTCAGCAATTGTCTTAAGGCACCGTTAAGCATAACGTAATATAATTCGACGCATAAATTATTTCTGCCGGTGGATGAAACAGGCAATCATTACCATGAACGTGTTTTTATATTTCGGAACGACTTACGTTGTTCGTTTGTTTCTTGGAGATTACTGCCTCCCGTGGAATCACTTTTTAGTCATGACCATTATCTTTTCGAGTAAGATATCGCCAACGTGGAACTTCATGTCCAGTCCTTAGGACAGTCCAGAGCGCTTCACGCTTCGGTCACTGCATCGCAGACCAGTTCATTCGAACACCATCTCGACCTTTGTGGAAAGCATTCAATCATGCTGTAATTATTATTCGTTCACAAATATTCACCCACTGGTTATTGTCTGGTACTGAGTACTAGAACCGAGTGAACTGGGGCAACGGGTGTTGAACGACGGAGCAAGTTTCCTGCTACTCCTCCAAATGCAAATTGTTTGGTCAGATGAGAAATAAGGATAGGTTTGGGATAAGCTTGACAGTGAGGCTTATGATTACGGTTAGGTTGAAGGTTTGGGATAAGGTTAGGTTGAGGTTGAAGGTACACTTGAAGAGATTGACATGAGTAGTTTACGTGCATTTGTACGTGGAGAAGTAGCAAAAAGCCATTACAGTGAGAGGAATCTTCCGTAAGTCTCGAAACGACAGCAAGAGGATGTCAATCTGGAATAACCGATACAGAATCCGGTACACCGATCACTGTGCCACCACGCGCTACATAAACGAACAATTGTGTTGACGCGCACATATATATATATATAAGAAAAATATTTACAAATACCTAGTCTAAATACTCACGTATATTATGATGTAATGTTCATATACACATACATATGTAATTTACACAGCGAACTACAGTTGTGATGTGATAAGACAGCTGGATTCATAAGTTAAAGGTAAGTTATTATATATAGCACAATATCCCGTCCTTGCGACTCCTCAAAATGATTTCCACTTTATTCCCTGACTGACCTCTATAATCAAATATTCATGCACACATATCCACCAATGTATACTATGGTCACGTACTCATCCATACAGCTAAGTAAATGGAGCTAAGTTAACGCCCAAGGTTCGACACTGCAGCACACAGAACCCGGGTTCTCTCGGTCGACAGTCAGAAGCTATATCCACTGCGCACCACTGCGCACCACTGCGCAACACTGCGCACCACTGCGCAACACTGCGCACCACTACGCACTACTGCATACCACTCCGCACCACTAAATCAAACGTTACATCTTTTCAACAAAGGAATGTTTTACATACTTAAATCACGAGAATCCAAATTCGAGACACGTGTCTGCCATGTCGAAGCTTGGGACATTTCATTCACTCCACGGTGTTCCATTTTACTCAACTGTGTAAATGAGTACCTGACTAATCGTGAATTATATAAAATATTATACATACGAGTGTATTGGAATAAGCGCCACGCACTAATTCCAGCGTGACTGAGCGTCTCCCAAAAAACTCTATAAATTGTAGTCATATGAACAGGTCTGCCCGGGATTAAAGTGTAAAGCGCTTTGAGCAGTTCTAAGAAGTAAATACTAGATAAGAATATGCTTTAGTACAAGTATTGAGCATACGGAGTAGCGCTTCGAGTATAACAATAGCCGCATGGCATTGCTTTCCATTTCGTCTATTTGTTAAATACAATCATGCGTTAACAACAGAAGTCGGAGAAGAGTCGCGTGATTTCATTTCCTCTTTAATCATGATTGCAAGGTTAATACAATTTAATTATAGTTTGGAGACCATTATAATATTAGGTTGCATACTTCTAAATTTTTTAAATAGCAATATATTAATAACTTCCACCTTGAATATGGCACCGTTTGCGACATTTCGCTAAGCACATTGTTCGGGTAAATATATCCAAAATGCACACTATGAAGTACGTGTACTGTTCAGTATATCGGTTACTCAACACCTGACTCAGTTAAACCTTAAATTAATAAACGACATGGTCGAAAGCCACGTACTTATAGCATCGATGTGCCGACCCCGGGGAGTGTAGTGGTTTACCGCAGCACGAAACCCCCTAGTCACCAGTTGACTCTAGTAGTTAATTAGTTGCCACCTCCGATTTCCATTTTGAGCAGCGCTAAAGCATTGCCATATACCAATAGCATTGTGTGTGTGTTTATGTATATGTTTGTATGTGCGTGTGTGTGCGTCTGTGCGCCTGTGCGTATGTGCGTGCAATCGTGTGTGCTTGGTTGCGCATGTGCTTGCGTGCGTACCCTAGTGCTTGCGTGCATTTAAAATGTGCATCAGTTGGTGGATGGAACGGTATTTTTACTTGTTTCCTTTCGTAAATAACCATTAAAATAACCATAAAATAGCAACTGAACATCTGAAATAATTGACTAGAATCGTAATCGACGCGGATATGCAATGTTGTCGTGATCGAACGTAAGCAGGTTAGAAGGATGCAGATTCTGTTGCCTAACGCAGTGAGTCTCGTGTCGATCCTGAATTGTTACTATTTGATTATAGTACCCGTCAGGCCAATAATTGTAATTCAAGCCGACGTCGTTCGTGTGACACATTAACGTGTCACATATTTGAACCTAGCACGCTTCTCATGTTCACAACAGGCGCCTCAACATGGGCGCAAAAATCAACGTAGACTGGATAGAACACGAACATACCACTGTAGTCAAGTCGGGGAATTGTTTGAAGTGAAATTGCAATGACAAAATCACACCTATTAATAAGATCCATATAAAGTGGAGAAAACGTATGACGACGCACACATCCACAAATAATTCGTTGTGCAATCCTTTTACACTAGGGAACGGTGTAATGCAATTCTGGAAAAAAATATGGCGAAATGAAAGACAAATACTAGTTGGAAATAAAGGCAACAGTGAAAATCACAAGGAACAAACAACATTTAATATATTCTTACAATAACGACAAATACACGTATACCGAATATTAAAAAGCATTACTTTCTAGCTAACTGATAGTTTTATGGGCACATTTTAAAATATGTCGTACTATTTATAGTATCACACTTGAATATAATAATGATATACGTGTGTGCGTGCGTGTGTGCGTGTGTGCGTGTGTGCGGGTGTGCGTGTGTGCGTGTGTGCGTGTGTGCGGGTGTGTTAAAAATAATTATGTTTTAAGTGTATAATTGTTATAACTTGCGCAAATATTACATGATTAATAAAACATTTGGTACAATTAGGTTAACACCTGAACAAAATGTGACATTGTAGTTTTAACAGCGTGTTTGCGTGCCTTGGTATATAGTCGCAGCAACGAAGTGATCGAGGTCCATAGAGGTTGGACAAAAATGTTAACAAAGGTTTCTCACCTGAAATGGGTTCGTTGGTGGTATGCCTCGCCACCAAAAAAAACCCACCCGAATCCACCCATGGCAAAACCTATTTTTCGGCTCAAATCCAAGATGGCCGACATTATATAGGGTATAATATTCAAATGGACCTAATTTTGGAACTAAGCAACATAAAAACACGTTTGAGGTGTCATTTCCCAACTAACTGTAGTATGTCCATTCGTTTAGTGACACTGTGGAGGTTGATAGAAGTTAAGGTCATGCGATAAGGTCAAGGTCAACGTCAAAATTGACAAAAATGTGACCCCAAATTTGGCCAAAATGGTTTGTATCGACCTAGAAATATGTGTGATGTGTCATTTCCAACTATTGACTACGATCACTTCATTGTTCCGACTATACATGGGCACGTCAACAAATATTTCCGACCGCGAGATTTTCCGTGCGCGCGTGCCGTTCCACGCAAAGCCGTTACGTTTACTCGGCACATGGGTAGCGTTTTGCTCGTCGTGGCGTTCCTTTATAGGTCAGTTACCTCATTCGAAGTTTCATGATTTTTTCTTTTTTAAATTTCACAAAAAGTTATATTTCTGAGACGAGTAGGACCTTCCCGCAGTCGAGCTCCTTCGACCCACCTGGGACCGCTCCTCATGCATGCAAATGCAGGTCAGTTGTGTACGAACTGCACAAACTAGATGTTTAAATGCATGCTATATACGTACAAACAGTGACATTTCTATGCAATTAATTGTATATAAGCATGTCTTCACTTGTGCGTGCCTCATGCGGCCATTTAAGGTATTCTAATGCACGACTGTTTTTAGTATTTATTAGCACTCGTTTATCTAACATTATCTCAGTTGTTGTCGGCGTAGGTTCCATTTTGTAAGTAAGTAAATACTTTACCTACTGTTCTATATGCATTGTTATTGGTAACGATCATTGATGAATAAAAAACCTTCATCTACGAATTATGCACACTTGTTTTTACATGGAAAACAAGTACAGAATGTAGCACTCGTGATGGCTGACATAACATATTTAAAACACTCCAGTTTGTGACGAAATATCGCGCTAGCATAATGAGAACACCCCTGCACATGCTATAAAACGACTGTCGCAACTACAAAATACAACGACAATAATTCATAATTAATAACTATTTTACAAATAAACTGTACAAGACCAAAATAACATACATTACGATATTCACTCATACAAACAACATAACATATGCAATCGAAACAATACTAGTAGTAGCAATAGTGTTGACGGTGGTGGTGGTGGTGGCGGCGGCGGCGGCGGCGGCGGCGGTGGCGGTGGCGGTGGCGGTGGCGGTGGCGGTGGCGGTGGCGGTGGCGGTGGCGGTGGCGGTGGCGGTGGCGGTGGCGGTACATTAGTATAACAGTGGTAGAGACAGTAGTAGTAAATTAAATTAATACTTTTTGTGCTAGACATTCAACACCTTTATCAATATTCCGTTATTAAAAGTTGTGCGTATGACATCTGACAGTCGAAAGAACCTGCACACATATTAAACGCCACAGCAATTGTTGTGTTCTAGATATAGTAATGACTGTAATAACGAGTCCCGTTTGTGTAGGGCGGTGGTGTCGTCACTGATCATGCAGCTGTGGTGTTCAAGGTGTTTGTGTTCGGCATAGGGACGATTTCTTTACGGCAAACAAGACGCAGAAAGACGGAGCGAAATCGTTCGTCTGCAATGAAGTAGACGACCGGATTCATGCAGGGGTGAAGACAAAGGATCACAATCGTGCCATTGTATATGTCTTTGCCAACCTTAGCTATCTTGAATTTGAATAGGAATGTGGAGACCCAGACGGGCGTCCAGCAGGCAAGAAACAAAAAGGTGACGACCGCGCACGTGGCAGCAACGCGTATAGCGCGCTTCTGGCGGCGTGCCGCCTGTTGCTTTTGCAATGACGTAGGAGCATTAACGGCTGGGTCAGGAGCGACGGTCAAGTTCAACTTCAGATGACGATAGACGGTGACGCCGATGATGCCGCCGTATGACGTCACCAGCATGATGGCCGGCAGAATCATCGCCGTCAAGCTCATGTAGAGAAAGTCGCCTCGAGTGTAATATACGATGCAGAAGGTGGATTTTGGGGTAATTATTTCCTTCGGGGAAAAATAAAGAACATAATTATTAAACGAAAATACGTATTTTGATGAGGTTTAACGTGTCGAACCCATTGAAAATTCTTACATTCGGCAAATTGGTAATACTCGTGGGTATTACAGATACCAAAGCTGTTCCTCATTTAATAATATTTATTGTACATATTTTTCTTAATATTATAGCATCTATTATCTGAACCGTTGATGAATATCCCGGCATTTCCATAAAATGGTACATTATTTACATTTTTTTCTGAAATGTTAAACAATGTTCCTCGTCGTAAAACCCCTGCTTTATGTTTTGTATTAGTGTTATATATGTCAAACGTCCCATGCTTTTTACCGATAGTGGGACAAAGCTCACCTTCACAACGGTCAATGGGTAGATGAGCTCGACGATGGTTAAGAACCAGGTGAATGCCAGTTGAAGTTTCACCCTACCCGGGGTGGCAAAGGCTCGGAAGCGCAGAGGGAAGACAATCGCCACGAATCGCTCGACCGCCACCAGCATGATGGTGTTGATACCGAGGAAGAGAGGCAAGTAGCGGATTACCACGTAAATTTGGCAGCTGGCCGCTGACCAAATATTCAAGTGCAACCGTTCCATGATCCGAACCGATATGAAGGAACTCATCAGGATGTCGCCTGGAAACAGCACTACTGTGTAATAATATATATATATATATATTGTATGTCGCACCTCTGAGCTCAGATTCCTGGGGATATTGGCTTTACAGAAGGTTATTCTAATTATTACTATATATATATATCTAAGCTCAGAGGTGCGACATGCAAGAATCATTGGGCAAATTGTTAACAGGGAGAAGCAAAATTCATCATTATAGCAAGGTAATGCCGAATGTTAGGGTGGGACTGCGATTTCAAATAAATAAGTCGTCTTGAATGTTTTACGAAAGGTAGCTATAATGTCAGATGATAGCGAGATGATTCCAGATTTTGGGTGCAGCTACAGAAAAAACCTCTTTTGCCAATGTTAATTTCGGTTTTAATTCTAGATCGGCACAATAAAACACAGCAGTGATATATCGATATGTCGTAACTACAGCCTGCCCAATCACACAGATCGATATTCCACATCAGTAGTTCCATACATATACCGAACATTGATTTTGTTTCTCCGACACACGTAACAAATTGAAATTCGCAGGAAAGCACAAGCAGGGGTGAACGCGTGAAGACAAGTTGAAGGTTATGGGAGCCAAACGCATTTCGCGTAAGCTCATAGGAAAGATGCTCTGGTCAAGTGTCACACCGCCACAAATGTATGGCCCAGAGAGTATGACAATGACATAGATACAAGAGGAGAGGATACAGGCTTGCAAAAAACAACTGGCCCAGACGAATTGCGGGAGTGACGGGAATCGACAAGCTAAGAAAGGATGAGCTGAGAGAGGAGGTTAGTATAAAAGACAGTTTTAAGAAGCTAAAGTGACCTGAACATGTGGAGCGAATGATAGCAGAACGTTTGGCAAAGAAAGCAGATGCCCAGAGAGTGGTATGGAAAGGAAGTGAGGACAACCTAGACTGCGAAGGGAAGATTGGGTAAAGCGAGATGTGGTGGGATTGAAATAGAAGTGGAAAATGAGAGCAAAACATAGAGGAGAATGGAGATGGTTGATTATGACAACAGAGCAGGAAAAGCGAGGGGGCAGACAAAACTGAAAAAAGAAATCGAGGATCAGTATCGAGGCCAGCCTCACTCCGACATACAAGGAAACAAGAAGTGAACAACACGCTTCTCCAGTCATTAAAACGTGCAACACCACAACTATTTTCGTTTGATCAAAACCAGATCGTTGCAGCACTCCTAGAAAAGACAGCAACCAATGATCACACATAAACATAACTTGAATATATATCATACGACACAAACAATACTCTTCATAAACCACAGAAGTATCACGTATTGTCAAAGTATCGACAGTTGCAAAGATGCGCATTCCATACATCCTGAAGTTATCGTCCTAGCTGAGATCAGCATAAACGTGAAAATCCCCACATGCTCGATCTTACCACCCAATAGCAAAACAACAAGGAAGTAAGCCTACCGAACCACCAATGAAGTGTTGTTTGGTGTTCAGACTGACGTCCTTGTGGAATTGCACCATGACGTAAGGCTTTGTATTTCCCCATCACCCTGAATCAGCAGATGAGACCATAAGTTATAATACCTTTAGCAGGAAGTTAGTTAATCAGTAGTACCTCATCCCAGTTGCGATCTTGATTGCGGAAACAACGCCGTTTGCATCACATTTCAAACATTATTTCATGGAAATGCCTTCGTGATGTGCATACAATTTGAATGTTTCAGATTGACCGATTCTTGAGTGCACCATTAAAGTTGCGTCCAAGATTTCAGTAGTATTAAACGCAATTTGGCGGGCAGTATACGTTCTGCATATTTAGTATAATATTGATCATAGAATAGTAAACATTGATGTAGAGACCGACATGTTATATATTATATGTTATATGTTTATTATTATTCTAGATAATGACAACATTTGCCCTGAACAAAACTGTTTACGTTGCCTGTTACCCTGGACCACCAAGTTACTATACATCGTTGATAGAATTTCCCCATGAAACTCTTGCCAAGCTATACCTAAATACAGCATACCACTTCCTGTCACATTGTACTCAGAAAACAGCTGCTTCTGTAAAATAAAGGCTCAATGTTACCATTGTAAGAGTAACTCAGATCCGAGTATTCTTCATCCGTTCGCTAATGTAGTAAGACACTGAGTTCAATCCATCCTTGTCAGAAAAGGCGATTAAATTTAAGCACTGTCTGAATTAGCGTCATACTGTAGTTTCCATATCTGGTTTATATTGTTGATCGAACTTTTTAAATACCGATAATAGTACAAAAAGTATTACCTGATACCAATGTACGCCAACAGTTACATAATCGAGGTATTCCTACTCCGCATAAAATACAACAGGTCAACACGACATATTGGGGGGAACGAAGCAGATATTGGCACAGGCCGAAAGTCTACAATGGTCTGGCTAAGAAAGAATATATTGAGTTTGAAGAAACCTATGTGACTTGCCACAGTGAAGTTGGTTTTAATTCACGCAATTGAGACAATTAATGCTGATATGTATAAACATCTTTATTACATCTATCATGAGCTTTAAAATGGTACCTCATTTGTTGAAATACCTTCAATTGTTTTTGGTTTATTGCTAAAATTGAAGCAAAACTTCATACAGTGACATTTTGAGAAACGAGACCATTTGACGTATTGTCTATTGGTTTTAAATAAATGGGTTCCTAAGTGAATGTACTGTATTAGTTTTGGATGATATGTCGAGTAAAAGTAACATAGACGTTGAAAGATGATTTATAAGCTATAGATTTGTGCAAAAATCACAAAATTGAAGGAATATGGCATAGACAGTTATTTTTGCCTCGGATGCAGAATAGACCTTTGCGACTTAATACCCGGTTTGCTGTGGCAGGTCATGTCTGATCGGGTGAAATGGAAGGGCGAGATCTCGTACGCACGCAACACACGTGGCACCCGATGACAGCGGTGCACTTAACATGCGTGTATGGAACATTGACGCAGAGCTCCACAATCATCAATCCAAAATGTCAGTAGCGTGTTTACCTTTTTTGCAAACGTCGTAACCAAACAATAATCCATAATCTTATACTATCACATGTTTACTTGATGTCATGAAATCACACAATTTGAAGATAATTTGACACATAAAGACATCATTTCAAGCACCAGGAGGCATCATCGTCAGCGTGTTTGGTAGTTTTGTTGTAATTACCCGTGGCATTTGTTTCACGCGATGTATGATGTAACCAGGTGAACCAGGTGAACCAGGTGAACCAGGTGAACCAGGTGAACCAGGTGAACCAGGTGAACCAGGTGAACCAGAACTTGTTGACATTGTCCCAATTTCCAGACCCTGATTCAACATTAAAGCAAAATTCAAGGAAACACTCGCATATAGTACCACAGCTACTAAATATAATAATCTTAATTTTATTAGGTAATGCCCGGAGAGATTGTTTGTAGTTTAGAAAGGTCAGCATCCCAGAGGTAACTGCCATAGTTAATAGCACCTAGCTTGACAGGATGCCTATAAAACACCTGTACACACATGTAGGCGTTAGTAGACATACATTGATATAGACGTCTGTATACATATAAACGCATGTATACACATGTTTTTCCTGATCGCCAACGTTGCTTTATACCAGACCCCTAATAGACAGACACGTATCTTGCTACAACATTTATACATTTATAGGAACTTACAACAAACTTGCAGTTGTTCCCATCCGTCACGTCCGAGTCGCTCCCCGACACTCCGTCAACTATTTTATTGAAATGCTGGCGCTTAATTAATATAATTTTAATGTTTTTATGGGAGAACTGCATGCGGAACGATAGGTTTAGCAGACGACATATCGCCTGGAGACAAGTTGTAGGTGTGATGCAAACATTTAGATGTTGCCTACGTCACAATCACAAATCTACATCTGACTTCCGTCAAGCACTATCACACCAACAAAGACTGGTAAATGAACCTATCATATAGATCAAAGTTTGAGCCAGCATGTCAACACAACATACGATGGAATATCCAAACGCTGCACTGGTTCGGCACCCGTATTGATTTTTCCCGTATGTATGTGATCACATGATCGATAAGGCAGTTACTCTGCGAACATCATCCGCACACTTTTACTACTACCTGTGCCTAGGTAACTGCACATAGTAATGTGAATTAAATTGTACAATAGCTGCACGTAGGTACACATTGCTAACGACGCATGCATTGAAGACCTGTGCGTGTCTAGCTGAGTTTGATTATTTATGCGACATCTTCATCAAGCAGGACAGCAGCATAACTCATCAAAGTATACTATCTACAATAAGTGAACTCCCGCGACGCTACTGACCCCACCATAACATCGCCAGAGTAGGAGTCTGCATGCATAGAGTAGGCAGATACACTTGTGCTCGTTTGAGACCAACATCTTCGCATGGGTAGCCACCAAATACGTGTTTAAATGTGTGCCAGACAGTGATTCGGCATTGTCATCAGCAAACACTAATAGGAAGTCGTGGAGCGTGTTGCCTAGTTGTTTCCAGCACTCGGCAACGTTCTATTAACTGACTAGTCTGTATATATTGTGGTTACAGTGTTATGATCTTATGAGGTCTCATTCAACTAGCCAGCCTTTTTCAGAACATTATCGCCAAGCCGACCTTTCTATGCTGGCACTGAGGGTGGTCACTGCCAGGGTGCTTGTCGTGCACGATTAACCGATGATTCACTCGGTGTGCCTTATATTCGATATCGCACTATAACTTCTATTTTGCTTACCGAGTTGATTGTTTCGGACCAGTCATCGAAGAACCTTTATTGTGGTATTACACTGTACATTTTAGTGTTACATATAACCGTCTGCTATTATGTATGGCGCATTCATTATGTAGTACAACTGATTTAATTAGCGAAAAGGATTCTGATTTAAGCGAACATAAATAGTAATGGAGTATAGGTGATGCATGAAACTGGATAGAAAACATGCTCACTAAAAAACAACAAAGAGTAATACTAAATTGGTGACGCCATAAGTTATAGTGTCAGGACGAGTAATAATATTTAAAAAGTATGAGTCGGTAGATACACATACCAATAGCTATAAAAGCAAATTGTACCGTTATTCAAACATTATAAGTAGAGGCGACACTGTTTGACAGAAATATCCCATTTGGCATATTATTAATAGATAGTTTTCAAAAATGATCTCAGTGCGTCAAAAGAAGTTTGAGTACGTGATAGCACCTAACGTAGTTAGATCGTTTAACACCAGAGTGCATACACACAGCGTTGCCATCCACGAGCTCTTGTGGGGACGTTTGTTACAGAACGTATCAAATTAAACACAACTCTAGAAGACACGAGCTCTGTCCGACGTGCAATTAACTTGTTTAAAAGTTAGGTGCTTCGAACTACCTTATAATAATAATAATAAGAAGAAGAACACTTATACAGCGCCGTAAATCTAGATAAATCCATTCGGAGCCGCTTAGAATACATACTTATATATATATATATATAAATGTATATATATATTTATATACACAGAAGTAGTGCACTTGTAAGATATATTACATGAAACAGGGACGAAGTAATTTATAGCCGTTGTCAGCGACGTTCGCAAAACACTTCCTTGTTAGTAACCGACGTGCACTGATATGCATCGTAAATCGGGCTTGAAATACTAAAACTTCAACACTACAAACGTTGCTGCCGCGTTGAACGCAACTATTTACATTTACCACCAGCAATAAACATTTGATATTGATGTCGTAAAACAATGATGCTCGGTTGACAACCGCATAGTTTCACGTGCCATGATTTCAGATAAGAATCTAACTCCTCAGTTCCACCTAGACAGGCATCAACAGATCGTCGCCCTGCACAAAGGAAAACTTGTGAACACGGTTACGGAATTACTAATCACAGATTGGCAGGAAATATGCCTTCAACACATTTATTAAGGACTCCTCTTGATGACATTTCAGCTCGGCACTTGCAATACACTACCGTTCTGGCGGCAATTTTGGTACGTCTGACATATGTGTGTTCGAAAAATTAGTTTAAATAATCGATTTTCTACGTTATACCAAATTACGTGATGGGGCGACGCTATCCTTCCGACGGCGCTCTGACGGAATTCCCAGTTTACAAAACCAAAAATAAGAACTGATTTATATTTAAATATGCTCAGAGGCATGCGTGATATTTAACAATGTTTCCGCTAATTTACGATCACATTGGAAATTTACTAATATATTTCCACATATAATGAACCATTTTAGTGTTCATATTGGATTGAATAAATCAGACGTTTTACCCACCAAATGTCGTTTGCCCGTCCGAGAGCAATAAGTTCAATATCGTAAAATACAATCGATAACGTAGAAAACAAATTGGTTACGTAGAAACCATGTGGCAACTATTTTTTCAGCATTTACTGATACTCTGATTAGACAATCTCTCTTTTGTAGTCGTCACCTTTTGTAACTTATGTTTACCATTAAATAATGCAAATATCTTGCAAGAGTGAGCAACTTGTGCTTTCTGCGTTATTGATTATTGTGATTGTGTTATCACAGGAATGAATGTAGTATATTTGAGTTTAGCGCTATCAAAATATGCTACATTAAGTAGTAAAAGATCGGCCATACTATTATTACGCTATGTTTAGTCATATATTATAAACAAATCCATGAACGAACATGTTATAATAATAATAATGTTTTTATTTCAGATAAGCATTGTGTCAATATTGGAAAAAGTATACTTGTGTGTGTAATATTTCATGACAATTGTACTACTTTGTAGAATAATCTATGTAACGATGCGTTCACTCATGCCCTGCATGTCGTAACAAATAACACGTAGTATAATAAATGATGCAGTCTAGCAATTGTAATAAATGTCGATGGAACACAATATCACATTTTGTTTAGTTGATTTACGTTTTATTTTAAAATAATGTGTCATACTATTCGCATTAAAGTTTCACGCCATAGTCAAATATACCAAAATCAATTAATTTAACGTTATATTATATAGCTTGTGTATTATATACATACACAATAAATGTGACAATCTGCGGGTGTGTATCGTACATTACATCACTAGTTGCAAGTCATACCAACAGCCACATTTTCTCTTGAGGCGATCGCCATCGTGATGTTATGAAAGACAAGGGACCAGAGCAAGGTACTACATCGACATAAATGAATGGCTTCCTTGATTGAAGAACATGTGCTTTGGGAAACCAACAAACCTTGTCAATTATCCCTGTCTGTCTCCCTCTGTCTCCATCCCCCTTCTCTCTCTCTCTTTCTTTCTCTCTCACTCTCCCCCCCCCCCCCCCCCTCTCTCTCTCGGACGGTGTCGGTTAACGTAGTACATATTGCAAAAAAAAAGAAAATAGTCACAGGTTGATTGACTGCGAAATACACAACAAGCAGTTTGGATGAGAAGAATTAAACAACAAACTAAAATTATGAGTAGAACGGCAATACCCAAAAAGGCGACAATTTTAGGCAAAACGGCGACATGGCATCATTAAACACGGCGACAAATAATTAAGTGTCACAACGGCGTTGGACTATGCCTACGCGCATCATATACAATATATACGATTATTAGTTAATCTGTCATTTGTTTACCTTTAATTCAATCTTATTTTTGAGGTACCTGTGTTTTCTTTTTATTTTATATTTTTTTGTATTTATTAATTAAAACATGTGTTACTGATGTCACATATTTTGTTAAAAGTGTTTAATTTAAAAACTGGTATTATGTATTTGCAGTACATGAGTCGATTTTTCAAATGACTTAATAGTGCTTAAAACCAGGAGGTAATCTCCCTCCTTATTACTGTATTATAATAATCAATGTCTTTTGACATCTGAACAGTAACTTACTTTTATTGTTGTTTTAGTCTGTTATTTTCTCATATTCTGTTACTAATTATGTGTCATGTATTTGTCCGTGTCTGTTAAGGACCACACGTGAAAAAAGTGTTTACACTTTCTTGTGTCATCCTTTATATTTAATGTATCCTGTATTTATATTTTATGTATGTACAAGCTTACATTTTATATTGAATAAATCAATAAAAAAACAGTCGCCGTTTTGGTTTGTCGACGTTTTGGTCAGTCGCTGTTTTGGTTTGTCGACGTTTTGGTCAGTCGAACTTTTGGTCAGTCGCTGTTTTGGTTTTTTACAGCTTCGGTTTCTTTCGGTGCCAGCTTGTGTGTCACCGTTTTGATTTGTTGCCTTCTGATCTGTAGCCCATGTAACAATACAACACAAGTATGAACTGTATCTTGTATACGATCTGTCAGTTACCCCCTTATTAGGTGATATTGCATTATGTGTCAACCAGTCTTTTTAAAATGGTACAACCAAGCGTCATTTCATTTGACTTTATTCGTTTTGAGTTACAATTTCCGTCGGACCCAAGCCTATGCGTACGAAAGCGGAACATTGGCGTTTAATGAAACTGAAACTGCAATAATTAAATTCAACAAATAAACAAACGTTTCATTCGAACATTTTGTTTTAGTCAGTATTTTATAAAAGATCTACTTTATACTGTATAACATGATTATACGAAAACAAATTCGTAGTGTTTCCCTTTAAGTACATCTGAACAACAAGGTGAGACGAAATACCTTTAGCGGCGAAGGAACAAAGTATGCTATATACGTATATCAAACTGCACCTTTGCGAATTGTATGCTAATGTAATAATTAGCACACGCCACCATCTTATGCAATTATTGCATAAAATGGTGTCGTGTTAGCACACATAATAGGACAAGGCGCAGACCGCGTCTAACTGTATCACTTCACTGTAGACTACGAACTGTTTTGAAATAACAAGGTATAACATTTTAACATTCGCGGTTTTTAGGACAAGCGATAAACCTGTTGTATCTCGTTTTATCTACCATTTCTTACATAATTGTTAATCGTGTTATGTAATACGTATGTTACATTTCATAATCTAACATGTACAGGTTCTTGTTACGTTAACTAAATAACATTATCTAATTCATTTGGACGAAAACAAATTCAGGATCCCCCCCAAAAAAGTATATGACCACCGTCGACAGCTGTCTAGCTCTTTCTCTGCATTTTTAATTGTATAACTCATATAAAACTGATGTGACATCATCACAACACAATTAACAAAGCTACAATAAACCGATAAACACAATTTCAAAAACGATTTCCTGTCTTCCGCAATCAGTAGGCAATAATTGTGTATGTGGCCAGTTGGAATCTAGCCATGTAGCGTGACATACTTACGGGCCCTCTAACCTTTGATATTGAAAGGTTTTACAATTTGCCGAAGTTCAACACAGTAGACTTCCCGTTATAAATTACTACACTGGCTAATTCCGGGTACAGTTTATTGATGACAATGTTCTGTATAGCGGCAGTCGGTTGGCGTGCTGTT